>CM060601.1:33092459-33652459 GCA_030578255.1 Tiaroga cobitis | reverse complement strand
TGCAAGCAACTCGAGGCAATGGATGCCAATGCAGTTGGAGGGCCGCCCAGACCTCTGTTACTGCATGCACTTTGTACGCGGCCCCTCAGCCGGTATTGATGGACACTCGTTCTAGGGACCATTGGCCCGGAGAAACAAAAGGTGGCGGCAGGCCAGGGTGCTTTCACACGGAGCATGCCGCTCTGCCACGGCCACCTCGGGAATCGGCCATGAAGTCAGTGCTGAAGCGGTCTTCATATGGAGGAAGCCGAGCAGCTGCGTCTACCATATGCCCCTGGAGCCTCGAGTTTCAGTGGGACCCTTTTTCACTTCTATTCAGCACTAACCATCCACACACTCTTTTTCAGAGATGCGGTGGTCTGAATCCATCTCCAAACTAGAAAAGAGATCCTCAGTCCGTGGACGAGTTTACTCTTTCTCAGTTGACCTGAGGACCCAACTGGCTATGAGCACTTGAAGGGTAGGACTTTGTACTGATACTTCACATGTTTAGAACGCACAAACACAGGATGGCCTGTGGTGCAGAAGGATAGAGATCTGAAGTACATGTCTATCAGGTCGAATGCTGAGATTAATCTTGGGGACGGAGCATTTGTAAATGCATCTCTGTGTAACAAATTGAACGGAGGCTTTTGAAAAAGGGCCCATCTCAATTAACACAGGACCAAGATGATCGTGACCCACTTCTCTAGTGTACAATGAAGTACGGGCTTATAGGAGCCGGCCTTCATATCGGCTGGAGGGAGCGGCTGCATCGCATCCTTCGCCTGTGTAGACTGCGATGTGCACACACAAGACAGGAGAACTGCTCAACACTGAGGGGTGTAAGGCTTTACAAGGTCGCACACCACCAGACTTTCCCTCTTGAGACCCAGGAACAGAGGAATTTACTCTTTCTTTGAATTGTGGGTACCGCTTGCTCCACTTTTTTGGGAGCCAGTTGTGGAACAGACCAGCCCAACCTGGTAAATTGGGGAGACAAGGAACCGAACCTTGTCCGCATCCGCCATATCAACCAGGCTGAGCCAACAATGGTGCTCCTGAACCACTAAGATGAACATCGCAAGACTGATCGCGCACGCCAAGCAACTCGTGCCCCGGAGGGCGAGGGCGGATGCAGTGCGGTGCTCACCTATGAGCGCGCGATCTGGGCTACCCTCGTCCATGTCCATGAGTGCCCTGGCCTGATAGACCTGTAGCAGCGCCATGGCACGCAAAGAGGGGGCAGCTTGCCCACAGGCTTTGTAAACTCTGCCAGTCGGAATGGACGAGAACTCACAGGCCTTAGGGGGGAGACGAGGATCCCCGTCCAAAAGGCGGCGGCCGCCGGACACAGGTGCACATGTGTCACGACAGACCGCTCCACTGGAGGGATAGCCTCGCAACCCTTCACCGCTTCTCCGCCAAGGGTAGTGAGGGGGAAAGAGCTATTCAGGCAGTTTCTGGCAGAGAAAGGTGCCGTCCACAACCTGGTAAGCTCTCCATAAACTTCAGGAAAGAAAGGCACTGGGAACCAGCGCGGCCCGCCCTGAGATACCAATCCTCCAACCGAGACTGAGCGGGACACGGTGGAGGATTCTACTCGAGCCCGGCAGTCTCGGTGGCCCGTTTCAGCATAGCTGACAATTCTGGATCCGGCTTGGGCAACGTTACACTCCCAGAGGGAGATAACGCAGCCGAGTCGTCATCTTCAGAGGCCAGCTCACCCTCCGATGCTGCTATCGACATCCTATCCTCTGGGGCAACTATCCTATCCTTCGATCACCCATCCCACACGGCACCCGGGGGTGGAGCATGGTAATGGGGACTCCAGCTTTGCGGACGAAGTTGAGTCTTGGTCTCAATACCGCAACAGTCATATTCCCGCAATGGGAACATGAACCGTCCACAAAAGCTGCTTCAGAGTGCTGTAAGCCCAAACACGTGATGCAACAATTGTGACCGTCAGAGAGGAACAGGGAACAACCGCATCCAGAAATGCACGGGTGGAATGACATCTTGAAAAAGATGCAAACGCACCCGTGTTGTTCTTTCAGGAAATAGGACTCATCACCAGTGCCGAGGCACACAGGGGAATGACCGTGGCAACACTGAACAGTGCACTCTCACCTTTCCTCCCTCTAACCAGCCGTCAACAAACACAAACATTTAGAAATTTGTTGCTGTTAAAACAGCAGTTGAGAGCTCAAAGCTTGCGATCACCGCTGCACGTGCACTGCAGAAACCAACAGCACTGGGAGAGTCTTCCAGAAGAACACCAACACACTCACTCGTTGTAAACAACAGCACTTTTCAGAGACATCAAACGATCGGCACCAAAGCGAAAGGCAACTATTGCGTGCATCCACTTCCGTATTTATACCTGTGCCATAGGGGCGGAGGGTAAGTAAATGAATGAATTGGCACGCCAATTCCATTGGCTTGTTTCAATAGTACTCGAAGATGACTGGCTCCCTGGCGTGTTCTCATTCAGTCGACGTCGACTACGTTGAACGTGAACGGCTGAAAGGGAACTGAGACTTTATAAGAAATAATATAAAGTTCACATGATTCTTATGAAGTATGAGCTCATAGTTTATATGATAAACTAATCAATTAATTTAGCCAGTGGATCCAAGACAACACAATCCTCAAGGAAGGCTGAAGAGAGTCTGTCAGTGGACTGTTCTCTGCATTACCAAGAAACTGCACCTCTTCTGCATTGCATATTCTGCAATTAGAGACAGAATCTTTTTAGTACTCCACACACATCATAAACCGTTGAAATCAGTTGAGAAATGTAAACTTTATTACGCTTTTTGTCCAGAAAAGCCACAGCTCCCCATTTTTATTATTATTAGTATTAGAGCAATCTTGCCTGGACCAATATAGCGGACTCATTGACGTATTGCAGCAACCGTCCAAAGCAGCCAATGAGGCGTCTATGTATTGTATATGTCCATGCTCCTAAAGATCTTAATTAGCTGGTTCAGTTGTGTTTGATCAGGGTTGGAGCTAAACTTTGCAGGAAAGTAGATCTCCAGGAACAGGATTAGTCAAAATCTGATATTAATCACAAATATTATTATTTTTATTTATTTTTTCATTAACTTACCCTCCTATCATACAAAATCATTAATGACATTTTTTAATGCAAATTTCAATCATTACTGTTAAAAATTCAGACCTTTGACGGCTGAATATGTAAAAACATATCAATCCTTGATTAGGATAAAGTGCATGACCGTTAATTGCAGGGCAATACACACATTGCCCATGTGGATATTTTCATTGTTAAACAAATGGTGAAATGTTAAAGCTGCATAAATACTGCTAAAATGCATATATAATAAGGAATCATTTACATACATACAATAGCACGTAATGGTACAAAATACATGCATTATGGAGGCAAGAGTCAACATCTTGACTGAGGTATTGTCCTTCAAAATAAAAACCCATTTAATCATGGACAGTGGTTCCACGTGATTGAAACCCAACAACCCAACAGAGTCAACCATGTACAAGTACAGCTAACTTGAATCAATGGTGTTTAACTTGAATCAATGGTTTTAGTTTAACATAAATAAATGGTTTTCATTTCAATTGAATTATTCAAATAATCCTACAATTAATGCTTTTTGTTTAGTCCTATGATTTACATAACAACTAACTAAACACAACACAACACTTCACCACAATGGTAAATCGCCAAAAACACTAACATACTGTAACAGTAAATTTTAAACACCAACATAACAGAGCATTAAACATGAACAAGTCTCTATTTTCTCATCTCGCTAAAAATTAAAGTAACACTTTCTTTTAACATTTTCTCCCATAATTCAGCCTCTTTGTGAACCGTGATGGGAAGTGAAAGGCCTGTTTTAGGGTTACTTGATTGAAAAATGTTATTTCAAAATGAAAACATCAAGTTTAGTCAAAAAGTAACTGTTTCAAGTCAATTTAACATGAAGCAATCGCATTTGAACCAGAAACCTGATACAATGTCAGAAGATATTATTTAAATAAAGTGAACAGCATCAAATTGATCAAATCATTTATCAAATTGAAATGTTCTAACAGAACAAATTAAAAGATGAAGAATATCAGACTTAGAGAGAGAGAGAGAGAGAGAGAGAGAGAGAGAGAGAGAGGGAGGTAAAACTAGCATTTCAATTACATTATGGCAATTGTTTTTTATCTTTGACGCAGGTTAATGAAACTAATTAGTCTTCGCTGCGCAGAAGCTTTTGGCACCCCAGATAATTGCTATTCGCTGAGATAGCAAAAGTCAATTTTGCCTCACACAGCGTCTGGGAAAATAAACATTGAAGCTTATCACTTCTGAAGCCACTACATGAGAGGTTTTACATCAACTCGCCACACTCTTTCAGTCTTGGTGGCTCCAACGAATCCTGTAACCTTAAAGTATGCACTTGGCAGGGATACTTGCAAGTTCACAAACAGCAACCAAAGATATGGTTTTAAAAGAGAGTCTGATTAAACAAATAACAGGGGAGTAACTGTCTCAATCTATGTCTTTATCTCAGGCAACAAGGACTTTAACCATACATTGCAAGTACATTGTATCCATTGCACTTTCAAGTAACAGCACTCAAGCTACTTTTACCTTTGCAGTTTAAACACCAGAACAGTTTAATTTAAATTTAATTTATCTTCTGCAAAATAGCCCTTACAAAACATAAGTTCATTGCTATTAGTATACTTTTAAACTAAAAATAAAAACATATACTTTTAGTCTATGTACTTCTTAGAAATATACTTAAAATTACCCTTAAAAGTCCCCGTGAACCGGAAGTTGCAAACGTCTTTTCTCCAGTGTTGTGACGTATTTCTGAGAGAAACGGAATACTAAATGAGGCAAAATAGTGGGCGTGGCTTTTTTTTCCAACTAGCACCTGATTGGATCTAGAAAAGTAGGTGTTTTCATTCAGTCTGTCTACTGTCAGTTGTAGGGGCGTGGTTACGGATGTTAAGCAGACACCCAAACCGTCAAACCTACGTCATCAGGGAAGGTCCTCCAATGCAGAGGGGAGGGGAAATTTCAGATTTTGATTAAAGATTACGAAGCCAAAAAATGTTTTTGTGTGGATGCATGGATGAATTGTTCACCACAAAACGATCAATTTAGGCAAACAAAGTAAGTATGGTCAATTTTGAAATCATGGGAACTTTAAGTATACTTGACTTATACTGACAGAAAAGTCTAAGTATATTTGGCCTATACTTGTACCAATCCTTTGATCGAGATATACTTAAAAGTATAATTAAGTATTGCAAGTATACTTGGCTTGTAGTTGTGTTTACTCTTGATTGATCCTATTAAATACTTTTATTCCCACATAGTTTTACATACTGTCTTAAAAACTTAAATTGTTTGAAAAAGTATAAAGAAAACAGATGTGTCACATTAGGCTAATGGTTCCAAAGTTGAAGGATGTCGAAGAGGATCAAAATGATAGTTTAGTTTAGTAAATAAAAGTAAAAAAGGTAATACACAGAGATCCAAAACTCAACTAAACAGTGTGCTTCCACACAAACAACGCCAGACGAAGAACTGAAAGATTACACACACGATAATGAACAGAATACAAACAGATGTGATCTAATTGAAAAACTATGGTGATAAACTAGTGGCGGGAAACTGAGAACAACGGAAAACTAACAAGATAACAAAACAGGAACTGAACACAATTAAAATAAAAACCAAAACTGAACATAACTGTTACAATAATGTTCCTAATTCTAAATGGGAATTTGCGTAGTCCAAATTAATACCTAAATAGGAACATAAAGTACACTTAAAGTGCAAAAATAATATATAAATAGAAAACTATAAGTATGATGTTAAGAAAACGAATCGTTTACCTAACGTAACCTCGGTTCTCTCTAGATGAGGGAACGAGTATTGCGTAAGCTAGCTTACGCTACGGGAAAGATTAATCTTTTCTGAGAAATTGAAGCCAAAAATTATCCTATAATTTTGTATCCATTGTCAACGCAGTTCAGCTGCAGCAGACCATGAGCGGGCTAGCTAGCAGCTCATTGGTTCGCTCACAGAGAACTGCTTAAGCCTATGAGGAGACGCAGATGAACTCTCGGCCAATGAGAGTCTGACATGCTCTCATTGCGTCAGAGCCCGCCGAAATGGGCCTGGTCAGAGAGTATATCTTGGCGTCCCAGGCTGTCAACTCTGGTTTTTCATAGAATGAAGCGAGAACGCTAGTAGCACAAGCACGGCCAGGAACGCAATACTCGTTCCCTCATCTAGAGAGAACCGAGGTTACGTTAGGTAACCGATTCGTTCTCTTACGAGAGGTTCTCTCGTATTGCGTAAGCTAGCTTACGCTACGGGAACACCTGGTCAACGCCGTGCGTGCTAAGCATCCACTACGAGTCCCAGGGGAGAGCCCGGGGGGCCCTTATGAGTGGGAATAAATATATGTACATGTGACAAAGGCCAGCAGAGCGGGCCGGTGATTGTGTCGTACATAAGCACATGAAAGAGAGGGACAGAGCGAAACCGGTCTGTGTGAGTAACTCCCTATAGTGCAGCTTAACCAGAAGAGCTGTAACATACTAGACTGCTAGTAGTTTAGCCTGCAAGGCAGGAACTTCCAGGTTGTAAAATCTGACAAAGGTGGAGGGGGAAGCCCATCCCGCTGCCACACAAATGTCGTGAATGGAAATTCCGCTGGACCATGCCCACGATGAGGCCATGCCTCTAGTGGAATGAGCCCTGACGCCCAGAGGACATGGCAGGGCTTGCGCAGCAGATTTTGTAGCGCGAAGGGCAATGTCCGTGGCGCTCCTTAAATCCGCGACTGAGGGGGGATTTTTTCCGCTCTCGTCCCATTCACGAAGTAAATCGCCCTGTAGAATCTGAAGGACAGACATGGAGTGGAGTACAGAGGCTGCTTGACCGGCGGCTGAGTAAGCGCGGGCGTGAAAGCTCGAAGTCGCTCTGCAGGCTTTAGAGGGAAGCACAGGTGATGAGCGCCATCTTGTGGAAGGCGGGCATAAATGTGCGGCGACCAGGTCCTCTACAGGGGGAATGGAGAGATACCCCTTTTCTGCGGCTCCGTCCACAACGCGAAGCGGGGCGGAAGAGTCAGAGCGAGTTCTGGCAGAGAGCGGGGCATTCCAGGACTTCGTGAGTTCCGCGTGCAGTTCAGGCAGGAAGGGCGCGGCCCGTTTAGTGACGGGAGTCGAGCGCTGACGGAAGTAGCTGCCGTCTATACGGTTGATGGTCTGCTCGGGGGGAGGGGACCAATCGAGTCCGAGGCGTTCGACGGCCTGTGAGAGGAGGCGCACTAATTCCTCCTCGATTCCAGCGCGGGTCCCAGACGATTCTCGGGCAGAGGAGGCGTGAGAACCGGACCATTCCTCACTGTCTGAAGCGAGAAGCGAACAGGTTTCCTTGATGTCCGCGGCGTCATCGGAGGTTACAGAGCGGCCACTCGGCGGCAACTGTACATCCGGAAGTGGCGGAGAAGGAGAGCGGGAGGCGACAGGCTCCGGCGAGATGAACGCTTCTAGCTGGGGTTCCGGCGGCCTCTGAGAGCGGCGTTTCTTCTTCCGCGGCGAAGTCAGAGGCGGCGCGGAAGCAACTTTAGTGGCCTGAAGTCGAGCCCGCAGGGTCGACAGCGGCATCTCCTCGCAGAGATCGCAGCCGCCATCGGCGAGGGCGAGCTCGGCGTGCTCCAATCCGAGGCAGAGAGCGCAGATGACGTGGCGGTCTCCAGTCTCGAGGGGAGCGCGGCAAGAACCGCAGGAGGATTTACGAGACATCTTTAAAAAGACGCTCGGCTCTTTTAGAAACACTATAATAAAGGAAGCTTTCGTAAAAAGGATACAAATCCGTCGGATGGCGCTAGCTCGCAGGACGGCTGAAGGTGGCGAAGACGGCCGGCTTCCTCAGTCTCCCAGATGCTCGCTAGAGTTGCCTTTTCAACGACGGCGGCTTTTCTCAGGATCAGCAGATGCGTGTAGCTCGCTGAAGAAATGAAAAATCAGAGTTGACAGCCTGGGACGCCAAGATATACTCTCTGACCAGGCCCGTTTCGGCGGGCTCTGACGCAATGAGAGCATGTCAGACTCTCATTGGCCGAGAGTTCATCTGCGTCTCCTCATAGGCTTAAGCAGTTCTCTGTGAGCGAACCAATGAGCTGCTAGCTAGCCCGCTCATGGTCTGCTGCAGCTGAACTGCGTTGACAATGGATACAAAATTATAGGCAAATTTTTGGCTTCAATTTCTCAGAAAAGATTAATCTTTCCCGTAGCGTAAGCTAGCTTACGCAATACGAGAGAACCTCTCGTAAGAGAACTTGCATAAGTTAATGTGTCAGATTCATGTGACCACCAATACAACTTCTCAGCTCATTTTAGAAGGTTTCATTGAAGCTTTGGCAAATGTATAACATGCTTGAATGAAGAACATGAAGGTGGGTTCAAATAATTTAATTTTTTATTTAGGCCACAAAAAAAAAAAAAAAATTAATTAATATTTTGAAGCAGTGCATTTTTATGAGGGACAGAGTATAAAAATTATGTAAATAAATAAATACATTTAAAAAACTTTCAACATACAAAAAGAAGTATACTTCAAGAAGTTAATTTAATTAAGTATACTTAAGTAGTTCAAGTATATTTTAAGTATACTGCAGTATGTATTATACTAATATAAGTGTACTATACTTGTAATTGTACTATTTCAATACTACTTTTTGAACAAAAAGAACAACATTTTTTTGTGTAAAAAGTATATTTTTAAGTAAGTGTAAAGTCAACTGACTACACAACTAGATTACAACTGCGTTTTTCGTTTGTTCTGCAAATATGCAAGTGAACTTATAGGTATATTGATAGTTTACTAGTCAAATATTTGTAGCACATTTTTTAGTTTATGAAAGTACACTTTGAAGTATACTCTCAATAGTTTAGTAGTGTTATACTGCAAGTATACTTGTACGTTTCCATTAGTTATAGTTTCCATTAGTTATAGTTTCCATTAAAATATTTATCTGCTAAGAATTTCTAACAATAAAAAAAGAAAGAATATAAAATATTTGTTGAGAACACATTCTCTCATGCAAATAAAATGAATAATAAAATAACTGTTTAACAAATTTAGTAATCCTACAAACTATTGGCAAATTTTAAATCAACTTTGTGAAAAAGCTTTGGAAATCAGTTTTGAAAAGCTCCACAGCCTGATGGCTATAGGAATGAAAAGCTTGGCTCTAAATGGCCACTGCTGTTCAGGATTTAGATTGTTAACATATTGATCTAAAAGAGCCTCACCTTGCTTTGCCTGTTTTTTAATGGCATCCATCGATAGTGTGACCTTCATGTATACAAATGGCTCAGGTTCGGAGAGGGGAGAGAATGGATTATTTCCACTTATAACTATAAATCCAACCTAACCTCGGCCTTTAGATGTCAATCAATGCACCAAAACTCAAGCTAAGACTCTTCGATCCACATCTGAAATAATAACAAACTATATAAAACGAGTGGGCCAGAAAAACTGAAATGAAATAAGGAGGAGAAAACACAGCAGAAGATATAAAAGTTAATCTCTGCATTGGATTTCTGCATTAGTGTCTATGGAAGTTTCTTACAGTTAGAAAGAGCTAAGAGTTTTTTTGTTTGTTTTGTTTTTTTGCATTGCATTGCATTGTAGGCCTTAATATTATATAAGGAAGCGGACTGTTTCAAACAAATGCCTTAACTGCACACTATGAAAAATGAGTGCAGGTCGAAAGATGTCAGTAAGATTTAGTGTGTACATTTTGGGAGAGTGCCGCATCCGGTTCGGAACCACGAAGAGGAGTGAGTCAGGAGTTGCTGGTGAGCTGCAAAGCTGCAAGTAGGTCAGGACTGTTCTCTCACCATATGTTAAGAGATGTGCAGAGAAACAGAAAGAGAAAGAGAGAGAGAGTGATAGTCAGACCGAGAAAGACAGAGGGATGGAGGAGAAGAAAGAAAGACTGCATAAGACAGACAGTGCGAGAGGTAGAGGAAGAACTTTGAAGTAAATGATGGCAGGGAATCAATCTGTAAATGCACCAGCTGGCATTGCAGCCCAGCCAAACTCCTGCCGCGAAGCTCCACCACAAATCTTTGGCCCACCTGCAAAATGCTTATCACTCATAAAATGAGGAAAAATTATGATTTTGCTTGCTCGATGTACTTAACTAAAAGGAGCTACTGCAACTATTAAAAATATAGTCAGAACTTCATGAAGCATGCATAATTATTTTTACGTTTAATTATAATTATTATTAATTATTACAAATAATTATTATAATATAAAAATATAATTTATATAATTTAACTAATAGGCTATATTTATTAGAATAATAAATTAGTCCATTTGTGTTGGTGTAACGGGGTTGCAGTTGAAACAGAGATGAGGGAGGATCCAAATGCAGCACACGCTTTATTTAACAGACTACAAACTGTACAGACTGGATAGAGGACTCGGGAACAGGATTTAAGAACAGGAACAAACAACACTAGCGTTAACAGTCAAACATTTAACAAGAATTCACAAAGACAAGGCTGAAACACAGGGCTTAAATAATCAGGGACAAACGAGCTAGACAAGATAACAAGGGGGCGTGGGAAATCCGAAACACCTGGGATAACTAATAGACAAGACGGGGAACCATAGAACATGACAGGACACAAACCAACATCGTGCCAGGGCGGAGCAGGATGAGGCGAAGGCCAGGGCGGAGCAGGATGAGGCGAAGGCCAGGGCAGAGCAGCCTCCTCGGGTGGCCATGGTGGAGAAGCACTTTCAGGAGACCATGGCGGCGCGGCCTTTATGGTCTCGTCGTGGAGCCCACTACTGAACACACACCAGGTTTCAGATCACCATTTACAAGGTTTCAAATCTGGAAAACAAACTATACACTATGGGAGAACAGTGACAAATTCGAAACTGAAAAAATGATTGCACAACACCGTAAAAAAAGAGTGTTGCACTTCTGAAGAAGGAAAACTCAAAAACAAAATTATGTTTGCAGAGATTTTTTTTTTTTTACCACTTTGCAAGCCTCCAAAACTCCTTCACCTATTCGCACTGAATCGCACACCAGGTTTCAGATCACCATTTACAAGGTTTCAAATCTGGAAAACAAACTAATACAGTGGGAGAACACTGACAAATTTGAAACTCTGAAAAATTGTTTGCGCAACATCGTAAAAAAATGTTGCAGTCCTGAAGAAGGAAATCTCAAAAACAACAATGTTTACAGAGATATTTTTACATTTTTTTTACATTTTGCAAGTTTGCAAATCTTATTTTTCGATCTTGCAAAACTTTTTTTTGTAAGATTTTGAGTTTTCGAACACTTAGTTTCAACCTTTCAGAACTTTAATATCAGTTTTGAATCATGGCAGGATATTAATCCAATACTCTTCAGAAAACTTTGACTAAACCACTCAATTCATATGGATTAGTTTCACGATCTCTTTATAAACTTTTTGAAGTGTCAAAGTGGTAGTTGCGTAGCCGTCAATGGAGGGACAAAAAGCTCTCAGATTTAATCAAAAAGAACTTCATTCGTGTCCCGAAGATAAACGAAAGTCTTGCGGGTTTGGAACGACATGAGGGTGAGTAATTAATGACAGAATTTTTGGGTGAACTATCCCTTTAACATAAATATTAATTGGTATAATAAAAGAATATTATTTATATAATTAAACTAATAATATATTTATTTTCTTATAATAATAAATCAATCCATTTATCACGGGGTGTTTGCAGGCAGACAGATGAAG
Source organism: Tiaroga cobitis (assembly GCA_030578255.1). Classification (NCBI taxonomy): domain Eukaryota; kingdom Metazoa; phylum Chordata; class Actinopteri; order Cypriniformes; family Leuciscidae; genus Tiaroga; species Tiaroga cobitis. The sequence continues at coordinate 33,640,663 of CM060601.1, read as the reverse complement.
ACAGTTCTCAATTAAGTTCAATAGCAAGTACTCAAAAACAGGAGAACAGGCAAATACAAACACAACTAAATGTTAATAGTGACCAGACAAAGAGTAAAGACAGGGGTTCAACTATATCATGAACTAAACAAGGTGATTAATAGAACACGGCTGGAACAACTGAACTCATAGTGACGTGACCATGGTAACTAAAGTGTGGCGGGAAATCAAACAAAAGAGGGCATGAACTGAAGAAATACAAACTAAAAGTCCTTGAACTGTACAAAACTGAACATAATGGTGACTCCACTTGCTCATCTGTTGAAGGACCCCACAGAAATATAATTTAATAACTATCTCATTCACTGAACAATAAATTAATTAATTCGTTGAATATTTGAAGAATTCTTTTTGATTGATCTAAACTTTCCATGGGATTTCACTTGGGATAGTGCTGAGATCAGGAAATGGGTACTAGATCAGCCCAGATGTCCCACAAGGATCAAAAACCGTATGCCCCTCTTCCTGTGAACCACCCACTGTCCTGGTCACCTCCAGTTGTAATTGCATGTATGGGATTTTTTACAAATCCAATAAAGAATGACGAGAAACTGTGTGATCGCTTTAGAGGGAAAAGTTGGGACCAATGGGGATACTGAGAATAGGTGTGCATGGGCGGTACACCCACTGTCAATCCACCGGCAGAGATGGAGAGGGATTAAATTAAACAACACAGTCATAGGCATCTGTGTAGGGAAAACCACTCGAGGGATGCCGCTGAAAACAAATGAAATATCGATGGCTACAATGACTTTGGCATTATTTGATGGAGTGGAGATGAAATATTGGCTTGATTGGATTTTTTAATCAAATCAAGAGTTCAGATTTTGGACTAGCGTGGTTCTCACAAGGGTGAGTCATGTTTGAAAGGGTTTCTGGAGCTAGATAATGTGTCCACAGGCAGCTCTCAGCATCGGCTGGAATCTGGGGGAACCGGAAATACATTTCCATTACCTTTTAAAAGTGCAGTGAGTCATTTCTGTAGTTTTAAAAGTGTTTTCTCTGTGGAGGGACGCAAGGTCTCCATTGCGCTGTGATTGGTCGATCACGCTGTCAATGGAATAATGCCTGTCAAGTGAACTACTCAGCCACTCATCAATCATTCCTTTTGGTCACACAACAATTAAAATGAACAAATGATCCAAAAAATCCCAAGGTGACTATTAATATTAGACAATAAACAGTTTGTGATTATAAGTTAAATATCTATACAGTATATTTTTACATTTTGACTAATTATTATTTTTGAAGCAATTCAAAATTTCCAAAATATTGAAAACACAAACTTTGATGTGACAATAAAAAGTTGGTTAACATACACTTTCGAACGTTTGTGGTCAGTGTTTATTCAAGGATATTATTAAATTGATTAAAAGGTGACAGTAAAGACATTTACATTGTGTACAAAATCAGTTCTTTTGAACGTTATTTTCGTCAAAGAATCCTTAAAAAATCTATGAGGCTACAGAAGACTGGAGTAATGCCTGCTGAAAATTCAGCTTTCCCATCAGAGGAATAAATAAAATTTTAAAATATATTACATTTTTTGTAAATATATTTTCCAATTTCACTTTTTTTTTACTGCATTTCTAAATCAAATAAATGCAGGTTTGGTGAGCATACGAGACCGAAAAATATAGAAATCTAAGCGTATATTTACACAACTATTTTTTTTCCTTTGTTGTTTTTACGCCTACAGGCGACACAATTGTCAAAAAGATCCCGCACAGATCCGCAAAAACGACTAACAGTTCTGTATTATGCATGCCAGGCCAAGGGTTTGTAAAGAAACACTATGCAGCTAAAGACTGAACAAAGTGTTCCCAAATTTGCGCTTTTGCAGTTCACGCGGAGAAGATAACGCTAGCGTATTCAAAAACGTGTACTTTGAAACCCGTTTTCAAAAGTTAGTATTTTCAGGCCTCCAAAACAACATTGATGTGTAAATGAACATCCAAAAATTTTCATTTTTAGTTTTTTAGAAACCACTTGAAAAAAATAGAAACAGGAACATGAATTAACTGTTTATTGAACAACAACAACAACAACAATAATAACAATAAAGAGGCGACTACCTGTTTGTCAATCCAAAATTAGACACAGGGCAGGACTAGGAAAATGTTTGGTGATGTTTGTAAACCATTGGAGCAAAAATTCCAGACATTTTAAATACCTTTAAAATTCAGAAATACTTTTAGCTTCATGTTTAGGTCTGTATTTATGAACTGTTCATTGTACAAATGCTTTAAGTAATCTGTATTAACAACAGGTAAAGCGGGGTTCTCCACAGGATGTTCCTTTCATTCCTCTCAGCTCGCAGGGAGTAATTTAAGCTCTAGAGACGGGAGGTATATACATGTCCTTATGGCATTTAGGCTCAAATGATACAGAAATGATGATATATACACATATATTCATTAGGGATGCACAGTAGGTTAGATGAGGTTCTAGGAGCCCAGAGGACTTGGAAACAGCTCTTTTTACTCATATTTGTCATGTAGTTGTTAAACTCTTCACATTAACTTTGTTGAGGCATGAAGACACCAGCATCTTTTTCATTTTTCCATAAATAGAACTTAATTAACAAATGTATTTTGGCACTTCCTAACCACAGTTGCGCAAAATAAAAGGGAACTTGGGAGGAGTAAAATGTGCACATCAGTGTTGGATCAATATCAAAATTTCAACTTCAGTCTACCAGCTTCTAGTACTGTGGTATGGATAATTAGGTAATAGTAAATAGATTTAATAATTCAATGTCAATGTGTTGGGTTCATCAAAAGTTAATTTCTGCAGAAGCGCACGCATAACCTTTTCATTTCTCAAAGACCATAAAACGCAATGAACTCAATGCAAACCTCCAATGTATACTGTATATAATATAATTAATTTTGTCTTTACATCTTTTCATTTTGAGGTATATAGACAATCTAATGCTTGTGCAAATATATGACATGTTGTGCTTCAATGATGAGTAAAAATGACTTTAGTTTAATATCAAAATCTGCATTTGATTTTAAACAGTGACAAAGAACCGAATGAAAATTTGTGAAAAGTATTAAAAACATATTCAAGCAATCTCATGCGTTGACATTAACTTTTTACTTCATCAAAGCTGCAATCCGTAGTTTTTCCTTTTTGTCGCCATCTCTGTTTAAAATCTGCAATTGCAGTTATCCGCAGAACTATCAACTTTATGTTGGTTGTGCCTCGGCACGGCACAGCGCGGATGAATCCAATGTTTTGAGGAGAATGTGTGGCTGTCAGTCACCGAGCCGGTGTGGATACTGTCATTCGGAATCACAAAGATTCTACTTTTTCGAAGTATGGCCAACATAAGAATTTTCAGCGGAAAATGTCATTTGAACAAGTAAGTAAAAACCACTTTTGTTCTGACCAACTAAGGGGAAAAAAGCATTGCAGTAAATCGCGCCGATTAAATCTAACGATTGCTTATCATATTACGTCAAACCGTGCAAATTATACTTCTGTCAGGACCACTATCGTCAAATAAGATTGACAATTAGCATACAGTTTGGATTGGCGGTATGGTTCCTTTCTGGGCGAGAACTCCCTGCGCACCCATGCAGCTTAGCATGGATAAGAGCACGGAGAGCAGCAATAACCCCCGGGTAAACAGAACAGAACCAACGTAAATGTATGCAGATATAATTAATTCAAGATTTTAAAATACAACATAATTCGAGAATTTATTCTGATTCAAGGGGAATCAGAATACCAAATCCTGACTGGGCGAGAGGCGGAGCTGGGGATGGAGGAGGGTAATTAGCTACTGAGAAACGCGATAGCTGCTGATAATACTGAAGGAGATTATATATGTATAAAGTGATAGGCGTCGTATTCCTATAGGTAGACGTGTATCAGCTGAGAGTCAGCTGATGCGAGCTTGACTAACGTGACCTGCCAGAACTGACGCTACGCCTGATTTTGTTCCCAAATTGTTAATGTTAACAACATCAGCATTGCGTAACTACATATGCCCTTCCGATATTTATCCTTGTTTTCGCATGCAGTCTCTTTTTTTTGTCACTGGTGATTGTAGTTTGAACCTTTCTGGATCCGCCATCAAGTTGATACGTTTAATTATAATTATATCAAATGCTGCGAGAAAAGGCTATAAATCTCAACCTCCAACATCCTCACACGCAATATAGCCTACTAGCCAAGACACATACTTTATGTGTACAGATGTGACGTAATGACGCAAAGACATGCTCAAATTTCCCACGGAAATCCACCAGTATCACTGGAAAGAAAAACATTATTACAAGCTTGCCGTTTTGAATCGAGCTAAGGCAAGCAGATAGTTTTGAACACTGGCTGGTTATGTACTTGTTAACATTTTTATTTTGGATAATTTTTAACCCAAAAAAGTTACCGAATGCAGCTTTAACTGCTTTAGGCATATTGTTGCTTGGTCATGTACAATATTTGCTGAATGAAGATATTGTAATGTGGTAAATTTTTAATACCACAGTATGTTTTAGCAGCAATATACTCGACAACCATTCTGTACACAAGAACTCACTTCACTGAAGAATTAAGGCAATATATAAACAATAAAAAGATAAAATAGATTATTTAATATACTTGGTGGTATATCAGACATACTTAAAGCACCTAAAATGTCCACCAGCTACTGTCTTAGAGAAACTTTTTTCAGGTATATATCGGAGTTTAAAACTTTTCTTTTGTTTTGGTGACCTGGCTTGTCAGTAGATGTTAAAAGCTGAAACAAAAGAATGAGAAAGAAAAATGTTGGAAACACTTATCCTGAGCCATACAGTAGGTACATTTAATAGGCTCTTACTGAAGCCCCACTTGTGAAGGTGTAATCCTTAATTACAGCGCTTGACTGCTTCCACAACCACTTCACCCTTCACAGTCCATATGGATGGATCCATGTGAAACATGAGTGGTGATTTTAATCTCTAGATTTGAAGCAGACTCACAAACGTATTACTGTGAAAGAGCATGGATCACAGCGCCCATTTAAAAACCAGACGTGATTTGAGTCTATTGTTGAAAGGGGCATTTAGATGAATATCTTTACAATATCACCTATGGCATTAATTAAATCTAATTCAACTTTCAATCATTTTTACTCAAAGGTTATGTGCTTTCTGATAAATTAGTGTTATATAATAATATAAAAGAATATTGTAGAAGTGTATTTTTAGAAAGACAGACAGACAGACAGACAGACAGAAAGACAGATGATAGATAGATATATAGATAGATAGATAGACCTTAGCTGAATTTATAAACTAAATTTATATATTTATATGTTTATTTGAAAAGGGACAATGTACACTGATCAATATTCAGAACAAATGTAAGCGTACCCTAGTTAGCCACAGGCTTGTCTTCATCGGCAGTCCCCTTGCCAGATGTTATTCGGCATCCTAAAATAGTAAACTGTTATAATGCAATACAATTATTTATACAATAAACAAAAAGTAAAAAAAATTAGACTGTTAAAATCACAAATAATCGAGTAAACAAGATGAGCAGATAAAATCTATAAAAAAAATAGATGATAATAGATGATACAGTTATTGTTGGTGGATGGGGGGGGGGGCTGTTATGCTATTTTAAAGGTTCCTAATTTTGTTCCTCAGATTTACATGCATCAAAGGTCAAAAAACACTTTCATTTTCTCATAATATACATTGTACATCACCACATTTGTTCAATGATTCTCAAACAACTCGTCGGATGATTCAGTTTCTCTAAACTCCTCCTTTTCAGCTCCTCCTTACTCCTCCTCCTCCTCTGCTTTGATTGGCCAGACAGCCCAGTCTGTTGTGATTGGTCTACCGCTTACAGCACTTGTCTGAAGCTAAATGCCCATTTCCATAACTGAACTTCAGCTTAGGAGGCTTACTGAGTCCTCAGCGAATGTACACACTGTAAAGACAGTAACAATGACGTCGATTTTACCATATCAATCCGAGAGGAAGTCTGATGATGAAACATTGGAAAAACTAGTTATTCAACCCGAACCTCCATCGCAAGGACGACTTGAATAGGACGTTTCTCAGTGATATGCTTGAAACTATAATTCCTCTCCATCAGCATAACAAGTGTATATCCATAAAAAAAATAAAAAAAACGATGTGTAGATTTCTAATTTACTGCATTGCGTTGCACATGTTGGAACTGTATCAATAACGACTCAGGTTACGACTGTAACCTATGTTCCCTGAGAACAGGGAACGAGACACTGCGTCAAATGACGATTTGGGGAAACGCCTCAGGCGTGACAGGTGTCTGAAATCACTATCAAATCACGTCAATCACATTGACCGGCGACAGCCCGTGAAACATTAACGTGAATGATTAACGTGCGACCTGGAAGTATATAAGGGCGCCTTGCAAACATGACAAATCACCTTATCGTCTGAAGGGACTGTACGGCAGGCAGGCAGGCCCCGAGGCATGGCAAGGAGACGCAGTGTCTCGTTCCTTGTTCTCAGGGAACATAGGTTACAGTCGTAACCTGAGACGTTCCCTTTCGAAGGGAACTCGCACTGTGTCGAATGACGCTTTGGGAAACGATATACCCACGCCGCCATGCTAAGGGGAGTGCATGCCCTCAGGCAGTGACAACTGTCCGAACCAGCAAATTCAAATAAAATGCTAGAACCACTCACCCTCAGGTCACACTGGGCTGTCAGTGACATCATTTCCTACGGTCATAGCCTAAGCTATAAGCCTCACAGAAAAACCTCCATAAACATAGTTAAATGAAAGGCCTTCCTGGGCCTGCTCAAAGGGCTAGGACCACAACTTCAATTAGAAGGGGTCCCTTCTAGGGAATGTGGCTAGGGAGCCCGAAGGAACCCCAGCCAGTCACTATTCAGGGGAACGTACTCACCCCGAAATGCCACCAGGATGGCCTGACCTGGCGTCAGACACATAGACACTTAGTCTGGCCACTTCCTGTCTGTCCGAAGACAGAGCCTCTGGAATATGCCTTTAGGTAAGGCATCCAACCCGAGGGACTGCGAAGCTGGCAGTGAACCGCTCGGCCCGGATCTCAGAGACGGGATATCCCCGAGAGTATGACTCAGCATAGTGCTTTACAACCCTTGCTAGCGAGGGGAGTTTCTCTACTCGATCCAAGGATCAACCAAATGTCTGTGTTTTAAAACACTGAGGAGGCCTGTGAAGGGATAAGGACTGAACTAACTGGGAGGCCTCACGAGAGGCCTGGGACCGTCTGACCAGACTCAGGGGTCCGCGTGCTCATAGTGACCCTCAATGAGGGGAGCACATGGTCCGCCTGGTAGGCATAACCAGGCTGTAGGCAGGAAAAAGGTTCCGGGAGGGAACCAGTAGCAGAGAATGAACACTTTAGTCGAGCCAGGGCGCAAGCTTGCCTTCAGCAGCTGCCTGATAAGGCCAGCTGAAATGATAGCAAGAGGCCACTAGCTTCCTGAACCCAGCACAGCTAGGAAACCACTCACAAGGAGGCCTGGTGAGGCCTACTACCTGATAGCAACAGTATGTGGTCACCTACAGGGAGGCCTAGAGAGGCCTACTACCTGATAACAATAGTACGTGGGGAACTCACCCTCAGGGAGGCCTGATGAGGCCTGCTACCTGATAATCACAGCATGTGGGAACTCGTCTTCAGGGAGGCCTGGTGAGGCCTACTACCTGACAGCCATAATATCTGGAAGCTTTTTTCTGCTACCGGATAGTAAGTCAGGCTAGCTGTCCAGTTGTCTGTCCTTGGGCTTGTCTCCAGGGAGGCCTGGTGAGGCCTACTACCTGATAGCCAATGTACTGTAGGTGGGGATTCGCCTTCAGGGAGGCCGGGTGAGGCCTACTACCTGACAACCATCTTAAGAGGGAATTCACCTTCAGGGAGGCCTGAGGGGCCTACCACCTGATAGCAACTGGTAGCTGAGTCCGGGTGACAGTTCCAAGGCGGCCTGCTAAGGCCAGCCAGCTGGGGACTCGCCTATCAGGGAGGCCTGGTTGGGTCCTACTAGCTGATAGCAAGTCAATTCTGCTACAAAGGAACACTGTTGGGAACCATACTACACCAACGTAACTATTGGGCCCACCCACAGGCGGCCTAGTACGGCTAGAAGCGGCTATAGCGGCAATAAAGTATGTCCCACAATGTTGGGACTCACCTCCGAGGAGGGCTGTTTAAGGCCTACTACCCACCGGTGAGTCAACTGCCCGAACCACCAAGGCCAACCATTTCTCTCGAGAAGTGGCCTACAGCGCCCTATTGGGGGCTGCCCATACAAGGAGGCCTGCTGAGGCCTACTACCTGATGGCGCAGCCTTCGTTGGCAGATAAGCTGTTTACACAGCGCCTACAGCATCCTGGTGCCTAATCACATTGCCCACGGCAGTGTACTCAGCAAGAGAGCTTAGCACCCTTAAAAACAGGGGGAACACAACACACGCCACTCTGCCTCAACGGAGGCCCCAGTTAGTCAGGGGCCTACCATCTATGCATGGGCGTCAGCTCAGGGCAATGCTCTGGCTACAGGGGAGCGTACTTCGACCAAAGAAGAAGTGAAGGCTTACTTCATACTCGACCCGAGCCATAGTGGTGCGAGGTAGGATAAACAGAACTGGGAGTGAAGTACTCAGACATACCCTGAATCACAGGGGAATACTCACACCTCACCCTGAGGTTACCAGGGGGCGGCCCTGCCAGCGCTCTAGGGGTGACAGAAACGTATCTGTGCCCAACCTAGGGGAGTGGGGCTTGAATGAAAGCCAACCACCTACAACCCGGTGCTCGAGCAGTAGCTCAGCGAGGTAAGTGAAGCCCATACTGGCGGCCTAAATCCGTAGGCCAGTTATGAACGGCAGGGTCGGGCAGGAGACTCAGTCTTCTTCGTGAAGCGAAAGACGGCCTAACCCTGGTCAAAAGGACTTATATACCACGGAGGCCTAACTGAGGCCTACCATGTCCTTATAAACCATCCTCTGCACCACGCTGCATTACTCTAGTCACCCCAGAATGCAGAGAAGGGGGCGGGCCTTGGCCTAACGACTCCCATGGGAGGAGGCTGTTTATACAGGGATGCCAGAAACCTACATTCACAAAGTGAAGGGTCAGAGGAAGAAATGCTAATTTTAGCAGAACGCCTCTAATATCCCTGGCACAGCCTAGGCCAGCTACAGCTACAATCCCTGGTGAGGGCCAGCCTGTAAGCATAGATCTATCTGAGGGCTCGGAGGAGCCACAGCCTACTAAAGATTATAGTCTGTATTATTCCATACAAAGGGCTGCAGAAACGCTCAACCTAATGAAAACTCAACAGAGCTCTAGGGGCGAAATACTCAGAAAAGTCAAAACGGTCCCATGGGCCGGACATAAGATCTATCTGAAGCTCTAGCGTCAGTCAACACTCTAAGTAAAACATTCTATCAGAGAGAGACCAACTACTCTACCCTGAGGTGGCTAATAGCCCGAAGGCTAACATAGTTATAGTTCTGGCCACCTAACGGGGAACTTCAGGGCCCTGATAATCCAAAGAAGTTCTCTTACCTTATTACCTTGACATGGCCCCATAACTCTATACAGGGAACGAGGTCTGTAAAGAGAAACATATTATTTTTTAATCACAAAAAATACTCTTTGAAAGACCAGCAGCTCACCTGTGGCGTGCGAAGTGAAGACTCACCAGACAGTTCTTCATGAACATGGGGTCTACCACCTTTACATACCTGAAAGAGGCACTCTCACTAACCAAGCCGAGGCGGGCCATCAGAACATTGTTCTAACCATGAGCCTGGGTTCTATAAGAAGCGCCTGGGGAGTTGGGGAAGAGAGGAAAGGGCTAAGATATAATCACGCCCTCAGGGAAGATGATCCATGACCGACGCAACGTGCGTTTGTGCTGGATCACCTCCCTCAGATCCCTCTTCTTGCGGGAGTCGCGCCTCCTCTGCGACCTACTACTCCACGGAGGAGGCGCACGAGAGGTGACACTGGCTCTCTGGCCTCATCTAAGGTCCTCGGTCCATGACAGGCCAGGCCCTCCCATCTGTTTGGGCGTAAACACGGATCTCAGCGGTATGTATGTCCTGGATACAGCTGAGCGTGCCTTCGCCTCTCTGAACTTTCCAACCGCCGCCAACACGGAGATGCTGAAAAGCTCAGAGGGTGAAACCAGTGAATCGAGGAGAAAGCCTATCTCTTTCTTCCCGATGTCGGCCAGGTTCAACCACAAATGTCTCTCCGTGGCCAGTATCGTTGCCATCGACCGGCAGATTGCGGCAGCAGTCTGTTTGGTGGCCCGGAGAGCTATATATATATTTTTTTTTTTTATTTGCGGCGCAGCTCAGTAACCGCCCCAGGGGCCCCACCCCCTGGTCTTGATCCCCCACCAGATCGGCCTGGTGTACCTGCAACACCGCCATGATGTGCAGGCTAGCACCGGCCTGACCCGCTGACGTGTATGCTCTGCCATTCAACTGCCGGGGTTTGAGCTCTCAGTGTCGACTGTTTTCCCATCGACACATACCCACGCTCTCCTATCCTCTCAACATCAGTGAGACTAGCCTGCTCATGTTGGTGGATACAGGCAGAGTATGGGTTCTTCCATGTCCTCTCGATCTCAGTATGAGATCGGGAAGAAATGCAAGGCTCACCTGAGCTGGTGGTTCTATGACCGGGGAAAAACCGCTCTCGTCGCGAGCGATTTCTCCCCCAACGAGCAGCCACGGCAGCTGCAGCCTGCCCGCGGCGCGTTCCATAACACCAACCAGCTCAGCATACACGGGGCAGGGTGGCTGAGAAGATACAGGAAATACCCTATTATTACCACCCTCATCATTCATCTCCTGTTTGTCCGGGAGAGCGCTCGCTGCCGGAATAAGTTTTCCCTTTTTTTTTTTTTTTTTTAAACTTCATCCAATTGCAACCTACCCTCGTCAGCCGCTGCATCGTCTGAGAGGATTACACCCCTCTCAAGGCGATCGGCGAGCTTCATCAGTGACATCCAGACGCTGAACCCTCTTCTCTCGAGAAGAGGGACAGGCGAGAGCGGAGCGATCACAATTTGTACAGGCAGTTCCCTCGAGAACTGCCTGTGCGCGCTTCCTTCCCAGACAGAAAAACGCACAGTTTGTGTGTGTCACCCGGCTTCAGATATCTTGAGCACGGGTCTGCACACTTCTGAAAGAATTTCATAATTACCTGATTTTCACAGCGGTTACAGACAAAACAGTCCATGAAGACGAAAAGATGATTTGTCATGTTTGCAAGGCGCCCTTATATACTTCCAGGTCGCACGTTAATCATTCACGTTAATGATTCACGGTAGCCTGACTACGTCAGACTTCCTACTTCCGCTAATTTCATTTCGCTCCTGTAGTCAGTCTGAGATAGGAGCCTATCTCTCAGTTTTCCTCCGGCCTGAAAACAGCCGGCCAATCAACGAACAGAGGGCGGGCTGAGAGCCGTGACTTAGAAGCTAAGCGCCGAGTTTTACATTGTAGGTTAGAGAAATCGAAAACCGAAATGACCGCGGAAATGGGAAACGAGACACGGGATGCAATTCGCTCTGTTATGTAGAACATTCCGAGGTTTTTCAAACATTCTCATATGAAAAAAAGTGACGGAAAACAAATGCTAATTTTAAATTTAGTAGATTTGCAAACAGGTAGTTGTAGTGTTTAACCCACCTCGGTGACACTGTTCCGTGATCGCAACTCCATGGACTTCCTCGGCTTTTTTATGGTCCTTGGAGTTTTAGATGGTGTATCTCGGTCTCTTTTATCGGTCGAGCTCGAACTGGCTACATTTTGACAGGCCAGTGTCTCCTTTCTTTTCCAGTCCTTAAATATTTCCAAGTCATGCTGTAATCTTGAAACTAAGCATGGCCGTAGCCAGCTATGAGGTCACCGAGGTCCGGACCTCGGTCATTTTTTTACATTAAAAAATAAAATGTCAAGCTCTCTGAATGATTAATTAGCCGTGTTTAAATCACCTCACATGAGTGTTTGCAACTCATGTTGCTCCGAGAAGCTAGCGCAGTGAACGGGCTTGAGAGCGCGTTGTGAATGAGGGCGCGGGTGCAGCCTCCGTGTTGCCAGATCCACCTAATGGAAAGGTGGCAGTAGTCTCCTGGACCTGTTTTTCTGATTTAATGTGACACTTTAAGAAGTTATTAAAGTGGAAAGTTGCATGTTAGGGTGTGTGATATATTAATCTTATTTCCAAAACACAAGCTTTGAACTTATTTCGGATTATTTATTATTTTGTTTTGTTTTGCTTGTTTTTCGTAGCAACATCTGTCAACATTTTACTGTCGGCATTAATAAAAAAGATCTAATCCTAAATTTGAGAGTTGGCAACAAATATTTTCTTGTTTCACTCTGGCAAAAATTAGTTTAGAGGCCGTGATTGTACCGTGGTTGCTTAGATTCACTTCGCATAATCTGCAAAATTCATTTACAGCCATGTTCACTCCGGTATTTCGCTCGCATCATCAAGTGTTTACAGTGGAAGTTCGATCATAGATTTGAGTTCGATGCATGATGTCTGTGGTTTGATGCGACTGTGTCGGCGCATACAGGGGCGCAACTACCCAGAGTCAGAGGGGTATGCAGCAACAATTTTTGTTACCCCCCCCCCCCCCCCCCCCCCCCCCAAAAAAAAAAGAAATAAATAAGTGTGCCATGTAATAAGTGAGTAGGAACGAGTGAGAGCTAACAGATCATATAAGTGCAAAATTGTCATTTATTAATACAATTAAACTATAGCTACTCCACCGTGATGAACCCCCTAAAAAAACTATAAGCTCCATTGGAACAGCAATACCAGTGTTTCTCACAGGATTTTAGGTAAAACTGTGTGGTGGACCTCTGTTTCTCTAGGGGGGTTCGGGGCTATGCCCCCCTGTAAGAAAATTTGGTGTTCTTTAATGTTAAATTCAGCAGACTGATGCACTTTGAGAGTTCAAAATTAAAAGCCCCAACCCATATTCAGGGTGCAAATTAAACAAAGAAAAATTCAAACCTCTTTTAGTTAGTGTCTGTCTACATTACACTACTACATAATAATAGTTATAATATTAATCCCATGATAGTAATAGCCATATATTGTAAAACAAATGCACTGAAAAAATAAAGGAAACTTTCATAATTAGTTTTGTACTAATTTCTATAAAGATACAAGCACATGATGACATGTTTCATGCGCCGGTGTGTCAGAAAAAAAACTAAAGCTGACTTTTTTTGACCAATGGCCGCCGATGTACGAGTTTTTTGGGCCGTTAAGACAAAAAAAAAAAAAAAGTATGAGATGTATCGGCCGAAAAAGCACGTCGGTCCACCGGGAATCTCCCGGTAGTCCCGATGGCCACAGATATATAGATAGCCTACATGCCTGGATGTCACACTTTAAATCCTACCTGCTGGCTTTCAGCATGCACTTATTTAGCTGCTGTCGCATCAATTGACATGCCATCTCCTTTTCCCTTTTCCCTCTTTCCTTTTCTATTTTTAGCCCCCCAGCATTTTGTTTTATCCATCTTTTTCGACGACAACTCACTCACTACTCGTACCTGCTCGCTCAGCGCTCACGGCGCCCCCACCCGCTTGCGATATTACCCCGCCCCCCTTCTCCATGAGGGCGCCTACTCTAGCCCGTTAGTCCTCTAAAATTTTATATAACATTTAAGAAATGCAGAAATGATTTAGAAACGCACAACAGCAGCTATATATAGAAAATACAATATATATATATATTTTTTTATATATTATATTTTAATTATTATTTCTTTTTTTTTTTTTACCATTGCTTTGGCGCTGGTGCCCATGGTGCCAGTTGGCGCATAACATAGTCATAAATAAACTTATCTGATTGGCTTACAGGTAACCAATGATTTTAAACTTCAGACAAGCGCCCCCTAGCGAGAGAGAAAACACTTCTCTATTATGCCATTCCAGACTCTGTCTACGAAGCAAAGTGAAGTAGCAGAGTCTGGTATTAACAGGCTAGATTCACGGGCTGTCGCCAGTCAATGTGATTGACGTGATTTGATAGTGATTTCAGACACCTGTCACGCCTGAGGCGTTTCCCCAAAGCGTCATTCGACACGAAAGGGAACGGTGCATACCTTAGCCGAGCACTAACGTGAATGACTGATTAAAGTTTGCAAAACAAATCTTGCTCAATCTTTTATCTTTACTCAAAGTAGTAAGAAATAGTTTTAGGTAATAGTGGCCCACAGCGGATTAGCAGAAGTATTTCAGTAAGTCAGCAATAACGTGAGTTAGCCGGTTAGCCGGAAACCTACGCACTATAAAACACGAAACTTTGATCACCCTGTAGAAACATCCATTATTATTCATGCTTACAGGTTGTGATTGGTGCAAGCTGGTCCAAATAAACTGGGTTCTGACCCATCTTTCAAGAGCAAGTGTATTGCAAATCCCACGTTGAACTCTGAGATTTGAGAAGCAGTCGTCAGTAAAATGACATGTTTGAGGGCGGGTCAAGTTGTTCGCGGGCGTACAATGTACAACATAGGCAGACATTATGCAAATGTCTTACCTACTGATGTCATAACGCAGTGCAGTCGACTCGAGACAATAATTTTATTTATCGTGCACTTTCGACTTTAAAACTTTGTAGAACGTTTACATTCACAAACAGCTATAGCTACACACTGCATGAAAGGGAATATTAGAAAAACATAATAGGGGCACTTTAAAGTTGGCATGAAACGAAAGTTGCAATAGTCTTTTATTCATATTCTTTTATTAACGAAAGAGAAAAAATTAGAACAGGAATTGATTTTCATCATCAGAAATTGACTGGATCGCAGTGGTTTGCTGCTGCTGAGATTTCATGTGAGTGACAGGTTTTCACTCACAGAGAAGAGATTATGAGGGCAGGACACACTATTTTATTTTTTTTAACTGATGTTCACGGATCAAGAATTGACCATTTTGATGTCATGGTGACTTTATGCTATAATTTGCTAATTTGAGAACCTGATATTTCCAAATGAAGGTTATTTTTTTGCCAATATAAGAATAATAAAATAATAATAACTATAATTAAACAGTGATAAACAAATAGTAATCATAATAAATAAATAAAAATAAAACATGAAATAAAATATTGCCACCTGACCAGTGTCTAAAATTTAACAATGGAATATTTCAAATGTAGTGGACTAGTAAGCTACCCCCGAAATACAATTGCATGTCAGTTCGCAATCAGGTCTGACTGCTACTCCAGTAAAAGCTTCACTTACCAACCAACTACTATGATCAGGAACGTTCACACACAGGAGAGGACCCGTTGTTAAAAACGGCTATATGGAGAGCAAAGGACTGGTACAGCAAAAGAAAGTCTAGAGACACGTTGACGGTGAACCGTGCTACCGTATACCAATCTGAAAACATTTCCCTCAAGATTGTTCAATCAGAACAACCACCGCCTGATCCCTAAACGTCTCTAACGAGTCGTTTCTTTAGCGTGAATCGGTCAAACGGTAATCATGCGATTCAGTCAGCTCAGCTCAAGCACTGGATTGTTCGGAACGGTTTTCCAATTTCCACTCAGTAAAACAGTAACGCGATGCTTCACAAACACAGCTGAATAAAATGGATATTTACCGACAATGCATGGAAACAGCCTTCGCAAGCCTCCTATCGTTTGGCAGCGATGAAGACGGTCTTATGTTCAACACCCTCACGTGGAGTTTGTGAACGAATCTGAGACGCCAGGTAAAAGATTAATCCGACCGTCAGTATCTGTGAATATCAGTACAAAAGCACTAAACATACAATTTACTGTATGAATGTGTAGCCTACCGTGTAAATATATCATACATATTGTTATAAAACACATGGTAGCCTATTAAAGAGAGTGGGGCACAAACTAACAGGCTACTTTTTGACCTTTTAATCAGTTTGTGTAAATCCACTTTGGGTTCTGAGTTTACCATTTTTCCACATGTCTAGTAGGCTAGCCTACAATTGTGTGGTTTTGTTTCATTAATATTAGTCAATGTATACTTTTTTCTTTATTTACCCTGAAAGAATGGAAGTGAAATGTGTCAACATGCCCCATAGATACAACACAAACTAAAATACTTTGTCAATAAGTACAATTATTAACCAAGAACTCATTATTATTAACTATGACGTTTTTTTTTTAATTAAAAAGAAACTATTTTTGGAGTTTGACAATGAAGAAATTGCAAAAAAAGCATAGTTCAAAAGAATGTGGGCAAATGAAGAAACACATTCAGACATTTAGAAAAACACAGAGCTTAATATAACACAGCCATCCCCTTCCTCCACACACAGCTCTCACAGAACAGGAGACAAATAGACGAGCTTGAATGCTTCACATTTCTTAATATAGGCTAATCATTTCTAAACATTGAACATTGACTCAGGCTTTATTCACCTGTTTCTCAAGAAAATTCATAAAAGTAATTAATCTGAATGATATTGTTAACGTCTTAGAGCAGCATAGTTCTAATAGTGAGGCTGGCACATCAGCTGTGTCCTAATTCAGAGGCTGGATCCTTCGAAGGCCGATTGCATCACAGCGGCTCGACGAAAGCTGTCCCAATATGAAGGCTCCTTCAAAAACAGGCCTCGAAATGCGCCCTTCGTTGTCCGGGCAATAAAGGATACAACAGATGGATCCTTCGTGGGCAAACCTATGCCAGAATTCATTGCGCGTTGGTGACGACAGGATTTTTTTTTTTTGAGAAATTTGCCAGATTACACTTTTAAATGTAAGTATTGAGTATTGAGTATTTTCAGCTTACTACAAATATAAGACAACAAAAAAACTAAATCTTCAAAGGTGTTTAAATGTTGACAAAATTACTAAGATGCAATTTTTTTTATAGTTTATACTCATTATTATGTACATAAATGGACCAAGGCGGACATTTAGACAAGTTTTCCTGTCCCTGTTTTGTTTTCAGACAGTTTAATATAGCTTTCAAAAAAGTCCAGTACAAACGTTCCTGACGCTCGTCAAAGGCATGACATAAAAATCCTAATTCGCCACTAGATTTTCCTCTGGTGTTTTTCAATTTATGAGTAAAATAAGGTATTTGGTAAACATAACTTGACGATACTTGCACGTTTTGTTACGTGAACTGGACGAACTCGCTCCACAAACATTATTAGTTACTTATTAGAATAAACAGCTTTGAAATTCACATTTTTTGATATGGGTGTGTGTAATTTATGTTGTAGAGCAAAAAGTATTGTCAAGTTTGTTTACCACAGACCTTATTTTATTAATAAATAATTATTTTAATAAATGGAAAAACCCCATAGGAAAATTTCAAGGGTAGCGAATTAGTCTTCCGTGTTTTGACATCATCCTTGCAACACTCTATCGTAACACAGTGTTACAACATGCCCCTACCTGCGCAACTGGGATTTGAACCAGGCTAGTGTTTTCTGCTAGTTAGCTAAGCATTAAAGAACTGCAAGTTTGTCTCATTTTAAATAAACACTACTAGTAAATACAAAGCTGCGTCCGAAATCGCGTACTGTCTGAGTAGGTAGGTACTACGTTTTAATTTGAATTGACTGCCAAAATACGCTCTATATAGTATGAACATCGGTAGTAGGAAAGAGAAATTCGGACGTACTACATCCACCATGTTGTTACTGTCATGTGACCTACCAGCATAAATTGATCGCTTCACTTCTGTTCATAAATCATCTCCCATGGCCTCATGGGATAGTTAAGTAGTTTCCAGAGAAAGCACACTTCAGAATCTCGGCAGAAGCATTAGGATACCTGGGGACTTTTTGCCTACTGTTTTTCAAATACTATGTATTTAGTCATACTAGCCTTTTGGCATACTGTTTTTCCTTACTTTACAGTAGGGAAGTATTCTATTTCGGACGCAGAGTAATTTTTATCATGCCATCATGTGTGAACATATGTGTTACAGCTAGCCCTGTGTTAGGTTGTGCCCCGCTCACCCCTACTGTCACTAAACCAATGTAGGTTTTGAAAGGTAACTAGCTGGCTTGATATGAATGGCATGGCAATATGTCAATGGACAATTAATATAATAAGACTACAAGTCCATACAACTCAAGCATATCTACATATGGTATGAATTTACAAATCTGCTCTATAGCAGTTATTAGTTACGTTGTACTCTAGTAGTATTTGTATTGTGTTTGAATATTATAACACTCACTATACTCTGACAGTGCAATATTTGTATACAATTTGATTTTAATATAGAATAGTTTACATTCAGTATTGAATATACAGCATTAATAACATGAATTAATAATAAGAGTCTCAAAGTTGCTTAAAGTTTACTAACAGAGTCAGCAACACCTAATTCATATTTATTAATTAAGTACATGTCATGAAGTCATTTGTACTTCAAATATTTCTGGTGCTTAAAAGGTAAAAAACCATGTATTAATAATAATAATAATAATAATAAGTTTTATTTATATAGCGCCTTTCCAGAGCTCAAGGACGCTTTACAATAGACAAGCAACGATAAAGGCAGAGGACAAAGACAGCAGACAAAACAACAGCATGTAGATAGAGAGTAGGTACAGAAAATGAGAAGGTTAGGTATGCAGCATCCAGCAGAAAATTACAGTACAACTTAGGAGTTATGACATTCAGCAAATAAGTGAGTTTTGAGCATGGATTTGAATTCAGAGATAGTGTTAACAGAACAGAGTGATCGGGGTAGAGAGTTCCATATTTTGGGTGCTACAACACTGAATGCTCTGCCCCCCATCGAAACAAGGCGATGCCGAGGGACGACGAGAAGGCTAGAGTCGGAGGATCGTAGAGAGCGAGTCGGTGCGTAGGGGTGAAGCAGATTACAGAGATAGGGTATTCTTTCAATGAATGAAAAAGAAAGAGAACCTATAGATTTCATAACGGCACTGAAGCATATGGCAGAGATGGAGTTCTGTATTTAAAACATAACCAGAGGCTTGGTTTTATTGACATTAGTGTGCAATGTTTTTTAAATGGGATCAGAGGTAATACAAAAAAACGAAGGCTGAAAATGAACAGAAACTGGAGTAGCACATATCAGTGGCTTTGAACAGCATGAATCCAAAATTCAGACTAAACTGCTTATACAACGATTCCATTCATTTTTTTGTGTCATTAATTATGCAGATAAATTACTGTGGTTTGTTTGCCGTATTGTGCAAAATGCCACGGAATATGGGGAGCCACATTCCGTTTATGCGTGTCTTTGGTAATGCGACTAAAATTGGAATACTGCATCTCTTAATTTGATTATTCCTATTCTGCATATGACCTTATTAGCTTGAGGGTAATTAGAAAATGCTGTTTAAATGGAAAATCCTCATTCTTTATGAACAAATTCAGCATTTAAAAGCTCTTTATAACAGAATCCTGCAAATGCTTTTTCAGCAGTTGATGAAACTACAAGTGTAACATGACTCCAAATCTGGTGCCTAAAAAAGAACCATTATATCAAAAATATGTTCAGTGTGCATTTATGCTGTATTGTTTTTTCACATGCAAAAAAGAAAAAGAAGCAAAAAAGAAGCAAAATGCAAAATATCTTGACACACTAGCTCACAGCATGAGAAAAATTCTGAATGTTTGTCATGCCCTAAATTTCAGATACTGTCTGCGATTTTTTTTTTTTTTTTTTTTTTTTTTTTTTTTTTTTAAAGGTGAGACATAGTTGTTTTGTGTTTTGACAATTGATCATCTGGTTAAAAATATCCAAAGGGCATATGCATATGATCTATATTTGAGTCTGTATTAAGTTACCACTCATAAATCCAGACATGCACACTCGCACTTTTACTTTCCAGTAAGCAGCCCAAAGCCATCGGGATCGTTCAGCAAAGGATAAGGATTGACTGACAGTGTAGGCAAGAAAGTGAGAGCGAGACGCTCTGAATACACTTATTCCAGTCAGCGACATGGACATGATATCATTTCCTCCATTTACTGTGACCTGCCAAGCACATCTAAAAGGCTTTTCACACAATAGAAAGACTCTTTTTCTAAAAGAACAATATATAACCTATTATTGAAACCCAGGAGAGCACAGGTCACATACGCACACTGTAGTTTATGATGTCGAGAAATGTCAAATGCATCGTGTGGTCACATACGGAACAGAACTCAAACGTTAATGGAATAGTGTCAACGCTGTTTCCTTTTTATATTGCTTTACTTATTCAGTATAGTTGTGGGGTAATTATATCAAAAGTTGAGACGGATTGTGCAAATGAACATTGAGTTTGTTTAAATAGTATGAATCTCCAGTTCCCCTTCTAATTTGCATCGAAGACATTCACTTTTACTTTCTTCTGCTAAATTTAGCACAAAATTGATTCCTCCGAACAATTCTGTATTAGAAAAAAACACAACAGGAAGCCATACTGTCCTTGCAAGAGTCATAATCACTTTTTCCATGTTAATAGTGTTTTTTTTTTTTTTACATAAAGACATGATTTTGTCTTGTTTGAGTTTATTTGCAATTTCACAATGTTCAGCTTTCCTAGTACACGTCATCTACACCGGATCTGCGTCTAAAATCACATACTAAGTTGGCACTACATTTAGTACTATGTCCATCAGATACGCACTTACGAATTTCACAAGAAATAGGCCATTCAGGTACTCGGGGTTCGCTTACTGTTTTATGAATACTGTGAGTTTGGACATGCTTCTCTTTAGGGTACTAAGGGTAGTAGGCATATTCAGATGCAGGGCAGTTGTGTGCAACATGTTGTAATGAAACACACTAGCTTTAGCATTAGCGATAGTGAAAAATCTGTTAGCATTTCACCTCCATGTCATTCCAAACCTGGACAACTTTCTTCTGTGGAACACAAAGAAGAAATGTCTCTGGTTGTGTGTTGGTGTGTTTGTCCATACAATAGAAATCAGTGCTCACCAAAACTATTTGGTTACCAGCGTTTTTCAAAATATATATTTTTTGGGCTCTGCAGAAGAAAGTCATATAGGTTTGGTACGACATAAAGGAGAGTAAGAAATTACACAATTTTTGGTGAACAATACCTTTGAGGATTAGTTGTTTTAGAAACATCTGGACTAAGAGGAAACTACAGGCAATTTATTAGGGTGTTCATTAATCCTTTGCTTGTTGAATTTAAGACAGCAATGGCTGTAAGTTGTTTCGTTCTTTACTTTTTGTTTGTCTCATATTTGTTAAAGCTACACTGTGTGATTTTTACCCCCATCTAGCGGTGAAAAGGTATATGACCATCCAGTGAATATTAGTTTCTGTTCCTCTCAATTCCGATTTCGTTTTAACTCCTACGGTGGGCAATGTAGTCCAAGATTAACCCTCTGGGGTCTGAGGTGTTTTTGGGGCCATTGGGATGTTCTGATATGCCCTTACATTTGTGCTTTTTTCAGTTATTTATAAACATGTTAATGGCAAAGGTGTAAATTCACTCTATATAGCACAAACTGGGCTACCATAATATCTAAGCAACATGTATGTACATGTTTGTATTTTTAAGAGACTAATGTTTATGCGTGGTTATTGAAAAAAATAAAAATGAAAGTTGTTGAAATAAGACCACAAAACAAATGCTAAATATGTGTCCACAAGACTTTTGACAAATGGATGTTGTCGCTTCGAGTTCTGGCTTCAAAATGATGTGAAAATCATCCCTCCTAATCGTTCACATAAAACAAAAACTTTACATTATACTTTGCATGACAGTTTTTTTGTCAGAAGAGGTTTATGCATGGGAGTGGTAATGGCCTATGAATATTAATGAGATTCAGACCAGGGGTGTGACAGACACTCCCCCAAGGGCCCATTAGGGTGAGGAAGCCTGAACAAAGAATGAGAGGAGATTCAAAGGTTTTGTTTTTCAATCTGTTTTATTGTAATTCCTCTGTGTGGAGAAACTAAATGTTCTAAATTTGCTCTAAGCAAATCAAATGTGTGTACAAAAGTAAAGGCAGGTATCTCACAGTAAATGCTAATGCCCCGTTGATGCGGGCTCTAAGCAAATCAAATGTGAGTAAAATAAATAATCAGCTAGTATCATAATACTAGCTGATTATTTATACTTTTATGATCACAAATAATCATAAAGTTAGCAGCAGAGCACACAGTCACACATCGTTATGCCACTCTTGAAAATAGTTCCTGTTCAACTGAAGAACTGAACATTGCATGCCTGGCATTTCCATGGTGTTAAATTCCTTTTACCACATACTACTTTGCAATGCACACATTCGCGGCGACCAACTATGGCAACATCCCTGCCTTCTGATGTCAGCTCAGCTCCTGGAACCGGTACATGGTCACTATTGGTCCGTTACTCAGTATGATTCTCGATCGCACGGAGAACTGAACGACGCCTGCGTTCCCCTCTGCGAGGTGCTGGAGAAGGAGTGTGTGTGATGCAGACACATTTCTATAAAACAACAACAACAACAACAATAAAACTTTTGGCATACATAATCCAAAGTAAACTGATGGGCAATTAATGGGTATGGACGCACAATGTATATCTGTTGATGGGCCATAGGACGGAGAAATATTATGGGCCATACACCGCGAGTGTTGATGGGCCATATAGACTGCACACATTTAGAGCATTTCAAACATTAACACTGCAGTGTTAATTAGTGTCATAGGCTAACCAAAACAGAACATTTATATATAAACATATAATGTCTAGTATTTAGACAGTAGGGTATAACATATTTTACCGGAGGAGGCTGAAATATATTTGCACTAAATCACATTATATTTACACCTAAGCAGATATTCGCAAATAAGCTACATTACGCATAAGCTAATCAAAACTAAGTGAAATATATTTAATATACAAATGTTTAGAGAGTAACGTTATCACATTGAAAGTTTACTCTTGAGCACACGAATGTTAGGGATATTGTAAGGCAATCTTTCACGTAGTATGTCAAAAGCTAGCCAAAACTAAGCAAAATATAGTCTGAAAATTCATATGAGTTCTATATTATCAGAAAAAGAAGCATATAACACTAAACAACTTACTCTGAACTTGTATCCTCGGTGGGGTCAATTCGCTCTTCAAAATGCAGCCGTTCCTCGTCCGAGTTACAATCTTCCTCTGAGGAAAAGGTGAATTCTTCCTCGCTGTCCAGAATCATCTGAAGGGCTTCTTCACCGGAGTAGCGTGCCATCCTCAAAACGCGATGAACTATCAGTGAATCTCATGAAGAATCTTTGTGTTTTTATGGCATTGATCGGGGGCGTGTGCGATCACCTAAACTATTTACATGTGAATAGCGCCAGGGGCGTGGCGGCCTCAACTCATTAAAAATAATGAGGGGAGAAAGAAAAAACTGGACCTCTCCTTGGTTTCAAACGGATTGCATAAACTGAGAATATATGTTTTTTATATAAATTACTTCATTTAAAAGAAGAGAATTCATAAAAGCTTCATAAAGAAAAATCTCTCGTGCCTGTGTGACAAGTAATCGCGGAGTTACAGTTAATCTTAGGACGCGTTTCAGAATGGACTTCACTGACAGAGAGAACGGAGAACTCGCATCATGTTTGTTTTTCTTTATTTGGTGAAAAGCACAACACTTTGTTTTTATTGTGAGTATCCACAAAAAAAAAAAAAGAAACTTAACAGGATCTAATGGTGTATAACACTTATATGTAAGATCAAAATCAACCGAGTATTTTGAGTCTCTTTTGCACTGATAAGAAAAAAAGCGAGCAGATCACGCTGGCGTGATTGCCGACCCCAGAGGGTTAACATGGCTTCCAGTTCGACCTCGTCCATGAGTGTTCCTTCAAGTGATGAGGTTATTTTAGAAAACTATTATAATTTGCAGTAATTTAATTTGTCAGGTAACATATAGGTTATGACATCTATGTAAAATGAATAATAGTTTTATGTTTTCGTATTTTTTTTTTACCATTTCATTGCTAACATCCGTTATCAGGTTCCCAGACGAATGCAAGCTAATCTTAGTAAAGTAACTTTTATTTTTAACTTTTAACTCTTTTTCACTTCCTTGGCGACTCTGATACGTATCCTCGAGAATAAGAGTGATCCTCCATCAGCAACAGACTTTCAAAAAGGCTTTCAGGTTTTTATATATCAGTCTCGAGCAATCCCCCTCTTCACATTCGACACGGTGCCATCGAGTGTTAAAACGCGAAAGCTTGAATTAACGGGTCCCTCTTTGGCTAATGTACTTTCAAGATGGATGGGCAACATGGGGACCGACATTAGAACCCCTTACCTGTATGTATTTTCAATGGCATATTATACACTCACAAGAATACTTTATTACTTGAACGAAGTAAATATACATTAATGAGCACATATATTTTTGAAAGAACTAAGTGTTTTTAGCTAAGAATAAACTAAAAAAGTTACACAGTGTAGCTTTAATGTTTGCTAGAGCATGATAGATCAGGTTTGTACTCTATCATAGCATAAGCATGGTTAGCATGATATGGAACATTATCTTATTGAACAATTGAAGAAGTGCTTGATGTTGAGTAGCAAGTCATCATATATTTATATACTTTACAATCAGTACTGCTCAATTTTTTATTGAAAGATCACAGATTAACAATCATGTTTTCTGTTTCTCATTTTCACTCATTTATTATTGAGTTGGTATATTTTGTTTTAAATAATACATGTAAATGCAATTTATGTGCTTCTGCTTCCAATGTAGACGTGTAAAGTTATATTAAAAGCCATCAACAATTTGGCTAAACATTATGATTGACACATTTGATTGAGGGATTTGCTTCAGAATTAGATGTTGCATATATTTATATTTACAGTTAAAACATGATGTTTTAACTATCATTTTCAGGATTAGTAAAGCAATTAATCTGGAGGAATTTCCTTGAAATCCTCAGAGTGATCGGCAGTGGTAGATGAGCACAGGCCTGAGAGTGCTGTCAGCATGAGTTGGCCGTATTAAGTTGAAGGCAGTGAGGCGTGGAAAGATAGTGGGTTTCTGTGGTAGTAGGGATGTAATTAATTAAAATGCTTGTAATGGCTGCACTGCCGATTATAATGGCAACACTGATATTCAGCCAGCCAGTAATCTGAAGGGAACATCATCTAGAAAACCACAGCATTGGATTTGTGTGTGTGCATGACCTACTTGTGCATGCACACCTCTAATTGTGTGTTTCCTGTTCCTTGGATCCAATTAATGGCCGTAAACCATTTAAAATTTACTCTGTTTGAGTCTTGTGTCGATTTAGCAGCTAGTGCATTGCTGGAGGAGTGAGAGAGACTAAAGTTATAGGAACAGATTAAAGAGATTACAGGCTTTTCCTGTCCATTAACATACAAGGCGTTGATAAAACCAAAACAGCATGTTAACATTTACAGGCATGTGAGCAGCTAAAGACAAAAAAAGAAGGAAACCCCCAACCCACCCCCATTATTAGAAATATTTGTATTTTATTAAATTAATAAAGAAAATATCTCACCATTGCAGTAATACATACTACTGTACTGCCAATTAAATTATTAAAATACAAGTAAATTATTACATTATTAGATTTGACAACACTTTTTTATTTTTTATTTGATTGGACAAAAATGTGGGTGGTGCAGAATGAGTCATCAATATTTTTTGGTCCATTTCATACTCTACTGTTTGGGGATGGTAAGATTTGTATTAATGTGAAAGAAGTCTCATGCTCATCTGCAAATACAAACAATTGTAAAATAAATTGTAATTTGTAAAAGAAAAGTATACAATTAAACAAAAAATCAGTTTTGAATATATTTTAAAATATAATTTATTCCTGTGATGGCAATCAAAATATTCAGCAGCCATTACTCCAGTCTTCAGTGTCACATGATCCTTCAGAAATCATTCTAATGTGCTGATTTGCTGCTAAAGAAAGTTTTGATTTTATCATCAATGTTGAAATGTGTTGTGCTGCTTAATACTTTCATGGAATCTGTGATACATTTGTTTCAGGATTCTTTGGTGATTCAAATGGTTTATCCACCTTATTCTGCTCTAAACAATGCGCGCTGCCATGACGACGACGGTTGCCAACTTCCGGTTCGAATCTGGTCCATGCGTTTTTGCTATGTGTTTCAGATTGTGTCATCGCCAAACTAAATCGAAAAAACATTCATCAAATGTGATCTGATCATGTTATTTTTTATTAAATCACAGATAAAAACAAAATTAACTTTTTTCTTTTCTTCATAACTTCCAAAGGATAGTTGATGCATGACAGCACGATCTCCCTAATCCAGCAATACATGAACATCCGACAGTTTCTATCACCCCTGACTGCTGCAGAATAACCCAAGCAATGAGCTTAGGCTGGTTAGTCCTTTGACTCCTGTCTACCTCTGCTTTCAAAGATGCATAGTCTATATATTTCTCAGGCCTGTGAGGTAGGCTACATTATACGCCGAGTTTCGGTTCATTTATGAGACCAGAGTCCAGTTTGCGCGCCGGCCCCTCTGTCATGATGATCTATTTTCTACTATATTTACTTCTTATTTATTAAAACCAGGCAATTGGTTGATGAAACATTGATTGAAATTAAGATACAATTAATAAAAAACGAAATTCACTTTAAAGAAAGGCTTTGTGGTTTCTCTTTAAGATCTCTGTGAAAGTTTTAAAGTCGCTTTCAGAGCGGTCATGTGGAGAACTGTCACGTCTGTAACATTGTTTTGTTTTTTTCTTATAAATGCGAACACGAAAAATAAAATAAAAAGATTATTTTATGTTCTGTGGAGGCCGACCCTTCTTCATCCGGTTAGTAGGCTATTACTTTTGTTTTGCGCAGTTTAATTAATAGAATTACTAAAAAATATTTTGCCACCTAAAAGTTACAGATTTGTTGTGTTATGTGTATTTCGCTCATATTAAATATAAAACGCATTTGTAGACTGATATGTTTCTAATGTCTGGACTAGAGTGCTTGCATTCTATGTAAACAAATACTTCAACCGGAAGTAGAAAACCGTTTAGTCTGGTTTAGTCAGTTGAACCCGCTATGAATCATGGGAAATAGAACGGGCACAGAAAAAGGTGGATAGAACAGCATTTATTTAAACTGACATATTTTGTAACATTATAAATGTCTTTACTGTCCCTTTGAATCAATTGAATGTGTACTTGTTGTAAAGCGTTTTGTCAGGGTAGCGTAATGGTTAAGAAGATGGGCTGCTAACCAAGAAATTGGGTATTCCATCCAGCCTTTTCAGCATTTTGACCTTGAAGTGAGCACTAGCTTCGGGGGTACTGTCCCAGCAATTAATGTACTGTAAGTCACTTTGATTAAAAAGCAGCTGCTAAATGGCACGTAACTACAAATGACATTTTGAGAGACTCATAAACTCGCTCTGTCCTTTCACCACAAGCTGTAGACCTTTTTTAAGCCAGACATAAGCATTGATCGAATGACTGCAGCTATGTCAATGAAAATGGAGTTTATTTGATGATAAGACATAAGGTGTCACACCAACTTGTTTTGCCATTTCTTTCAAGGGGGTAAGAAGGTGAGCGTTCTGGCAGAGGACGGCCATCCCAGATTGACAACTCACTTTATCGTAGGCACCATGTGCGACGGTCTCATCAGTCATCGAGATTTTCGGCTCTTACCTGACAGGGGTCGAGGAGGACTGATTTGTGTCACCTCTGTGTCTGTGTGTGTATGTATGTGAGTGCCACAGAGGGCCCATCTCACAGTCTGTGCATCTGACAGGGTTGTTCAGGTTCATTTGTATTACACAAGTCCTCTCGATTTTTTATTTATCTGGGAGAACTCCCGCTAAGATCCTTAGACACAGACCAAACATGCTTTGCTGGTTGTGAGATGGCAAAAATACAGTTATGCATGTTTTTAGCCTACATTTGCATTTTTAAAGGAATAGTTCATCCAAAAATGAATAGTGTGTCACTATCATGTTGTTCTAAACCATAAATCAAAGTAGCCCGTAGTCATGCACTATCGTCCAGATTTTTTTTTTTAATTAAAGGGCTGAAATTGTTATTTTTTGTTTCCCTTTCCAGTGGGCTGTTACTGTTTGGATCATAAAGACAGTGTGAATCATTCATTGATTGATTGATTGTAAAGATTCTGTTTTGTTCTTCAATGCGAGATTTCTGCTTCTCTGAGGAAGTACTAAGACTGTGGAAAGGAGAGCCGGGGAGGAATGAAGACATTTTGGTTGTTCCGTTTTGGTCCGTTCTTCATATAAAATTATCATATGGCTTCAGAAGATTTGAAATATAGGGCATGAGTCATATACACCAAGGGTTTATAAACTCCATGGAAAATTCGAGAACAAAAAATAAACAAATATATAGGTCAATGACATGACGTGCATATTTTTGTGTCCAAGTGCATTAATTCCTTTTAAAATAATTTGATAATTTGAATTCATGACATGCATTACTTTATTCCATAAAACCTGTTTTGTTTGAATTAATTTTCAGTCCATTCAAATAACAAAATGTTATTTGTTTGTTTTGGTATCTTATATCCCGGAAATGTCAGGTGGCGCAACCATCTGCATAAAGGATCAGACGAACAAAACTATTTAAAATTGTATTTTAATAAGAAATGTAAAAATAAAATTTTATGCAATACTTATGTAAACAAATTTTATAAATATCAGTAGTTTTAAAACTTTTGTCCGTCTATTTGTATGTTCTGAAATGTCAAGGTGGCACAACTGCAAACATGGGTCTTTTATTATGTAGTGAAAAGTTAATAACAGTATCATCCAGAGGATCACAGTTGATCCAGTAGAAGCCATGTAAAATTAGTTGCAAAAGTCTGGTGGCGCAACTGCAATGGAATGTCCCTATTTGAAAAAAAACACAAAAAAAAAACATTGAAAACCCTAGTTTTCATTCAGTTTTATTATAATGAAGAGTTGCCAACATAATAAATAAACGTTTTCTAAGAAAGAAAGCCAGTCATACAGGGTTTGAATGACATAAGGGTGAGTAACTGATGACAGAATTTATTTTTTTGGGTTGATTATCTATTTAAAGGGTTAGTTCACCCAAAAATGAAAATTCTGTCAGTAATTACTCACCCTCATGTTGTTCCAACCCCGTAAGACCTTCGTTCATCTTCGGAACACGAATTAAGATATTTTTGATGAAATCTGAGAGCTGGATCACTCCTCCATACTAGTCCATAGGCTTCTTCAGGGATTGAACTTGCCGGCCTCGAAAAGTTATTAAAGACATCGTTAAAATAGTCCAAGTGACTACAGTGGCTCAATCTTAAGTTTATCAAGCGACGAGAATACTTTTTGTGAGCAAAAAAAATAACGACTTTATTTCAACTATTCATTTCCTTCTCTGTGGGCCTCGAGTCACTTCACTAGTGTAATAGCGTACGCTTCTGTTGTTGTACGTCACACGCATCGCGCACATGACCAGCGTCGGCCAATAGTGAGCCTACGTGTGACGTAGCTCTACGCAATTACACTAGTTTAACTGACTAGAGGCCCAAAGAGAAGGAAATGAATAGTTGAAATAAAGTCGTTATTTTTGTTTGTTTTTGCGCACAAAAAGTATTCTCGTCGCTTGATAAACTTAAGATTGAGCCACTGTAGTCACTTGGACTATTTTAACGATGTCTTTACTAACTTTTCGAGGCCGGCAAGTTCAATCCCTGAAGAAGCCTATGGACTAGTATGGAGGAGTGATCCAGCTCTCAGATTTCATCAAAAATATCTTAATTCGTGTTCCGAAGATGAACGAAGGTCTTACGGGGTTGGAACAACATGAGGGTGAGTAATTACTGACAGAATTTTCGTTTTTGGGTGAACTAACCCTTTAAGTCAATAATCTAGAATTGAATACTATTTGTATTCCAATTAATGTCAGGGGTGCCATTTTATATGAGGCATCTTTGCCTTCAAAATCCAGTTTGAAGTCTATTTGGAGTAGTTTAGGCCATTTAAATTGAGTTTTCTTTCAGGGAAAATGTAGAAATCACATCAAGCCTGGCCCTTTAAGAATAAAAGTCTCTAATGATTTAGTGGTGTGGTATTTAAAAGGTCTTTCGTGGTCATTTGATCATGTAGAGAGGATATTGATGTCTTCATGATGTCACCGGCTTCTTTATATGAGATCAGTCAAATGTGTTTTTGTCAGCCCAGGCTCATTAGAAAAACGTAAGTATATGTGGCAAATTTTTTGCAAACCGCAAAATTCGTTGCGTTGTGCATTTTCGCAACGGTTTCAAAGTGAAATGTCCAGTGAGAGTGGCTAAAAGCGTGTTTAGTTTTTTTCCGGAACAGGTGAATGTGAATACATCGTTTTATTATGTTGGTGTTTGCTGTTTCACTGCCGCTAGTTTTCATTTCCGTTGGAAACTGCAGTGATATGTAAGTATTGGTACGTATTTTGCGTTTTGCAAAAATGTGGCCACAGGTATGTTTTTCCAATGAGCCTGTGGTGGTTTTTGTTCTATTTGAGCAAAGAAAATGGCTGCAAATCATTAAAACTTAACTGTCCACTGTGCACCATTCCTAGGATTCTTTAACCTTTAACCTGGATTTTTCCTTTTATATTGTTGGGCATCAACTCTGGCTGTGGGAATGTGCTGCAGTGCCGAGATAAAGAGAGAGTGGAACTTCTTTCTGTTCGATCACTGTGCCACATTTAATAGTCGCTCAACCTCTGTGCTTGTTCTGCGCAGCAAAAGAACAAACACTTCAAATTCTATAGATGCTCTTTTCTCCTTCATGAGAGAGAATGAGAGATACTCAGCTGATTTTTCTCATCCTTGAGCAGACATTTGCCCTCTCAGATACCCCAGATGGTCATGTATTGGGGCCTCAGGGACTATGAAGGCTCACATGGATACATGGGTACCTTTCACATTTTTGCTTTAAATGTGGCCAATATCAGATTCCATTGTAAATAGATCATAGTCCTGAACTGACCTGCATGCGCAAAAGAACGATAAGAAGACGTCACTCAGCACGCTGTCATACGAAAGTTAACACGGAGAACATTAAAGTAAATAATTGTGTGTTCATTTATAGTGTGATCTGCCGTGAAAGCCAGCAAATTTATGCACATGACATATAAAAAAAAGAAGTTGACCCCTCGTGTTTTGCTTTTATATAGAGCTGTCACTGTAATAATTGTAAGTTCTGACACATCACTGTCCTTCCACTGACTACATTTGCAACTGTCTTGATAACTTTGGGTATGTCAAATCTTTGAAGTGACTCCCATGAGCGCAGAATTGTGATGAATGTTGCTCTCGAGTGACGTAAATGGTGCATGAATTCCGATATGACTGTCCATCTAAATGGAAGAGGCTCAAATCAAAATTGAAAAGATCAGATTCTATGTGGTTTGTGGTGTTCACACTGACATGAAAAAACAGATCTGAGTCACATATGAGGAAAAAAATCCTAATAAAAACTCTAAATGATCCACCTCTGGCCTTTTTGTTTGAGTCTTAGAATTTTTATCTTGTGGATGCTAAAACTAGCAATTCCCATAGATTTCAACTGCAGCACCCAAATATGGGGAGCAGAATATCAATGAGACTTGTGGATGATCTCTTTGGACTTGCTAACAACAACAAACAAAAAAACAACACCACCCAGAACACTGTAGTAACACTTTGGCAACCACCCACACTTGAGCATTATATTAGCAAGTTTTGTACAGGCAAGTACCAATGTAAAAATGTAATAAAATAATGTAAAAATGTAGCACTTATAATTAGCTTTCCAATAAGTGGACCTCTGGTATTTCAATGTCAATGTAAAAGGTCACTCTTTTTACTCCATTATTAATATAAATAAAGGGCAAATTTAAAGTGCACATATACTGTGCAGTCACAGTTACATACCATGTAGTGGATTTTTTTTATGTTTTGTCTTCAGCAGCTTTTCCACCATCGGGCCGAATGGTTTAAAAACGGCAAGGAACGGTTCCAGTTGTATTTTCATTTTAGCTTGGCTTAGCACGGCACAATATCAAAATGTTCTCAGCCCGTAATTCTCCAGAACCATGCTGGTAGAATGCGTGTAATAATGTTGCCAGTCAGGATTGGTCACTTGTCGGTTGCCTGGCTGCCAGTGTCTCTGTAGCTGACCAAGCTTGCTATTTGAGCGAAGTTAACGTAATTTGATTTGATCATAAAAATTAAAAGAAATATCTGATCATCCTCCATAACGTGCATTTGTATTACATTCCAAAGAGCTCTGTTACCAGGCCCACATGTGGGAAATGAAACCATTTCCATACCGGCTGGGCCGGATCGGAATGGAACGGTAAAACAATAAGAATGGTTTAGCCCAAATGCGGAAACGTGGCTTTTTAATCTGTTCACTTTGGCAATGCTTGGCAAGAAGCTAAACATTGTTACCATTTACATTTCTTTCATGCTTTGCATTTCAATGGTGTTTTTTGAAAATGCTGTCTTATTGCACCAAAGGGACTTAAAATCAGTGATGCAAATAACTGCAAATAAGTGTAATTACCACAAGCCAACAATACATTGTATTTTTTTTTTTAGGTCTAGAGTAGATCAAGTGTCTTGGGGCTTTGTGGTCTTATTTGCTCTTACAGTTGGTTCAGGGTAGTTCCACCACTGAGGAGTTAAAATGAAAAGATCCTTGACCTGGGCTGGGCAAGCAGGAACCCTTCATGTTGAGAGAGAGCAACCTGAAGTGGCGGTTGTAAATAAGTATGGATTTCCTGTCTTTTTTCTCAACTTACTTTTTTTATGGGTCAACTAGAACATTGGTCAAAAGGACTTACAGGTCAGACAGGATTCACATGTGCTTTAGGCATATTCAGTTTTTATAGATACAAGCAGTTTTACCTTATAACGATCAGCCTCTTTTGATACCTCTATATCCTTTAGAAATCTGACTGGCTTTAAGACCTATTGGATTTAACTGTACTGTGTGCTCTGGTGAGATATGCTGGCATCACTGCAGTGCTCTTGGTCTCAGACTCTAGAGCTGTGGAAAATAATCATTTTATAATGCATCGTGATGCTGATGTGAACGTTTCTGCATCGATGCATAAAAACAAAAGAATCGATTTTTAGAAAATGTAATTGAATAGTCCTATCATACATATTAATGTACTGTTTTATTGTAAATGAAGTAGGCTACTTTTAGTACATATTAATAATAATTTAAAAAAAGTTGCTTATGTCCTCCGAAAGCAAAGCACTTCGTTTCGGTTTTTACGAATAGAATATGTATGAATGAGAGAGTAAATTGCTGGACATGTTTGATGTTGAAAAAATGTATTAAGCGCAATAAGCCACGAAAAAGATCTCTATGTGTTACTCACGCTGAGAAAAGGTGCGCACAGAAAGGTGCCTCTCACAGACAGATCCCGAATTCTCTTTAGTGCATTGCACTTGAACGGTCGGATACACACAGATTTATTTAAAAATATCTGTCTTGGCGAGTATCCACATAAACATAGTCGGTTTTGTCTTAAGTGAACGTAAACATTTGGGCTGCGTCCGAAGTTGCATCTCTTGAGTAGATGCTTGTGTCTTATTCGCCGGTGCCTATTTTGCCATGTTGTCATTATCATGTGACCTACCAGCGTAAGTTATGTTGCTTCACTACCATTTACAAATCCTCCTCATGGCCTCATGGGATAGTAAAGTGTCCATCGTATGCACACTTCAGAATCACGCCGGAAGTAGCAGGTCATCCGGGTACTTTTTGCCTACTCTTTTATAGGGATGTTCTGATTCACATTTTTTCACTTCCGATCCGATCCCGATACCTGAATTTGGATATCGGCCGATACCGATTCTATTCCGATACCAGAGCTGTGTTTGCTTTAATATTAAAAGGTTGATTTGTTGAAGTCGTCGTCATCGTAGGCTTAATTTGCGGGTGGGACATGTCCCCACCACTTTTTCTCAGGATCGATATTGTCCCCTACCAGTTTTTGAAACATTGAGGCGCGGATGTAGGCTATTTAATACAAATAATTAAAACATCTCCAGTTAACTAGCAGGGCATTCATTTAGTTCGCTATTAAATAAGAGATCTAGCGCTAAAATCTGTTGTTTTTTAAATCAAGCTGAGCGCTCGTTTTCGCTGCTGTCAGTTGCATGGATACAGTGTCTCTTGTGGCGCGCGCAGATTCTTCACTCGGACGCACGCTTCAATCTATCGTTGCGGAGACTCTCTATTCGTTCCGGTGAAATCACAAAATAAAATGCACACAAACGTGTCCCTGCTTGAGACTGTAACCAATGATGAACATATTCGGTTTTGATGATAGAAAAAAAAACTATACGAGTGCGGATTAGAATCCGTAACCTCTGACACGTTTGGCAAAAGATCTACCACTAGACCATTGAAGAACTCAAACAAAATTTGCGGATCGATGGATTTATTTACGGGTTGAGCAGAGAGGCTGCAAATTTTGACCATCGGGCAGCGGCCGCACACCAGGCCGCAGGATGGTGTGTTGCTAAGAACTTGCAATGTATAAATATCAGACCGGCCCTCGCGGCCTCGAAACACTACCGGCCTACCGGGAAAAGTCCCGACTCTCCCGATGGCCACTCCGCTACTTCTGCCCCCTGGCCAAAAAATCCTTGTGCTCTTTAACGTGGTGCTTTTTTAAATGTTTGATTGTGCCCATGTGTTGACCGACAGGAGGGAACTTCTGCCTCTGAATTACGGCTTTGCCAACATTGCATTTCGCTGTCTTGCTCTGCGGTTTCAGTGTGAAGTATTTCCACACATCGGGCATGAAAATGCTGCTCAATGCTTTCCTGCTAGTTGGCTGCAAACTGCGGAATGGATTTCCTGAGCAGAGGCGTGTCTCATAACTCTGTCTCATTGAGCCGCGCCTCCGTTCAGGAAATCCATTCCACAGTTTGCAGCCAGCTAGCAGACTAGCCGGCGGGAATCACTTTTGGAGTCATTTCAGCAGACAACGTAAAAGCGCAGACATGGCTCATGGATATCGGATATCTCCGCAGGTTGGATCGGGAAAATACGATACGTGAATTATGCTGGTATCGGTCCCGATACCGATACTGGATCGGATCAGCCCCATTCCTACTCTTTTATGAGTACTGTGAATTTGGACATGCTTCTTTTGTCACATACTGTGTTTCACCTATTATATAGTAGGGAAGTATGCAATTTTGGATACAGCTTAGGAGTAAAAATCTGATGTGTAACATTATATTAGTTCTGTGCATTTGGTTTTAAAGTGACAGCAGCCTAATAAACCTGATGAAAATTGCTTTCAGCACGACTTAAATAGGCAGTCTGCCCCGCCTGTTTCGGCGGGCTAAAAAAGCCATTTTCCTGTGCAAGTGCACAGACATGGACCAATCAGGCTTCAGTATTCGGAGAAATCGAATTCGAAGTTGTCCCCATGCATCAGAAAAACTGATGCAATGCGAGTGAACTGTATCAAAAGGGAAGTCATTTTAGGGTAATTTTCTCACCCTCATGTCGTTCCAAACCTGTGTGCCTCCTTTCTATGGAACACAAAACGAAGATATTTTGAAAAAATCTATTTTGGACCTAGACATGTGCCGGTATTCGGTAATGCGATAAATCACGGTAATAAATATGCACGATATTGTTATCGCGGGCACTTCAAAATACCGTGAAAAATAATAGATTCGAATTTAGACTTTTAGAATGCGCATTAGCTTATTTTCCATCAACCGCTTAAACACACTGCGTATATGCTGCGCAAAACACATGCGCACTCTGATGTAAACAATCCCCACATGTATAAGCACTGTGTGCATGCGGCGCAGTGCGCACTCTAGTCTAATGTAAACAATCCTCACATGGAGTAGAAGCATGGCGGAAGGAGGAACGCTGCCGACGATTTATCCCCGCAGGGCTGCCAACTCTCACGCATTCAGCTTGAGACTCAAGCACCTTTCAGACAGGACGCGGAATACGCGTGCAACGCGCAGGGACGTTTTGTTGCTGCTTCGACTAAAGCATGCCAGGGTCAAAGTTCAAAATAGTTCAACTTTTTATTTGCAAAATAGCAAACCACGTTGTATCTGAAGGGCAATGTTGAACCTAGCGGCCAGCGCCGCACATTCCGCGTACTGTCTGAAAGGTGCTTTACGCAATTTATACTTTTCAAACGCAGAGAAAAATCACGGAGCAAAGAGGACACTGACAGACTAGACAGAGCAGGTTATTTTTTAAATGAAAAAAAAAAATCAGCTCTTAGGTTCTGTCCATTGTGACAGATCGCTGCGCCTCAGTTCAAGTAAAACGATCATCTGTTACTTTTTATTTAAAGATACAGTACAACTTACCGTAAGGTACCGAAAATTCTATTTAGTTACCATATGTTTTGAAAATCACAACTACACATTGTGATGCAAGTTGTTGTTTTTTTAGATACCCACAATCCATCTGTTTCTCTTGAGCAATTAAAATACTGCGATAATACCGTATACCGTGATAAAAGGTCAATCAATTAACCGCAGCATGAAAATTTGATACCGGCACATGCCTATTTGGACCACAGTGACTTTTGTTGAATGTACAAAAACCACAAAAGAAAGTTATACATGTTTGGAACAATCTGAGGGTGAGTAAATAGCAATTCTCATTTAGGGAGAACAGAGATGTTAAAGATGTTTCTTTAGCTGTGGATTCAACCATGTATAACTGATGATCTCACAGGAAAGTATCACTCAGTGAATGAAGAACCTGCAAAAGGGATAGAGATCTGTGAGTGCCCTCAACCTTTGCTCTGTGCAGCCATTTTGAAAGAAAATGTCTGCTTTATAATGCTAGTCTATCAGAGAAATAAAAAGTGCTTTAGAAAAGGTCATGGTGAGGGCTCACTGAAGATGGATACAAGATGGCAATCATTTGCATTAGAAATGTGACTTGCACTTTATTCCAAAGCCTTACCGACCCTAATGCCAATATTATCTATCTCAGACTAGCCCAGTGTTTTTTGCAGTTAAATGCAAATGGGCTGCTTGGTCAAACACATTTTCAGGGAAGATGTTTGTTTTACTGTAGTTTATGTTTTTTATAAAGGTTAATGTATTTCAAGGGACTTTGGTCTCCTGCAGATAGGGTTTTCATCCTTTCTGATTGACCTCAGACATTTTCTGATAAACTTTAAACTGTTTTTTGATTGTTCTTGTTTTTGTTGTCTGAAAGTGTTTAAGTAATTGACTAATCTCACATCATTCTGAGTAGACTGCTGTTATTTATTGGCTTTAAACTATATAAAAAAAACAGATCTACAGGGTATTTCACATTTACCGTTTTCTACAAATGACCTCAATTGTCTTGTGTTAACTCTGGACCCTTCAGCAGACCCTAGTAGCTCGACTGAAAACATGCCTCTGTATACTGTAGGTTCATCAACCAGTGGTCTCAGAGGTCACTGCTATCTTCATTTGTTTCTGTACATGACCAAAGCTAAAATCAATTGCTGGAATCTTAACAACAAACAGCTGAATCAGACAATGTCTGCTTGTTTAATTCACAGGACAGTGAACTCCAATAATCGCTATTCCAATAATGTGTGCATGACTATCATATTACCAGAGGTCATATAGTGAACAGCCTTGCTTCCTTGATTTGACTTGAATTATGACCTTGACTTAAAACCTGAACTTGAATTTCCTTGCTGCTCTATGATGGGTTATTGTAGTTTCAAGTTTCTAATGTTTTTTTCTTCTATTTTATTTGCCTTTTTTTATTAAATTTTCATAATTTTTTCTCCACTGTATCATTTGCTAGTTTTTAGTTTAACATGAGTTTTCTCGGTTCAGTTTTAGCTTTTATGTTAGCTTAATTTTTTTAGGCCTGCCAAAATTTGTGCACTAATTGGTATATAATTTTATTTTGGTGAGCTCTAAAGGTTGATTTTTAAAATACTATATAACTACTATACAAAACTACAAATTGTATATAAAAATGTATAGACATTTTCTTTTCTTTTTTGTTGGTAATTTTGAAATCTTAAAAATGTATTTTTAGTTCATTAGTTTAGTTTTTTTTTCAGTTTACACTGTTTTCATGAAGTTTGTTTATGTAATAATAACAATGACTCAAACCTGAGTCTTTTATTTTTATTTTTTATAATACATATTTAGGTGCTGGTCCACATGGTATGTCAAACATGAGTGGTCAAGCATAGTCTTTCTGATAAATCTTTTCACCCAAAGTAAGTCTTGATAGTTATGATCAGTTTTGTCAGATAATGTTGGCGATTACTAGAACAAAAGCTCTACAAGCTCTTTTTGACCAAGAAAAACCCACCCAAAACATTCACTTTCTAAAAAAATGTGATAGAATTTAATTTCAATGTCACCTGAGATTGATAAGGACCATCTACTCAAAACAAAATATTGAAAATTAATACATTTCTCAACTTTCTCAACTCTACAATAGTAAAATGAATCAGAACATGACAGATACACTAAAAGAAAGGTTTGTCCAAACAGGTAAACTATGCCAAAACAGCAGTCAATGACTTTGAATAGGCAAAACTCAAACTTCTTCCAGCAGCTGACAGGGATGAGTATACCAGAGTCCAGTATGGACAGTTTAAAAGTTTCAGATGTCCTGGATTGGTCAGGCCAATGCACACATGAGCCTGGGTACGAGTAGTATTGTCCCATAATAAATTTCGATTTTGATTGTCATTCGATGTTCTGACAGATTAAGTCAACTATGCTCTGATTTCAGAGGTACAATTATATTTACAAAGAACCTTCAAGTCATCTGCACCACTAAAACCCTGTCACTCATGAGTCATCACTTCTCACGGCAAAGACGTGAGAAGACAGAAAATTGATTGATGGGTCATCCTTGACCTGTCCCTGATTGGTAAAACTTAACTAATAAAGGTTGTGTTGAAGAAAAAAATGTGTTGACCTGGGGCCGTATTCACAAAGCATTTTATCTTACCACTAGGAGTGCTCCTAAATCACACTAAAAGATTTTAGCTAGGAGTTTTCTCTTAAAAGTTATTCACAACGTCTTTCAGACCTACTCTTAGCAAAGAAAAATGACAACTCCTAAACTAAGAGTGAGTCTTCGTTGCTATGGATGACGTCATTACTGTGATTGGCTGATGATTGTAACGCAGGAATGATTCCAAACACCTCCCCTACGATGATGAGTGACAGGTCTGAGAATGCGTGCGCTACACAAGTAGTGCGAAGGACGGAAGATGATGAATAACTGAATAAATAGCCAAAATGAATAAGAGTAAGGAAAAACAAATAGCCTAGTAGCCTATTGAAACAATGTTGCAATATCTTTGCAACATTATTGAATTAATCTGTCACTATATTCCTCTGCCTACGTTTGCAAAGAGAAGAACATTTTAATTTGATTCACAATGAAACGTTACAATTAGTTTACATGCAGAGAGTAGCCTAGTTTTGGTTGTTGTTGGTGGCGTTATTGCATCCCTAGTTATGCCTACAATGCAAAATTGTTCCCTCGCGATTGGAAGCTCCTGTAGCCGCCGCATACGCATTTCAAAACATCGCAACGTGAAATGCCACAAAAAGCGGTTTGTGAATAGGTCTTAGTGAGTTAAGAGTCCTCTCGACTTCTTTTAAGCTCTCCCAGGCTTAGGTGCTACTTTTAGGGCTAAAATGCTTCGTGAATTACTCTTAGTCAAAAAAATTAGGAGTCCTAAAGTTAGGAGTGACACGCCCATTATTTTTAGGAGTTGCTCCTAAATTCGCCAGTTAGGAGCTACTTTTAGCCTTAAAATTCTTTGTGAATACGGCCCCTGCACTACATGTTATTTTACATTTATATTTA
Organism: Tiaroga cobitis; assembly: GCA_030578255.1. Taxonomy (NCBI): domain Eukaryota; kingdom Metazoa; phylum Chordata; class Actinopteri; order Cypriniformes; family Leuciscidae; genus Tiaroga; species Tiaroga cobitis. The sequence goes on along the minus strand of CM060601.1, from coordinate 33,600,800 downwards.
GTCATTTAGCAGACGCTTTTAATCAAAGCGACTTCCAACTGAGGACTAAACCAAGCGAGTCATCGTGAAGGGGCAAAAATAAAGCAAGAAGTGATCAAAATACAAAGGTCAGACATTGCTCACATTAGCATAAGCCAGACAAGCGAGGATTTAAAGGAAAATGAAAGAAAGGTGTTTTTTATGTTAAGTGTTCACGGAAGAGGTGAGTTTTCAGTTGTCTTTTGAATGCTGTCAGGGATTCTGCATTCAGGATGAGGGTGGGCAGATCGTTCCACCAGCATGGTACCGTGAATGAGAATGTTCTGGAGAGTGATTTTGAGGCTCTCTGTGATGGTACCACGAGCCGTCACTCATTGACCGATCGTAGGCTTCTGGTAGGGATGTAGACTTGTAGTAGTGATTGGAAGTAGGAGGGAGCTGAGCCTGTGGTCAATCTGTAAGCAAGTGTCAATGCCTTGAACTTGATGCGAGCACCAAGTGGTAGCCAGTGCAGAGAGATGAACAGAGGAGTGACTTGGGCCCTTTTGGGCTCATTGAAGACAAGACGAGCTGCAGCATTCTGGATCATTTGTAGAGGTTTAGTTGCACATGATGGAAGGACATGATGCCCATTTTATGGTGATAATTTCCTGAATGAACAAAGAAGCAAAGAAAAGTCCAAGTTTTCTCCACCCACCTAATGCATTTTTCTCTGGTCCAACCTGATCTAAAGAAGCCCAATCTGGCAACACTGGTTAAACTTGTCAGATTTTTATCCCAAACTTGAAATTTCTCCTATTCAAAAGCTCAAAAATGGCAAAAACCCATAAAAGTATCAAAAAGAGTCTCAAAAAGTGACTCTTGTGACATGCACTTTATTCCAAGTCTTTTAAAGTCTTAAGATACATTAGCTTTGTGTCAAGAACAGACCGAAATTACCTGTCATTCATTGCTCCGATATGTCGATAAACTTTCCTCAAAAGCTGACGTTTATATTGAGTAAAGCCACAATCTGAATAAAAGGGTCACAATAGAGCTTTTGGAGTAAGTGTCAGTTTTTGTATTACTTCACGAATCATTTTTCAGGGCCTTTAAATATTGAGGAGGAAGGTGGAGGTCCTTTGATCAATGGCGACGTGGTGCATGACAATTAGGAATGATGAATAGGCGTGCTCTCTGACATGAATCTGAGATCTTGAATAATTGATTTAAAAAAGAAACATCAAATGTAGGAATCCAAAAGTCGGGCCATCAGTGTCAATGGGTGATCTATAGAGAGCAGACTAAGAGTCCATTTCCCTCAAGTCCACTGGGAGACTGTGAGATGAATGGCCTGGAGGACCTAAGCAAAGAGTGGACGTTAAAAGGGCAAGAAAGGGGCCGGGACACCTCTCTGTGTCTTTTTTTTTGTCTCATCTTGCCATGTCCATTTCAGAAATGCTTCTCTTTTGTATCACTTTAGGGAGACTGCTAAATAATTAATTTATTGTTGAATGATTTAACTCTTACGATGTGTTGAAAACCCTGTAAAACAAAAATGACCGGCATTTTACCAATTTTCTTGTAAACTGCTCATTATGATATATCATCACTAAATATTATCACTGTATATTTGGGGATAATATAGCATAACGAGAGATTTTTAAGCTGTGTTTTTGCAGGCAGGTCATTTTTAATGGGGAACACCACAGGGAAAGTCCTACAAATGCAAATGCAATAAGGTCAGCCACAAAAAATAAGTGTGTCTATGTATTTTCAGCACTAATTTTACACTGTGTGGCTTTAGGAAGTCCTGACAGTATTTTTTTTAATGGCAAAAAAGAGGGTTTGCGGTGGCACAATCTTTTAGTAAAGCCCTAAGGCTGGTGGCTGCAGAAGGTCAGCATCTGAACGCCATAGTCTCCAGATCAGTCGCAGTCTGCATTTTATTCAGGAAATTACCCTGAAAACCATGTGGTGTTGTCATTTGAATCAGTGCTGTTTTTTCAGTCCTCTATTTCTCTATCTTAAACTTAAGCCATCATTTCAAAGGTCTTGCACTCTGTGCAACCTGGTTTTTAGATTTAATGTTTTTTCTTTCATCTTTTCAAATCCTTAAAGATCCCTCAAATATCACTTTTTGATCTGGTGGAATAGTTTTTAGCACTGTAAATAATGGAATAATGATCTTTTGTGTTTATTCTCCAACACATAAAGCTGTGCTCACAGACACACAAACAATGATATATTTAAGGCTTTTGTTTCAAAAAATAGATTTGTTTTTTTAATGAATAATCTTTTTTAAACAACTCAATATGGATTTTTGAAATCTGCTCTATTGGTCTTGTAATGCAATAAAAAGACTGTGTACCACAAAATATATAGTTTTTCTGTTGTGTCTTACGATCAGTTTAGCCCGATTCATGAACAAATGACTCTAATAAGCCATTTCTTTTAATGAACAGTTTAAAAAGACAAGTTGTCATTTCAAATAGGGAAATCTGTATACCTAGACCCCATTTGTATGTTTTTATTGAACATAAAGTGTATTGAACATAAATTCATTGTGCACAATGGAAAGATTGTTTTAACTCATAAGTATATTGAAGGTCAGATGTTTTATGACCGAGGCATTGCAGAAATCCATAGTAAATGTAATTAGTTGTTTTATGTTTCCCAGAGGACAATGAGTTTCCACTTTGAATCATGGAGCTTTTTTCTTTCCAGTGTATTTTTTGTGCTTGCATATTGAAACTTACATTGGTTTCAAATAATGCTTTAATACAAACCGACTAATCACTCCTGTCTTGTAAGACTAAAATAAGAGGTCTTATTCCTATAATGTGTCCTCCACCAGTGTCTGATGACAGTAGATATGAAATGTTAAAGGTGTTATAGAAATCTTGTATATGTTTAAATATATGTAATCATGGTTATTTTAAATATAAATATATAAATCCTAAAAAAAAATTCAAGGTTTCCACAAATACATAGTAATTAGCACAGCTGTTTTCAACGTTTATAATAACACCAAATTAGCATATTAGAATGATTTCTGAAGGATCATGTGAAACTATAGACTGGAGTAATGATGCTGAAAATCCTGCATAAGTGCAGCCTTGGTGAGCATTAAAATATTTTTTTTTGGAGGGAGGGGGGGGGGGGGGGGGGGTGTACTATCCCTTTATACGTATTCCTTTAAACAGAAACACGTGCAGTCTTTGATTCAAATCAGGTACAGTATGTTACCGTGGCAGACATCTCAACAACAACTACCAAAAAAAAAGTATTTCGATATCACTCAATTATTTTGCTCTTTGTGCGAAGGCTGGAAGAAATCTCCTGCTGAGGCTTTGCAGGTCCCCACACTTTACCGACACAACATCTCTGACCTACTTCAAACATCGTGTGCGAGGGGGAGAAGAGAACACAACACAAAATAAACACCAGAGATACTCTCAGTATCTTCTCAAACCACTGATAGATGGTTTATTCCACGGGGATTGCGAGAAGCCACCAATCTGCTCTCTTTCTTCCGCACGTAAACACCTCAGAGACAAATATGAAGTCTCAGTCTGTCATATCCCGCACCATTCTTCAAACCTCTTTGAAAAATGCACAAACATCCTGTTTTATACCAATTTTCTGTGCCATGCACCTGAGGGAGATTTTACACTGTGTCAATTAGAGCGCGTAGGCTTGTGTGTTCCTTCTTCTTTACCATGAGGGAATAATTAAGACGAGCCTTCAATACACAGCGTTCCACATCATTCTCAGTCCTGAAGCTATCATAAATATTGATTTTGAGGAAAACTGCAAATTCCTGTCTCTCAAAATGCTGCAGGAGAATGAAGCAACAAGCTTATTTATGTAATTTTTTTTATTTGTTAACCGCTAATTAGGACCTAATAATTGAACAAATAGAGACATGCTGTGATATCAAATATGCTTTGGGGCAAATTTACTAAACAATTGCATCACTTTTAGCACAAAAACATCAATGATGCGGTCCGCCTGTTGAGTTGAGTCTGCCTCGGACCCCCAGGGTGTAGCCTTTTGCAATGCCCATTTTGCCAGCCAAACCCTTTTGACGTTTGAATTAGATTGGCTCTGTATGCTTTCAAATCGCTTTCGCGGTACATGTTGTCATACACCGATTGGTCTGTGCAACGCCGCCTCAAGTCGAACATACCTCAAATGTTTACCTCATGTACCCCATGAGATTTTAAAGGAGTATTTCACTTTAAAATTAAATTTCCCCATGATTTACTCACCCTCAAGCCATCCTTGGTGTATATGACTTTCTTCTTTCAGACGAATACAATCAGAGTATTGTGATCAATCTGATTGTGATCAATTTTGATCAATCTGACGCTTTCGAGCTTTATAATGGCAGTGGATTGCAACCATCAGTTTGAAGCTCAAAAAAGTGCATCCATCCATCGTAAAAGAACTCCACACGGCTCCAGGGGGTTTAATAAAGGCCTTCTGAAGTAAAGCGATGAGTTTGTGTGAGAAAAATATTCATATTTAAAACTTTATGAAGTAAAATAACTAGCTTCCGGCCAAACGAACATACAGATTCAACCGACTTCATACGTTACGAAAGTTGCGCTTTAGGCCTAAGTAGACTGCGTATGGCGTTTGGCCGGAAGCTAGAATTTTACTTTATAACGTGTTAAATAGGAATTTTTTTTCTTACACAAACTCCTCGCTTTGCTTCAAGAAGGCCTTTATTAACCCCCCAGAGCCGTGTGGAGTTCTTTTATGATGGATGGATGCACTTTTTTGAGCTTCAAACTGATGGTTGCAATACACTGCCATTATAACGCTCGGAAGCGTCAATGTGTTTATTAATATAACTCCGATTTATTCGTACGAAAGAAGAAAGTCATATACACCTAGGATGGCTTGAGGGTGAGTAAATCATAAGATAATTTTCATTTTAAAGTGAAGTACTCCTTTAAGTTAATATTTCAGTAATTTAACAAAACATTCTCACATTCAGTTCTCTGATATTGGTTGATGGTCACATGACACGTGGGTAAATAAATACATTACAATTATATAGAATACATTTATTTTCTTTGTTTTTACTTTAAATGTATTTATTTTACTTTTTACATTTTTTATGATTTCATTATTTATTAGCTTTTCATTAACTCATGAACCACCTGCAGTTTCCACTGGAACCCTAGTTTGGGAAATCTAATCAATAGTCTAGTATGCTCTGTGGTTAGCCTGCAAAATGTGAGCTCGCTAAAAAAAAAGATACTAAAAAAAATTCTATAGATTCAGTTATATACTATTAAATGTAACAATTTAAGTCGGCTTGAAACAGAAATTTCGGTAGTCTTTTCTTCACTGTTGTGATGTAAATCCAAGTGAAATGACTTTTCTAATAAGAAAAATAAAAAGTTGGGTGGAGCTTTATTTTGTCCAGAATTAATGATTGATTGCATTGTTGGATGGTTGTGGTATGCTTTTGCTGGGATCTCGTGATTGACTGGAAGAGAGAAGAGATGTCACTGCAAGAGGGCGGGAATGATATTTTGATTAAAGATCACAAGGGCACATGAATAAAAAATAATCATAATGTGCACGGATAAATCATTTATAACAAATGCTGCAATATTTCATGAAAAAAAATACGAAAAATTGACCATTTTGATTTCATGGCGACTTTAATGATCTTAATAAAATAGTTCAGTCGACATACGTAATTTGGGGATTTCTAATCAGGCACTGGATAGAGTACAGATTAAAAGTTTTTTTTCAGCCATTGGAATCAATTTGGGGTCCTAGGTGGACTCAATTTAACAGGAAGACCGAATTGTTCATGACAGATGTTGTGAGTATTAAAATGAAGCCATTATCATTCTTTATCATCTGGACTGTGCTAATTACGTTTGTTCCATTACCTAATTTTTAAAGTAATGTAAAGTCTGGCACTAAAACAAAGCAGACATCGCATATGCAAATAAAGTATTTGTACCCTGCTGAGGTGAATTTGGTTTAACTCATGGGCTGTGTGCAACTCTTGCACTGAAATTCAAATGAGGAGACAGGAACATAATATTTACTGTGGAGTTTTAATCAGGTCAGCACAACAGACAAACAACTTCATAACACTGCAGTCAGGCTCTTGTGTAGTGATGAATAAAGTTACAGATATAATATTGAGGTGACCATATTCTGCGGACCTTAGGGGTGGGGTTACTTAACCCCCAAAGTAACATTTAACTTCTATTATACATTTATAAAATAAGTATTGTTAATTGTTAGTTCATGATACGTAATGCATTAACTAAAGTGTTTAATATAGTTAATTTAGCTCACAAACTAACTCTGGCTAATGTTTTGCACTTTGTTGGACTAACGTTTGCCTACAAATTAACTTTGTAGACGATCCCGACCATGATGAAAGCATTATAATTTTTGTGTAAATCTTCTGTGAAATTACATTTTAGTTTGCGAATATCAGTCAGCTGTTCGCTAATGTACCTCAAGCTGCATGATGCTTTTACAGCAGTTTTACACATACTGCATAATCACGACGTTTTCATTTTGATTAATGGGACGAATTCTGGCACGCGACACCACACAGCACATACTTCTAGAGTGAAAACTTTAATCCGTTAACTCAAGAATGTGAATGCAGCACTATGCATGCTGAAGGTAATGATTAGAACGTATTTGATCAATAGTATGCAGGCATTGTACAGAAGCGACCATTTGTGGCATGCAAGTAGGCGGGATCTATGGAGAACGGTCAAAGCGATGCAAATATACTTATAGAAGAGAGATATTGATCGGAAAACAAACCCAAAAACAAATCCCGTCCAGATGCTTTTTAAGTGCCCCTATTATGCTTTTTCTGATATTACCTATTTTGTACTGTTATAAAGCTGTATATAAAATATCTGCAAAGTTTCAAAGATCAAAGTGCATGATAAATTGAATTATTGACTCCCAAAAGAAAGGGCCAAATTTAAGAAACTATTATCTGGAAAATATACATTTCATATTAAGTTTTTTTTCCCCACCCAATTACAAAAAATGAAACATTAATTTCAGATGTTTCACTTTTCACAATGAATATAATTCCAAAGCAACATGTTTAAATTATAGTCATATAGAAGTACGACTGCGTAAACTACTTTTTTTTAGGACTACAACACATGCATGCGAACCTATTGTAGGAGACAAAAACTAAATTGTGAACTTTTAAAATAGCATAATAAGGGCATTTTAAGGTTCAGAAAGAGGATGTATGGCCACCTTAATAATTTCAGTAGACATTTGCAGTGTTCAAATATTTTATTCACTGTAGAATAGTGGGGTCTCGCATCTTATTTTATGACAATATCATTTATATAATTTTCAGGGTGGGATCTTACTCCAATGTCTTATGTTTCAAGATTCAAGAACATTTTTACTTTGATTTTAGCTAAAGGTTGATGAAGGACAAGTCAGTATTTCCTGCAAGAACCAGAGAGCTTCATACGATAAAGGCTGTCTTTGTCTGGATCATGCAAAACTGTTTTTAGCTTCCATTTCCAGGCCCTTTTGGCCTTGAGGCACCTCCAAGCGAAGAAAGATTGTTTCATACGTGCTTCAGACACTCACCCCACTAAGTTTATGAATCATTGAGCGCACTTCCCTCTTCTTGCTTTGGAGTGAAGACATCTTATGTTGTAAAACATGCACTCCACAAAGTACGCCCCAGTAAGACTCACTACTCTCCAAGTGGGTGTTGGATTCTGATCTGGTTGACATAACCATGGTTTCTGACTTCAAGAAATCAAGAAAATGTTGGCATCATTTACTCATCCTCATGTCTTTCCAAACCTGTGGAAATAAAAAAAAAACTGTTTTGTCCATTGTTCAATATTGGACCCCATTGACTTTCATTTCACAGACAAATAAAAACACATGAGACCCATTTAAAAATATATTTTCTTGTGTTCCACACAAGAAAGTAAGTCATGCAGTTTTGTAATGACATGAGGGTGAGTAAATGATGACAGAATTTTCATTTTTGCTTGAACTGTCCCTTTAAGGTATTTTGCGACTAATGTGCGGCATGAAGAAATCATGGGTAGCTGCAGCACCAGACCAGCTTTTATCTGTGTAGCTTGGATTCAAACAGCTGGCTCCTGGTGTTTGGACTGGTCTAGCCCAGCTTGGCACGGACAGCGGCGACAGATGCTTGGAAATATTAGGAGCCCAAGAGATAGAAACTGAAGGAAGGGTAGAGACTGAAAGCTACAGTAATGATAAAGCCAGTGGCGTCCCAAAACGCAAGCCTCACGACGTAAATAAAAAAATAGTCATAAACGAGAAATCCAAACCCCAGATGACAAAACAATGAGACGCAGAACAGCATCGCTGTCGTAAGCATACATAATCGCCGTGAGAAACCGCTAATTGGATGATTTTTCTTTTAAGTCGTCCTTAGAGGCAAATAAAGATGTTTCAAGAAAGACCTTGTTTCAAGTTTAAGTGGCACACAACATTGAAGGAACACAAATGTGATTTTGACGCGCCTAAAATAAACATGAGCCACATTCATAAGCCATACATTTTCATGAAGTCAGCCAGCACAAAAGGAGTTTTAAAAAAACACAGCTAGTCAAATGCTAATGCGTTCATCTAAGCTAATTCAGAATGTTTTATTTATTTATATTTTTTGCCCTGCTGCCTTAATTCCACATTTCTCCCCTTTCATTGTGCTTTTGTGGCAGTGCATTAGTTACAAATTAAACTCATTTTGTCACATTCTGTGCTTCACGTCCATGCCATTAAGTCCTTCATCTTTAGCGGCTGTATTTTGCTGAGTCACAGCCATTACATTATGGCGCTAACACTCTGATGAAAGCAGTGGTCAACAGGGCGGCCATAATAAAATTCAAGGTCTATGCTCAGAGTTCACAGGGACTCATAAACTTTTTTTCTCATTACTCTTGGTTTCCTTTTTCCTCACACTATGTCAGTGTGTCAAAACCAGATTGTTCCCATTATAATCAATGGAGCTGTCAAGACTGGAAGCAGCATGACGTAATGCACCTTAATTTTTGGTTGCCCCGTTTCTGTTCATCTGTCGCTATGTTCTTTTTCCTGTTGTAGTTAGTAGATGGCAATACATTTGCCCAAAGTAGGCAATATATAGACCTCATATAGCACCGCCCAATTTCAGCGCTGCGCTCTTTGTGTTCTTCTGGAGCATGAAGGTAAGATCTTATGATTGAACCGCTCTTTTTAAGATCTTCTCGGTCTGCTGACATTTATGACATCCGCTTCAAACATTACAATGCTTATGATAACTTTCGTTAACTCTACAATAAGTGAATCCACTTCAAAAAGCAAATTACTCTTCGACAGTGATGCCATAGAAGTATAGGGCTATCGCAAAAACGAAAGTTCAAACTCATAATTCTAAAGATTGGAAAGGTTTATAGACTACTGCCATAAATTTAAGTCTGTTTATTACAAATTGCATTTACATTTGTAAATATACGTATGGCACAATGCACTCCAAATCGATTTGGAGTGGATTCAGTGGATAAATTGTGCGAGAATGTGCTTTTCCAGAGAATCAAACCCCTGACTGGTGTGTTGGTAGCGTCACGCTACCAGTTGAGCTAGGAACAAGAAAGTAATCTTGCAGTCTTTTTTTTTTGTTTGCAAACGAAAGGATACAGACATTAACAGTGAGAAGATAAATAAAAAAAATAAAAACAAGGGTGGTATACGGACATCATAAGAGATTGAAATATAATCTTGCAGTCTTTCTTACCTTCTTATTTAAATTTGAACCATATGTAGGCCTATATAAAATTAGCTTTGCAGTTGTAGCATAGTCAATTTTAATAGTTTTTCAGCATTTAAACATTGATATTATTTTATTTTATGATTTTTATTTTCGTTTCACTGTTGCTGAATTGTAACATTTACTTGAAACAATACTGCATAATAGTACTATATAAATTGGGCGCATTTTGTCTTGCTCTACTAAAAATAGTAAAGTCTTAATATCTTATGCATTAATTCTTATCAAACAAATTAATTTGAAGGGTTTTTAGATATTTTACACTGGTGCCAATTACCTCAGTTACTTGGTCTCTTTAAGGCACCCTACTGAGAAAGGAATAAATATCTACCTCTCACTGTTTCATTACACTGTACGTTTCCCCTGTACCCCTTAACAACATTTGTGCCACTGCAGCCTGCGATTCCAGTCTTGGCAGTCTTGCGTGTGGAGACCAGCAAGCGTCTCAGACAACAGCAGGACGAAAAACACCCTTTGGCTAGGCTCACTGTCTGCGCTCATGTAGAACAGTGTTCCTACCCTCAGAAATGAATCTCAGATTTAAGCATCAGTTGGGGAAGTCAAGTGCTTTATCTGTCCGATCTTGATTCGCTCATCTACCCTTGTACTCGCGCTCGCTCTCACACATATTTCCAGCTCTTAGATATTCATGTGACGACAGTGTGTGCAGGTTCTCCGCTCCAGCTGCTCTATGCAGCATTTGTCAGCTTTACTGTCACTGAAATGTCACGATGTAGTCAGTTGTGTCAAGAAAGAAGGAATAGATTTTGACACGACTGCCTCAGCATACGCCTGTAAAATTTCAAGAGATTTGGTTTGCCTACATTTCATATCCCAGTTGGCCCCCGAGAGACAGTGGGTTTCTGTTGCTAATACAGTATAGATGTGGTTGGAAAAGTAATATTTTATTGTAGCCTAGCCTCTTATATGTATGCATATCCAGGACAATGATTAAGCATTTTCCATTTCATGACCCATTTAAAAATAGTTTGTGGTTATTGAAATAAAGCTGAAATAAATATTAGATGAAAAACTAGAACATGGAAATGTTGCTTTGGCAAATAACTAAAATAAGTTAAATTACTAAAATGACTAAATCTGAAATCTGAAAAAAAAAATTAAAGCCACTTTAATTAAAAATGTCAAACGCACTGTAACCTACTGTGTTGTAAGGATGCATTCGACACAGGCTACCTTGAACGAATATATTTCATTTAGAGGGAAATGCAAAAGGAATACAGATTGGCGCAGCATATTTCAGCCCCTGTCCAACTAATGCAGGGCTCCAGGGGAAACCCCAAACATTGGTCTTAAAGGAACATTCCCCCAGACCAGGCCTTGACATTAACTTGACATTAACCAAAGTTACTAGCCACCAGGGACGGCTGGTCTATTATGGGCGCTGGGGCGCCGCCCCTCCTACCAAGTTTAACAAAAAATAAAATTAAAAAAAAGTTTAAGTTTGACAAAAAACATGACTTTCTTCTGTACAGGTGTACGTGTTTTATACACCAAGGACGGGGGGGGGGGGGGGGGGTATTTTTGTCTGTCAGCTTCATCGTGTGCCGCATAACATCATAAATGTGTAGTTTTATGCTCGGGGCGCCGAGAAAGGGCGCCCTCGCTATCTAACCAATGGAGCTCTGATACGCTATTAAAACGTCACTAAATATGATCAATTCAACCAATCAGTGACGCGCAGTAATAATTCTCCGATGGGCGCTTTGCCTCTGCGCCCATCGGAGAATAACATGGAGTTTTACTCTACTTGGTGTGGTCACGTGGCAGTGAGATTCGGCGGGCGGAGCCAGCCAGTCAGTCTTGACAAGTTGACAATGGCGGCGCCGGCGGCACGAGAGAAAGAAACTCCGTTTGAAAGACGACCACTGGCTGAAAAAATAAAAATAAAAGAAATGGGACCGGACCAGCCACAAATTAACATCAGACAGCAGGTGAAAGACAAGGAAGCGTCTTATACTAGAGGCTTTTCGCGGACATGGTACACTAGGAAGCCGTGGCTAACCGGCTGCGGAGTAGCTAACTCGCTGTTTTGCTTCCCTTGTTTGCTTTTTAAAACTGCAGCGACCGATCGAGCCTGGTGTGAAAACGGTGTTCAGGATATGAAACATTTTTCGGAAAAAATAAAAAAACACGAACACACAAAGATTCATATTGACAGCTGCCTGAAATTTGCGTTGCTGGGGAAGGCTAACATTGCTACTCAGTTGGATGATGGCCATCGTCTTTGTATAAGAAGGCACAATGAGGAAGTGGACAAGAATCGATATATTCTTTCTAAACTGATTGACTGTGTAAAATTTTGTGGTGCCTTTGAATTGGCTTTGCGTGGCCACGACGAGACTGAAGCCTCTGAGAACCCAGGCATTTTTAGGGGCCTTGTTAACTTCGCCTCGTCATTGGACGCTGCTCTGAAGGAGCACCTGGAGGGAGCTACTGTGTTCAGAGGTACGTCCAAAACGATTCAGAATGAGCTGCTGGACTGTATGCTGACTGTTGTTAAGGAGTACATTCACGAGGAGGTGACTGCGGCGGATTATATTGCCATTCAAGCCGATGAAACATCTGACGTGTCTGTCCAGTGCCAACTTGCCCTTGTAATTCGCTACATCGATCGCTACAATGTCATTCAAGAGCGCTTTTTTGAGTTCATACCGATTGAAAACGCGAATGCTGAAAACATCGCTCAAGCACTTTTGGAAAGGATGAGTGCATTGATCCCACCCAAAGACAAGACAAAATTAATAGCTCAAGCTTATGACGGAGCGAGCGTTATGCGGGGTGCCACTGGAGGAGTTCAGCGTAAAGTGATGGATGTGTATGAAAACGCACACTACGTACATTGTTACGCACATCAGCTCAATCTGGTAATGCAGCAAGCCACCTCAAAGATACCCAAGGTCTCCACATTTTTTTCGGAGCTAGGTGGATTTTGTGCATTTTTTTCAAGGTCGCCCAAACGGACCACCGTGCTTGATGATGTTGTTGGCAGCAGACTTCCGAGAGCGTGTGCAACAAGGTGGAACTTTCACAGTCGCTCAGTGAACACTGTATATGAGCACAGGGATGATCTTCTGAAGTGTTTTAAGACCATTCAGGACTCTGGGAACTTTGATGCTGTGACTGTGAGAGAAGCAGGAGGGTTTGTGAGGATGCTGGAGGATGGTACATTTTGCTTTTTTCTCCAACTATTTCACAAAATCATGCCACACGTCGACATGCTCTTTCAGCAGCTTCAGAAACGAAACATTGACCCCATCTTCATCAAAGCTGCCATCTGTAATTTTGCCGACAGCATTAGAAACATCAGGTAAATGTGAAAAATGTGAAAAATCATTGAAATAACATGAATGCAGAATAATGTAGTATTAAGCAATTGTTTTATGTTTAAACAAGGTCTTCCATATTCACTGTGCAAGAGGAGATTCCAGCTGCCAAGCGACAGAGGACACTGGGGCCCGCAGAACAACATCGGATTGCTATTGAGGTACAGCTTATTTCACTTTCATAGGCCTCCTCTTGTGCTCTAGTCTACAGTAGTGCTTCACAAACTGCTGCACGGTTACTGGTGCCACTCAAAGGTCCTCTGTTGTTCTATAGTTTTAATTTTGTGTTATGTTTGGAGCAGTTACTAATGTTTTGCCAAATCAAATTCACTTTATCCGTTAGGGACTTCATTTGCTGAGAAAGTGCCACTACAGATAAAAACATAGCACATGTACTGTACATTACAATAATTTTATTTTGGATTTCCTCTTAATCTCAATTCACCAATGATTTAGTTCTATTGTAGATCCTTGATTAGTTTTGGTTTAGACAACAGTATTTCATACTTGATTTTTGCATATCCACATTTACAACTATATTCAAAGTATTGTGACATAATATAATAAAGTTATATGTAAAGCAATTTATATGTTATTTATTTTCTATGTTTTACAGGTGTGTGATACCATCTGGGCTCAGACAAAGGAGCGCTTTGCGTTCACTGGGCACCTTGTGAGTTCAACACTGCTGCAGGGAGAGCTGTTCTCACAGCATGCTAAAACCTTTCCAAGTGCTGCATTGAATGCCACTGTGGAGGCCTATCCGATGCTGAACAAGGCTAGACTGAAGACAGAACTATCCTTGGTCTATGAAAACCCGGAGTTTGAAAAGTGTAGTGGTGCAGTGCCTCTGTATCAGTTTTTTATGGAGAACAACCTTCAGTGCACATTTTCAGAAACTGTTAATCTTCTGAAAATCCTTATCACTACTCCAATGACATCAGCAGAATCTGAAAGATGCTTCTCCACTCTAAAAAGAATCAAAACGTTCCTAAGGAGCACAATGTCTCAAGAAAGACTGAATGCCCTTGCCATGCTTTCTATGGAGAAAAAGATTGTGAAAGACATGCCCAACTTCAACAACAAAGTTATTGATAGGTTTGCAACCCAGAAAGAAAGGAGAGCCAAATTTCTTTACAAGTGACAGTGCATAATCATCTCGGCTGCTTCTCACCATCAGGAACTCAGCATCTCGTCTGCTCCTACAGGGACATAACAGCATCTCCACTACTCCTTCAAGCACTCAGCATCTCCTCTGCTCCTCAAAGCACTCAGCATCTCCTCTGCTCCTCCAAGCACTCAGCATCTCCTCCTCCAAGCACTCAGCATCTCCTCTGCTCCTCCAAGCACTCATCATCTCCTCTGCTCCTCCAAGCACAACAGCATCTCCACTACTCCTTCAAGCACTCAGCATCTCCTCTGCTCCTCCAAGCACAACAGCATCTCCTCTGCTCCTCCAGAGACACAACAGCATCTCCACTACTCCTCCAAGCACTCAGCATCTCCTCTGCTCCTCAAAGCACTCAGCATCTCCTCTGCTCCTCCAAGCACTCATCATCTCCTCTGCTCCTCCAGAGACACAACAGCATCTCCACTACTCCTCCAAGCACAACAGCATCTCCTCTGCTCCTCCAAGCACAACAGCATCTCCTCTGCTCCTCCAAGCACAACAGCATCTCCTCTGCTCCTCCAAGCACAACAGCATCTCCTCTGCTCCTCAAAGCACTCAGCATCTCCTCTGCTCCTCCAAGCACAACAGCATCTCCTCTGCTCCTCCAGAGACACAACAGCATCTCCACTACTCCTCCAAGCACTCAGCATCTCCTCTGCTCCTCAAAGCACTCAGCATCTCCTCTGCTCCTCAAAGCACTCATCATCTCCTCTGCTCCTCCAGGGGAGATGCTGTTGTGCTTGGAGGAGCAGAGGAGATGCTGAGTGCTTTGAGGAGCAGAGGAGATGCTGTTGTGCTTGGAGGAGCAGAGGAGATGCTGTTGTGCTTGGAGGAGCAGAGGAGATGCTGTTGTGCTTGGAGGAGTAGTGGAGATGCTGTTGTGTCTCTGGAGGAGTAGTGGAGATGCTGTTGTGCTTGGAGGAGTAGTGGAGATGCTGTTGTGTCTCTGGAGGAGCAGAGGAGATGCTGAGTGCTTGGAGGAGCAGAGGAGATGCTGAGTGCTTGGAGGAGCAGAGGAGATGCTGAGTGCTTGGAGGAGCAGAGGAGATGCTGAGTGCTTGGAGGAGCAGAGGAGATGCTGAGTGCTTGGAGGAGCAGAGATGTTGAGTGCTTGAAGGATTTTGATTTTATTTTTTGTGTGTGTTTGCCTTAGAGGTGGTTTGCTGAAGGATAAGATTCATGATTGACTCATGTGAACACTGGAGACAATGTATAGCATTTTTTATTGACTTGCTCCCCATTCCAATTAATGTACAGTCTTCTCCATCTAGTGGTTACTCCATATAATAACAGCGATTATTTAACTCTTTGTGTTTATTGAATATTGACTCTGTGCACTTACTGTAATTCATGCAAATTATAGCAATTAGTTCACCTTGTATGACTTGGTTTCCAAATGAATCTCAAATTGGCACGTCTTTGAAAGAACAATATTTGAAATCTACAAGGACGTTCTAAATTCATACTTTAATAATTACATTAGATGCTATTTGTTTTTGAGCCGTTACTTTGGTGTTAATGTAATAAATAAACGGCAGCAATTGTTTAATTGTTAAAATAAAAATTTTAAAACCACATTGCACCTCAGCCCCCCCTACTTTTTCCATCACCAGCCGCCACTGCTAGCCACTCAGCATTTTCACTGGCCACAATTTTGACATCGATACAATATAGGGAAAAACTGCCATATACTGTAGATATTTTTAATATCATAACTTGGCAGGGTATATTAGGCTGCTGTCACTTTTAGACCTGATGCACGGACCCATTATACTGTTTTATATTAACCATATAGTCTTTATGTGCGCGGACTTTGGATGTGAGCACAAAATCTATGGGAATAAGTAAAATTATGCTCAATTAGCGCAATCCCTTGCCAAATTCAAGCCCTGTAACACCAACAATATTCATTGCAAATGAAACGAGTGAGTAGAGGGACACCGGTTTGTGTGTCAACTCGCTGTCGGAGAGATGAGAGAGTGAGAACGTGCAACTGGTATTGTGTATCCTGTGGAAGAGTTTTAGATATTTCAGTATCAACATGTATCAATTTTTTTTTTTTTTTGACAACACTAGATTGCACTTAGTTTATTATTTCAGATGCCTTTTTAAATGACTACCATTGAAAAAATGTATATTATATAAAATTCAACCCGCCAAAGTGGCTGGTGGGAGTGACTGCGTTACACACCACCGCTGAAATCCACCCGCATTAGGCGGGTTGGTGGATGTTAATGTCAAGCACTGTCCCAGACCATTACAGCACGTAACAAAATTAGTACAACTTAAAGGTGCAATAGGTGATCTGGGAAATGCTAACTTTAGCCTGGTAGCATTGAAAGCATATGATCCCACCCTCACTGCAAATCGCCGTTCAAAGTCACGCCTCCTCCAAAACACATGAGCGCACACAGACCAGAGGCGAGACAACCAGAGACAACGTTATTGGATTACATCATGTATCATTCACTGGTGAGAAAACTTTACAGTACAGTGAGTAACAGCACTAGAATAACGAATGTAAACAACTGTTTGCCTGCCATTTTCGGCTTTGTCTGCACAGCGTACGTGAACGCACTGCACAGTGGTATGCAAACACACGTTGACTGATAGGGAACACATGCTATCATTTCATTCGGACCGAATGCGATGATTGAACAAACATTTTATGGTCATACGCCTTCCACAGACGATATGTACCGATATATTAGACCGCTTAACATAGTGATTGCTATCAGGATATGAGGAGACTTTCAACCACCGTAACAAACAAAAAAATTCTGTAAAGAATCACCTATTGCACCTTTAAAGAAAAATGTCAATAATGTCAACAGCAGATATTATAATGACAATAATAATAATAGCAAGAATAATAATTATCATTGTTGGGGTAACACATAACAAGTAACGCATTTAACTTAATCAGATTACTTTTTTCAAGTAACTAGTAAAGTAACACATTGCTTTTAAAATAACAACAAAATATCTGAGTTACTTTTTCAAATAAGTAGCGCAAGTCCAGAGGCGTTGTGTGCACTGTGTGAACATGGTCGTTATTATAGTTCGAGTCTAAATATCAGCATGTATTTACTCATCTCATTTGCACAAAAAGTAAAAGTAAAAGTATTTCTCCAAAATGAAATAAAACGGTAAAATGCAAACTCAGAATATCACGCAAACTTGCAATAATTAAATGTTAAATTACACAAAAATACTTTATGTATTTAATCTCACTTTATTAACCAATGTCTTTGCTGCTGACCTTCGATTATCCAATTCAACCATGCCAATAAACATCACATTTGTGAGCTGCACCCTCTACTGTGCAGGTGTGAATTTGCATTTCCTTCAGCCTGAGGTTTATTCATTTCACTTTTAGGGCCCTATTGCGTTTTTCCTCTTTGTCGCCATCTCTGTTCGAAATCTGCAATTGCAGTCATTCGCGGAATTATCAACTTTACGTGAGTTGTACTTCAACACCCTCGACACAGCACAGCGCAGAAGAACACAATTTTTGAGGAGACTGTGAGGCTGTCAGTCACCGCGCCGGTGTGGACACTAGCATTCAGAATCACAGATTATTCTTTTTGGAAGTATGACCAACATAAGAATTTTCACTGGAAAATGTCATCTTAACTAGTAAGAAACATTTACCTTTGTTCTGGTTCTGACATCTGATCTGTTGTCACTGGTGATTGTCGTTTGAACCTGTCTGGATCCGCCAGCAAATTGATAAGTTTAATTATATCAAGTGCTGTGAGAAAATCCTGTGAGAAAATTCAGTGCATCCTCACACGCAACATAGCCTACTAGCCGAGACTCCTTCTTTATGTGTACAGATGTGACGTAATGACGCAAAGACATGCTCGAATCTCCCGCGGAAATCCACCAGTACCACTGGAATTAAAAAGATTATTACAAGCTTACCGCTTTGAATCGAGCTAAGGCAAGCAGACAGTTTTGAACACTGGCTAGTTATGTATTTTCTCAAATATGTATTTTGGATAATTTTTTACCCAAAAAAAGCTACGGACTGCTGCTTTAAGTATCAAAAGCGAAACGCAAGTAACTTGTGGGTGGATCTCGCTAGTTTGTGGGCGCTGTTGCTATTATACCTGCGGGATAAATGACTCTTGCGCCTGACGCAAATCTAAAATGGGTTGGTCTGAAGTAGCTACATTACTCATAGGTGTGGTTTGGGCGTAACGTGCAATAAACCTATCAGAGCGTCTTCTCAAATTCCCTTTAAGTGCAGGTGTGCTTGTTCCATGGCGGATTGCTATTATTAAGGCGGATTTGCCAGGCGCACGCCAGAAGTGGTTCACAGCCGAGGAGGCAGACGTTCTCCTCGGGGCCTTAAAAGACATAGAAGTGACATTCAGACCTGCAAACTTGTCGCTTTTCGGCGATAATCGCCGTTTTCTTGGTCAATTGGGTCATTCACGTCACGTGAATCGCGTAGAACCGTAGAGTTTTTTGGGGGGGGGGCTTGGTGTAGGCTGCCCTTAATCTGCACGCAGGCTAGAATTGCGAAACATTATTGGATAATTCTTATAATTGACATTTCTCTTGGCCAATCGGAATCTTAGCACTTGCGTCAGAATCGCCATTGGATGAGACACCTGGCTACCACGCGAGTCTGATGGAAACTCATTACGTGAAGGAATCTATGTGAAATTCGAGGTAAATCAAGCTTTTTTTTTAGCAAAAACAACAGCTAGTTGTTTGCTCGATTCAATTAATGTTAGCTACCACTTTGTTATGCTGCGCTCGTGAGAGAGAGAGAGCCGGTCGCGCGCGCACTCTCACTGTATTCAAACTGCCTTGCTCTCCCTCCATCGCGCATATTAATCAAAATCTATTGAGAATTGACACGATAGTAAAAGATCAAAAGAGCAAAGTTTCACGTGGAGATTTTTTTCCTGAATTACCGCTGGGTGTGAATTGCAGCCTACTAAAATTGCCCTATCCTCTCTGAAAAGCGTTCCGCACATTCAGCTGACAAAACCTATCCAGTGATTACATGTTTTCTGTGTTGAGAGTTGAGACAAATCTTGTGCGATGTCCTTATCTGCTGGGATAATCACACAACGCTAGCCGTGTGTGTCAGCTAATGGCACGTCCGATTCGCGAACTAATGACTCATTTGAACCGATTTACTTTTATGAATGGTTAAAATAACTGATCTGTCAAACATCTGTCTCTTCAAAAGAGATCTGAATCGGTGTATAACAAATCGATAACACCAAACTAGTTAATATTAACTATTCATAAACTGCACTTCTTAATCTTTATAAATAAATAGCATTTATTAATCTTTGGTAATGTTAATTTCACTATTTACTAGCTTATTACAATTAAAAGTTATATTTGTTAACATTAGTTAGCCTAATGCTACTGTGAAGTAATATGAACAAACAATGAACAGCTGTATTTTTATTAACAAAGAATAATAAATACAGTAACAAATGAATTGCTTATCATGGTTCATTTATATTTTACTGCCTTTTTTCTCCTTTGCCAATCCTATGATCATTATATATACAGTATAGTGTTCATCCAGAACAACATGTAACTGTGTAACCACACCCTAGCAACCGTTTAAAGCTACCTAGCAACCATATTGCAACATATAGAAGCCATATTGCAGCTCCACAACATCGTTAAGACATTGTTGTTGGCTCGTATGCAATCATGTACAACATTGTAGCAACTATCCTAGCAACCGAGCAGCGAGTTTTGCCACTGCAAGCAACCTCCATAACCCCCCCCCCCCCCCCCCGACCCCCCCCCCCCCCCCCCCCAACACTGTCACCTTTTTTACTCTGAGGAGTTTGCAGGTCTGGACATTATATGGGAATGGGAGAAACCCACCCAAATTAGCTTCGGTTAAACAGGCGTATAATAATTTGGGTAAATGTGCAAGCTAGATTTATGCCTATTTCTTCACATCTTCATGGACACCACAATGATTTCCCTCGTGTGTTAAAATTTTTCCTTGTAATAATGTATGATTTGCAAAAATGAGAACTGCTGCGTCTGTGTAGATGAGAGAAGCAAAGTACACGTTACATTATGGCCAAGCATGCACCCTTAAAATAACATCTGAATAACGCACCACTGACTTTAGACTAGGTTTTTCCTGATCTGTGGCGGAATTGTTTTCTGGAACTGCAAAAGAGCACCAGGGAACGTTTGCGCTGGAACACGCCTCCTCTTTTCGCTGAACCACCCCCGGGAGCGCAAGTTCATTCCCTAATTTACCGACATGCGTCTGTGGAGGGAAAAGTCCGCTGTGCATCTTGTGCAAAATAGGAATGATACATGCGTCGGTGTTAGGGATGTCAACGATTAATCGACGATCGATTAATTGTCGATAATACATTTAATCGATAAAACTTATCGATCATCGATTAAGCAGGATCATGCGCGTGCGTGCTGCTCAACCGCGAAACATGTAAGCGAGCGCGCCGGTGTGGTGAAGTGTTGAGTCCCGCTGAATGACACACCCCGGAGTTGTTTGGGACTATTTTACACCTTCATCATGACTATAAGTTTGCGTGTGCATTCGCAGCCTTTTGTTTTGTGCAAATGTAAGTTGTAATAGTTTATTTTGTGTACGCTTATCTATATCTGATTGGTCTCATATTGAATGCATTTGGTTAAGAATCGACGTGATCTTTAGCGCGCTCAGCTCAAACGACAATGCACAACTAATAATGACTATTGGGACTGTCATTTTACACAAGATTATAAAGAGAACACTATTGTAATTAAACATTGTGAATTATTTGGGTTTAGATGCCATGTCGCGTTGTTCCAGGAAGAGCTCGTCAGAGACTTCCACACCGCGTCCACCACAACATATGAGTTATTCTAAATGGCACGTAACTCAGTTTAAGTTCACTTGTGCATTCACGTCATTTTGTGCAGATATAATTTTGTAATATTCTGCTTATTTTGTATATATCTGATTAATATCAAATAGGATGCGTTTCTTTGAGTTAAATAAACGCTAACAAAGTGTTCAACGGTTATTCATTCAGCTAATAATACGACTAATAATAACGATGGTTACTTTGGGACTTTCATATTACATAACATGAGAACACTATTTTATTAAATGGTTGTGAATTCATTGGGTTTAGTTGCCGTTTTCAGTGCGTTGTTCTAGCACTTCCACAACAGAGGAGTGACGTGGGCCCTTTTGGGCTCGTTGAAGACGAGACGAGCTGCAGCATTCTGGATCATTTGTAGAGGTTTAGTTGCACATGATGGAAGTCCAGCCAGAAGAGCATTGCAGTAATCAAGCCCTAGAAATGACCAGGGCCTGGACGAGAAGTTGTGTTGCATGATCAGTTAGGAAAGGCCTGATCTTCCTGATGTTGTGCATAGTAAACCTGCATGATCGAGTTGTCTTTGTAATGTGGTCAGTGAAGGTCAGCTGATCATCAAAGATTACTCCAAGATTTCTGACCGACCTTGATGGGGTGATTGAGGATGAATCTAGCTGGATAGTGAGGTCGTGCTGTAGAGACTGATTGGCAGGGAGGACGAGAAGCTCAGTCTTTGCCAGGTTGAGCTGCAGGTGATGTTCCTTCATCCATGCCGAGATGTCCGCCAGACAGCTTGAGATCCGTACAGGTACTGTGGGATCATCTGGTTGAAATGAGAGGTAGAGTTGGGTGTCATCAGCATAGCAATGGTAAGTGAAACCATGTGCCTGTATGATGGGTCCCAGTGATGTGGTGTAAATGAAGAAAAGAGGAGCGGTCCAAGAACTGAACCCTGGGGAACCCCTGTGGTCAGCTGATGTGCTTTGGATACCTCACCTCTCCATGCGACCTTGAAGGACCTACCTGTGAGATAGGACTCAAACCAGTTGAGGGAGGTTCCAGTGATGAGAGGGCGGACAAGAGGATCTGATGATTCACTGTGTCGAAAGCAGCAGACAGGTCCAGTAGAATGAGAACTGATGATTTGGAAGCAGCTTTTGCGATCCGCAGGGCTTCCGTGACTGACAGCAATGCAGTCTCAGTTGAATGTCCTTTCTTGAAGCCAGATTGGTTGACATCCAGCTGGTTGTTCAGAGACAGGAAAGATGATACTTGGTTAAAAGCAACTCGTTCAAGTGTTTTCGCAATGAATGGTAGGAGAGAGACAGGTCTGTAGTTCTCTAGAAGTGATGTGTTTAATGTTGGTTTTTTAAGCAGAGGAGATACCCGAGCCTGCTTAAATGCTGTAGGGAAAATGCCAGTGTGGAGGGATGAGTTGATGATGTGTGTGAGAGCTGGAAGAAGTGTGGGAGAGATGGCTTGTAGAAGGTGTGATGGGATGGGGTCTAGAGGGCAGGTGGTAGGATGACTGGAGAGAAGAAGTTTAGATACTTCTTCCTCGGTTAGTGGAGTGAAGGAGGAGAGAAGGTTGTTGGCTGTGGGAGAGGTTAGTTTGGGTTCCTGTGTGTGTGAAGCTGAGAACTAACTGCTGATAGTTGTAGTTTTGTTAGTGAAGAAGTTAGCAAAATCATCAGCAGTTAGCGAGGAGGTGGGTGGTGGTGGAGGTGGACAGAGGAGAGAGTTGAATGTCTTGAACAGTGAACGTGTGTTAGAGGCGCTGTTGATCTTGTTGTGGAAATATGAAGATTTTGCGGTGACATCAACATCAACAGAGAAGGCAGAGAGCAGAGATTGATACCTACTGAGGTCAGATGTGTCTTTTGATTTGCGGCATTTCCTCTCCGCTGCCCTGAGCTTGGTCCGGTGTTCACAAAGAACCTCAGATAACCAGGGGTTAGAGGGAGTAGTGCGTGCTGGCCTGGAGGAGAGAGGGCAGATGTTGTCTAAAGAGGAGGTTAGGATGGAGCATAACGTATCCGTTGCAGTATTCACATCAAGAGATGAGAAATGTGAGGGTGAGGGAAGAGAAGATGACACAGCAGAGGAAAGATGGGACGGAGAAAGTGAGCGCAGGTTTCGTCTGAAAGTAAATGGTGGGGAGGTTGGTGGAGCATGGGTAGTGAGTTGTAGATTGAAAGTAATGAGGAAATGATCTGAAACTTGGAGAGGTTTCACCAAAATGTTGTCTGTGATACAGTTGCGTGTGTAAACCAGGTCCAATTGGTTGCCTGACTTGTGAGTACCGGTGGTGATGAGGCGTTTGAGATCGAAAGAGGCTAGGAGAGAGATGAAGTCTGTTGCATACGGTTTCGCTAGGTGGATGTTGAAATCGCCAAAGACTACGAGTGGGATGCCATCCTCAGGGATAGAGGACAGCAACACATCCAGCTCCTCTACAAAACTTCCCAGTTGACCTGGGGGGCGATAAATAACTACAATATGGATCTTCATGGGAATTGTAAGTGTAAAAGCATGATATTCAAATGAGTTGTTATTGCATAGAGAAGAGAGAGTTGAAAATTTCCAAGTGTTAGAAATGAGAGTGCCCCCACCTCTCCCCGACTGGCAAGGGGTGTGGGAGAAAGAGAAGTTGATAGAGAGAGCAGCAGGGGTTGCTGAGTCTTCTGGGCGGATCCAGGTCTCAGTCAAGCCCAAGATATTAAGAGTAGAATGAGATGCAAAGGCTGGAATGAAGTCAGCTTTATTGACTGCTGATTGACAATTCCATAGACCCATAGAAAGAGTGAGAGGTGAGTGTGAGGATGAGAGAATAGGGCGCAGATTAGCAGTATTGCGCTGCCTTCTGTGCATGGTGAGAGAGCGTTGTCGAGAGACAACAGGAATGTGTTGAAAGCACATAATGATAAGGGGAAATAAGATAAAGTATCTTCTTAACCCTTTCCCTTCCTACCTTTAAGTGCCTTATTAGAAGTCAGCCATATATATATATATATATATATATATATATATATATATATATATATATATATATATATATATATATATATATAAATATATAAATGTGTGTATGTGTGTATTATGTGTGTTATGTTATGATGTTTTATTAACAAAGTTCGGAAGAAGCACGTTCAGATAATTAACACGGGTGGAGAGCACTCAGCAATCATGATTAAAACGTGTATATATAGACTCAGCAGTCTCACCTCATTTCTCCGACAGTTTAGCAGCGTCCCTCCACCACCCCTTCTCCACTCTTCTAGTCCTAAACCACCTTACATACGGGGGGGGAGTACTCTGGGTTCGGGCCGAATTCCGAGCTCGTAGCCCTCCCCCGGACAGCACTCCAAATACGCATTATACTTTATTCCCTTGAATTGTATGTAAGTGTGAACTCGTGAAATATTATGTGTGTTATATTATATTATTTGTGTGATGTCCTATTTTTTCATTTATTTGTTAATTTTGCCTTTATATATTTCTTAACGGTCTCTTTTATTTTGATTATTTGTATTATTTCTAGTAGTAATAGTATATTAGTCATTTTTGTATCATTTAAAATTTATTTTAGATATAAAATTGATCATTTTAGTGTTTATTTTTATTTTATTTTATTTTTTGTATTCATATTATTTTCATTGTTATATTAGATTAGATTAGATGTTATATTATATTAATCTCATTGTTTTATTTATTTTTTATTTCTGTAACTTTTATTGTCATTATTTATTCTCCAAAAATAATCTCAGATCATAAAAACCTCTGAATTCCCACAACCGCATCAACACATAAAGGGGACGACTGTTTCGGTGTGCCTGGCATGCCAGCTGCAACTTTATTCTGGCAACACTCAACAACCAGCGAGAGCTGCACGCAACACAAAGAGCCATTTAGATTGTACAAACAGGCAAAGAAACACAGCAGGAATCTCAGGATAATGAGATGATTGCAAACGCAGCTGCGGACACACTTCTATTAAACGCGTGTTGCTCAGAGCATATTTCAGTCTCTTTGTTCAAACCCTCCAAAATCTGAAGAATTAAGGAAGCATATTGGGAAATTAAACCACCCTTTCTGTCTCCTTTCTAGACTGCAGTTGCACACAGAAAACACACACACACAAGGTTACATCAACTGTATAGGTGCCTTTTTTGTTTGGCTACAGTGGGCAGTCTTGCTTTAAGACATGTGATGCATCTCGCTCTCCCACTCGCGAAGGCAGTATTGTCATACACACAAGCACGCCTGCACTCTCTCTCACACACACACACACACACATGCATGTGCACACCAATCAGTACACTGGGAAGAGGAGAGCCTCATACTGAGTGGCTTCTCAATGGGAGAGAAGAGCTGAGAGGAGAGAGGGACGGAGCGAGAGAGCAAGCGCAGGAGAGAGAAAGAAGTGTCGTCGCATGTGCAGGACCAAAAAGTGGAGAGGCAAATTAGCTTGTTATCCCCCAAAGAAGCTTCACCTTCAGAGGGAAGCGTGAGGAGGCTGAGTAACAGGAGGAATACGTTGCTTCTCTGGTGATTTAAAGGTGGCATGACAAGCTGCTCGTCCCTCAAACCCCAGCTAGTTTCTGACAGCGTTTCACAGCTGTGACGGGAGTTTCTGCTGTCTGATGCCTGACTGTGTTCGGTGGATTGCAGCCAGGAGGACTTACAACAGAAGAGGGGATCAAGGGTAGGAGCAGGAACAAAAGTCTCCTCATCCCCCCCCCCCCCTCCCCTTCCTCTGACCCGCAGATCCGAGCAGGAACTTTTGCTGGGAAGCTCTTTCCCGTGAGCATGGATGGATTTATGATTATGTGATGAGGATATTGGATGGACATTGACGGCACGTTTCTTTAACGTTCTCCTGACTGTCTCAGAGGTAAGATTTGGTGTGATCGTTCTGTCTCGGTAGAATGCAAAAAAAGATGAAATCCTAATCTATAGGTGGTCAGTTCACAAAAAAGACTCGAAAGTCAGCAGGTGTGTGCTTTTTTTGAAATGGCAAACTTGACCAGCCACTTTTAAGCATGTATTTTGTGCATCTCTGAGTCATTGATAGCTTATCAAAAATACTAAGAGTTGACACTTTCAATACGGTCCAGATCTGATGCGCTTAAAGGATTTTGCTGCCGATCCTTTCTAAGCTCCATGCTGATGCTGTGGCATAAGTAGACATAAGATGGACAATATTTTACATTCAATAACACATGAGCTTTATTTTGTTCTAATAACATCTGCAATACAGTGCAAGAACAAATATAGAACAAGTGTTTTTTTTTAGCTTCTTTTCCTGAGACTGAAATGTGAAACTACACAGAAATGCACTGAATAATAATAATATTAATATTTAGTTTTTATTATTTATTTATGCACTCAAAAATGTCTAGGCACACCTTTTCAAGTGTGTAGAGTGCCAAATATCCTGCGTTGGTCGTGTGCAGGTGTGTCCGAGGACAGTGATGAGCATGCGGATCATAAAGTAAAAACATGTAAAAGCATCCAACCAGATGATTTATCAGATCAATGCATTAATTATACGACAGCTGCGAGCACCGACTCCCAAAGCTGCGCTCAATAACCTGCCAGAATCTCAGACACCATATCATGGAGGAGTGAATTATAAAAGTACCTGGAAAAATGAAGGATATGCAACAGAATACATTGTGGAGGTGTTGAGGTTTAGGTGACCTTCTAAAGTCCAAGGTTGATATTTTTTGCTTGAAGATCATCTTCTTTTTTCGCATGTTAAAAGTCTTGATTGCGTGTGTTAAATCTCCTTTTATTGTGTTGAAGAAGACAGTTGAAGTTTTTGAGGCAGTTTGCCAGCCAGGGAGAGAATAGCACTCCTCTGGGAACAGTTCACATTTCCACAAAACTGTGGATTAAGGAGGCTTTAGTGGAGCAAAGGGGATTACAATGGTGCTGTTAATAATTATATGCTTAATTTTGGGTCTTGATGAATATTCATTGGAAATTTCAATGTCATTTGAGGGGACTCTGAGTGATGATCCGGCTTGTCAGCCTGAAGAGTGCAGGGAAACTCAATGTGCAATCCATTAATTAAACACTGTTTGCCATTTAAAGTGGATTTTTGTTTTTGTTTTGTTTTTCTTGTCAGTAGATTAGTCAAGGAGTAATTTAAAAGTGTTAATAATACTGATGTTAGCATCTGCCTTGTAAATTTAAAGTTGGAGAAAACTTGGACTTGGAAAACATCTTAAGAGTTGTATTATTGTTAATTGTTTTGGTTGTTATTAGTGGATTATTAAATGGTTTTTTGTTTTGACCTTAATCCTTTGTTATTATAAAATCAGTCATGAGGGAATAACTCATGTGTTTTGTGTCTTCCAGTGTTGATCAGTCCAAGTTTATCAACTAGTTATGAGCAAACTCGCCATATATAATACAACATGTAAATAAGGTTATCCCATTTAGTGATTAGTGCGGCTGGTAACACTACTAAAGTAATAACTATAAATTTTGCATAAATACATGCAACTAACCCTAACCTAATCCTAACCCAAACCTTATAGTAAGTACGTTTAGTTAAGTCATATTACTTATTACTTAAATGTATAATTACACTGCAACAAGGACACCTTAACATTGTGTACTATAAAACTGCATTGTCATTTTTGAAATATTTTGTCTTTAAGTAAAAGTTCCGATGTGAAATGACGCTTGTTAACACTGCAATATTCAACAAAGCTGAGGGCTGAAATCGTACGTGCATGTAGGTGTGTGTCAGAATAAACATTCTGCTTTTATCTTCAGTCTTTGATGTCTTTTCTCTTCAGCCGGTGCTCCTGCCATGTCCTGGCTCCTGTGTCTGTGGATAAGTGTTAGCTGCTTACTGCTGTGCCACGCCACTTTGTACGAGACCATCCAGCAGCATCATGTGACCCGCCCGGGCCGCAACGCCATACAGATACTGGGTCAGTGTCTCGTTTAAACCGTATGTTCTTTTTCATTAAGTCAGTGATGTGTTTGTTATCTCCTTCTCGGTTTGAACTCTGCTGGTTGTGGATGTCCATGTGTTGTAGATGTGGTTGTCTGCTTGGGGACACTTTGTTTAGAAGACATGAGATTGAGATGACTGTGTATTGACATTATCGCTATCAGAAGCGCATAAAAGAGTTTAAACGCATAAAACGCTCATTGCAGTGGTTAATAGGGTGACCACCGGGGTGACCACCACAGTCCCGAAACTGGGTGCTTTGTCCCGCGTCCTACAAGACGTAACCAGTGTCCCACATTTCAATTATGTCTGTATTAGTTTTTTTTTTTCCTTGAAATTACAATACCTAACCACAATAAGAAATATAATACAAAACAAAATGCGATTGGTGTAGAGAGGAATTTGTTTTTAATGCTGATGACGAATGCGTGGATGAAGCAAAGGAACCATGTGGACCTCATCAAAAGTCATTAAATATAGTAAGTTAGTAATAAGATGCACTGAATCTAGTAAAAACGCAATTATTGTTTGCATAGTCTAATAAAGGAAAATAAACTAGTGCCTAATTAGGAACATTTATTTTAGTATAAAATACGTTTTTTACTAGCCTATTATTCAGTTCATTATTTTTAGTAGACTGAATAGGTCCAGTAGAGTAAATTACATTGTATCACTCAAACCTGGGCAAATTGAGAACCGGTCACAATTAACAAAGCTTAAAACGTTATCATCCAACTTTTTGGCAAAAGGCTTTCCAACTAATGTAATTCAATATTTACATAGTATAATAGTAGGAACACACGTGTCCCGCTAAATCACATCTGCTGTCCTGCAACAGAGAGCAATAACCAGGTGGTCACCCTATGGTTAAGAAACTTCGTGGTAGGCTTGTTATCCTCTTCTCTTGGTCGAATGTTGAAAAGAGATTTACGTAGAAATCCAGCTCAAAATACTTCGTTCTAGCTATCAACGAGTGGCTTGTAAGAGGTTTTGCAACGTAAGTTACCCAGACTGCCGTGGTGTGTGTGTGTGTGTGTGTGTGTGTGTGCGAGAGACAGGCTTGAGGCTAAACTCTCCTATCAGCATGCTGTGAATACGAGCAGCTTTGATCACAGAGGCTCTGGTGGAAATGACAATTTACGTCTATCGCCTGCTCTATGGAAGTATTTGGCAATTAAGCAGTGTTTCTCAATGAGAGCCGGCGGGAAGAGATACAGCAAGGTGGGTCTTTCTTCAACACTAAGTATGCAAATGGAAGCGATGTGGCATACTTTCAACATCGGAGCACGGATACAAGGAACTCCAAAGCATTTTAATGCATACTCATTAAATATTTGCGATGTCTTGTCCTTATAGATTATGTAGTAAATGTGTTCGTTTCTTTATTACTATCGATTTTGCATCTAGGGTAGAAAAAAGATGCACAGCAGAGTCCTAGTTTTGCGTAGTCTGATTAGTGCCTGAATTACTGCAAACTTAAACTCGTTTATTTAAAAAAAATGACCGTCTTCAGGACACTGTACATATGTGAGAGAGCTTCACATCCCAGAAAGCACTTCAAACCCATTAACCTAATACAAAAATGTGAAAAAAGAGAAAAGTGTGATGTATGTCTGAAAAACCCGAATGAATTTTTAACACCATTCTTCCAGGTTTTTATCCTGCCCAGCAGAGCATGGTGCCAGAAATGTTCAACGAAGATCGTGTCCCATTGTAAGTGTTCCCTGAATTATTTAAGGGATCGGCTAAACAACAAAAAGAAATCCCCCCCACTCACACACAGTCTTCCACGGTATATGGAAAAGTTAGACAATCGATAATGGAGGTTTGTAGCTTTTAAACACGCACCCACACTCGCACGAATCCATATTGCAGCCGCTGAAGACAATTTCTCTTATTTTGCTGAAGTTTTAATGGTTCTGCATGTTTTTTTTTGCATGAAACCCAAAAGAAGACTGTTTATGACGGTGGGTTTCTGACCTCCTATATTTATCTTTACAGGCAAAAATGGCCATAGCTAAAATTCATATAGTGCCCCGGACCCATTTTCTCCAGGACAATTGAGTAGTCTCCATCCTTAGCAAACAATTTTTTTTTACAACATTGTAATTTGGTTGCAATTAGGTAATGTTGCAGTACAACATTTTAAAAAACATTTTAGAAACCATACCTTAAATTAAAAATAAATCTAACCAAAATAAAACGTTTTATACTGCAAAAAAAAATTGCTTTCTTAAAATTTTAAGTACAATCAACTTGAAAGTTTAAGTCAATTCAACTTAAATTACATTAAACTGACATAAAACGAGTTAAATCTTGTATAACTTATAAAAAAAGTTCAAAGTTGCTTAACTTATTTGAATGAGTTAAAGCAACTTAAAAACATATGTTGTCATGACTTATTGATCATATAATTTTTTTACAGTGTGGAAACGTGAAAATACCAACTTTAAGCAGTCTTTAAACTGTTTTCTTTAAGCAGTCAAAAAATGTGAATATCACGTTTACTTCAAAAACAAAACAAGACCAAACTTCCACTTTTGTGAGATGTTTTATTTAAGAGTTGAAATAACATCATTTGCATACTGGAAGAAGACATTAATGTATGTGTCGATCATAATTCAAAGTATGACATTTTTGTATGCAGTTCTTGTAATACCGAATCTGTAGATGAACCAGGCTTAATGGAGTAGTTTTATGTGATTTCTTTGTAATGGCAAAGGTGCAAAGACATGGAACAGGCTAATTAGATGCCACTGAGCTCCACAAGCCTTCCCACAAAGGCCCGGTTTTGTTGCTAGCTGAATCAACAAACATCTAAAGCTGTGTGTATCGGCAACATTGTTAATGAGCTTTCTTGATGTCAGGTCTGCAGGAAGCACTGGCCCTTCAGTATTACCTGCTATCTTCGGCCATCTCAGCTGACTTTGAGTCTGTATACTGTGAATGTAAGAGAATATCTTAAACTGCTTGAGTAATGACAACTTATTGGATAGAGAGTTTTTCTCAAGACATCTCAAGTACGTAAAGACTTTTGAAAAGAAAAATGAACTCTGATTTGATGTGTTGCATAGTAATAATGTATGAAGAACACAGAAATGATGTCTGGAAGTCGGGAACCTTCATGCTATTCATGTTAGATAAAACCTGAAAGGTACTGAAAGAGATTTGTTTAAGTTTATACTTTTACATCATTGACATGTTTTAAAGTGATTATTTATGTTCTTATTTTGTTTTTATGATTTTTACTTAAAACTTTTATTTCTTTGAGGTTCTCCACCCATGTGTGCGGATCTAAAGTTTTGAGAGAAAAAAAAA
This sequence comes from Tiaroga cobitis, assembly GCA_030578255.1. Taxonomy (NCBI): domain Eukaryota; kingdom Metazoa; phylum Chordata; class Actinopteri; order Cypriniformes; family Leuciscidae; genus Tiaroga; species Tiaroga cobitis. The sequence continues at coordinate 33,569,368 of CM060601.1, read as the reverse complement.
AGTACTTCGACTTAAGATTTTTTTTATAATATACTGACTCGTCTTTGAAATAATCACTTGGACAGCAGTGTGCTTCTGGGAATTAAAAAACTATGATTAATACCTGAATTCAAATGTATTTTGTAATTATAAAACTATCTCTAGTTCTATTAAGAAGACCTTTTAATATAAATAGATTTCCATTGCCTGGAGAGAGATCTAACATTTTGAAAAAAATAAATAAATTGCCCCTCTTTTTATCCATTGGCACTATTATCCGGCAATCAAAGCCTATTAAAACAAGTATCCAAGATTAAAAATGAGACTGAGTAAAGGAAAGCAGAGCATGATTCATTTTGAAAAGCTGTCATCATTTATTTAACTGTGAAACACCCCCACCAATGAAATTCGAGGACAAACACTTTATATCAATGCCAAAAATGCTTCAAAACCCTGCAGATAGGAGAGAACTGAACCATATTACTCTGTGGGTTAGACAGAAGTGTTTCAGTGTAACCAGGAGGAATTGTATTTCCATAATCAAGGTGGAAGTTTCAGTGCCTGAGCCAGAATCTTTCATAAATGATGCGATGCAGGCGGGCGGATGTTTACATTCTCTATTAATGAACATTTATTATCAAAGACAAACTCAAGATTGTAGATGTTATGCTGAATAACGGAGAGTGTTTAATGTGTACTAAGGGAAGAATAACTGTTGTAAATGTTTAGTTTAGTTGAATGTATCTTAGGGTAGTTATGGCAGAACATTGGTTGCTGAGTGTTTGAGTTGTGATGGTTATGTAGGCAATGCGGATTCAAGTCTAGCACGCAACACGTCCCGATGACATTTTTTACTCCACCCCTTTTATCTCACACAGCTATCATGCAGAAAAGGCAGGTCAGGCAAATCAGATGCTGAATGTTGAGCTTAGGGTGCTCATGTGGGAAATACAGCTTTGAGTCCAGCCTGCAACACAACATGATACAATGTCTCTGTATTTCTTTTTTTTTTTTAAGATTCACAAAAACATGAATTGTTCATGCCTTGAATATAGAACTCATGCAATTGTTGGCAATAAATCCGTGCAAATCTGAATGTGTGAGTTTCTATTATCAGCAAGAAGATGCATATATATATATTTCTTGCTGGTAATAGAAACTCACACATTCAGGTAGCTTTAGCTGCACAGTTAGCAGAATTGTTATTTGTCTGAGGATGATGGATACAGTAGTTGTCAGGTCAGAGGTGTCTGTGTACAAGTGTAATCCTCCATGCAGTTCAGGCTTTTCACAATATTGCAGAAATCGGCTTACCTCCTATAACAGGAGATTGACATGAATACCAAAATGGATTTGGTTGCTTTTGAATTCTCTCTTTGTCCCCCAAAACCCCCTCTCTTTTTTTTGAGAAACGACCAAAAACCCTCCCTCCGTCACAGCTGAGGCTTATATTGAGTAACGAGTTGAGTCGCTCCACTGCTCCATCACCTGTTCAGGCACCGTCTCCAAGCCGTCTGCATCCCATGAGCCCGGGCAGGACCGGCCCCCGCCCGCGCTCCACTCTCAGCTGAGATTGATGGCGGTCCGATTCCGGACAGCCAATTCTGGTCTCTCAAGGAATAATCCACTACATTGACAGATGAGCAGAATGTGACATGACACAATCCCAGGCTGCAGTGTTTCTCTTCCTCCTCTGCGTTTACCAAACGAAGGCCCTGGCCGTTCTGGTCTTGGCTGCTGAATATTTTCCCCATCGGCTGGTGCTGTAGCCCAGCAACAGAGACAAAAACTAGCCTCATCTCTTTGCTCATTTATTTGCTCGCCTTCAGAACGTTCCTGGGAATGCAGATTTCCAATAGGTGCATGTTGGGTCATAGTTTGTTTTAACCTTCGTCACATTTGTCTCCTGTTATACAACCAATGACGGCAGCGGATTATGAATCAGAAATGCTCTCGCCTTCCTCAAATTATGATCAAGTTTCTAATAGTACAATAAATAAATAAAAAATCTAACCGGATGCTTTTATGTCAGTCATCCATCCATCCATCCATCCATTTATACATACATATCTTTTTATATATATAATTTATGCATTTATGCTGTTCTTTTGAACTTTCTATTCATCAAAGAATCCTGAAATAAAAATGTAAATAGCTGTTTTCGACATTGATAATAATGAGAAATGTTTCTTGAGCATCAAATAATCATATTGGAATGATTTCTGAAGGATCATGTGACACTGAAGACTGGAGTAATGATGCTGAGAATTCAGCTTAACCATCACAGCAATACATGAGTTTACTATATATTCACATAGAAAACAGCTGTTTAAAATTGTAGTAATATTTCACAATATTATTATTATTTTTTTTAATCAAATAAATTGAGCCTTGGTGAGCAGAAGAGACTTAACAATAAAAACATTAAAAATCTGACCAATCCAAAACGTTTGAGTTGTAGCGTGTATGTGTATATATATATATATATATATATATATATATATATATATATATATATATATATATATATATATATATATATATATATATATATATATATATTATATATATATACAGGTACATGATACACCAGATTCTTTGACGAATAGAAATGTCAAACGACCTGCATTTATTTGAAAAATAAATATTTTGTAACATTATAAATGTCTTTTCAGTAAAAAAATTTACTAACCATAAACCTAATCAGATGCTGAACGTTGAGTTTTGGTGCGCATGTGGGCAATGCAGGTTCGAGTCCATACATAGTATTTTCTTTGCTCATTAAAAAATAAAAATACTTATCTCTTTATTCTAATCACAATAATATCGCCCAAATGAATGCAGAGAATAATAGTTGTTGAAGACGTTTGTGCGGCTGTTTTATTGTGAATTAATCAGATTAATTTCACACCTACTTTTAATTGTGCCAAACTAATTAGAAGGGGGAATTGATGACAAAACCAAATTCAATTACATGCAGCTCACTGGAACGGCGTAGTAATCTGATTTCTTAGTAAATTGGATGAAGGCGAGGTTTGATTGGTCTGGCTGGGATGATTTACTCTCACATGCTCAAACTCATGCGCTGTCACCACAACAAACCTGACTTTAAACTGAAGCTTGAACTGAAGCCTAATGGCTAAACCAGATATACTGTTTAAGAGGCATTTACATTTACAAATTACAATGATCGGCACCTGTAGTTAGTATGTTTGGAACTGTTGATCTAGTTGGGCATTACATTTTTCTTTCTTTCTTTTTCTTTCTTTCTTTCTTTCTTTCTTTCTTTCTTTCTTTCTTTCTTTCTTTCTTTCTTTCTTTCTTTCTTTCTTTCTTTCTTTCTTTCTTTCTTTCTTTCTTTCTTTCTTTCTTTCTTTCTTTCTTTCTTTCTTTCTTTCTTTCTTTCTTTCTTTCTTTCTTTCTTTCTTTCTTTCTTTCTTTCTTTCTTTCTTTCTTTCACTATTTCTTTCTTTCACTATTTCTTTTTTTTTCAAACATTCACTTTCTGTTTTCACTCTTTCTTTCAGACATTATTTCACTCTTTCTATCACACTTTCTTTTACACTTATTTCACGATTTTTGTCTTTCATTCATTCTTTCTTTTACACCTTTTCACACTTTATTTCTTTTGCACTTTCATTTGTTCTTTTTCTATCTTTTGCACTTTCTTTCTGTTTCACACTTTCTTGCATTTGCTCTTTCACGTCTTCTTTTGCATGTTCTTCACACTTTCTTTTGCTTTCCCCCATGCTTTCTTGTCTTTTTGCTTTCTTTCTCCCTCTTTCTTTCTGTCATTCTCTTTTTGTCAGATGTCTCTTTCGAGCTGCTCCTGATCCCCTTCCCCCTTCCGTCTTTTTCTCAGCCTCCTTTTTTTCTCTCAATTTCCTCATCTCTATCTGGCCTTCAGACGATTTGTCATGGATCAGATGAGACAATTTGTCATGGATTAGTGCTCTTAACTGTGTGTGTGATAGTGAAGGCAGTCACTGGAAAAGCTGAAGAATCCTATTACAGTTCTTTTTATGGTAGTGTGTATGTGTGTGCGCTTGCATGTACGCGTGTGAACATTTGAGTTGAATTCACATCGGGTGGGATCCTTCGTACATCTATTGCATACAATAAGAAAACAGCTGAATCGTGCGTAACTGTACGTGGCAGGATGTTTTTACGATCTGCATGTTGTGTGTAAGAGACCATTGTTCTGATACCTGTAGGTTTGCGTACTTTCACACAAAAACACACTGGCATATCAAGCTTCCCCAGATTTCCCAAGTAGCTTTACCCAAGCAGATCATTCCCGAAAGCGTATTGTTTCGGATTTCTGCTCCTTAATAATGGCAATATTTACTGATATTACAAAGATAGCAGGAAGAAATATTCTTAATCTTTTTTTCCCCTGGTGAGCACATGCAGCTCAGAGATACAGAGATTATTCATATTTACAAAGCAAAACTGTCATTCAGAAGACGGAGCACGGTATGTGCATTAAAGGATTTTCTTTGCCAAGTGCAATGAGACAGAACAGGATTAGAGACCTGTTCTCTTATCGCAGCCTCCGTCTGAAAATAAGGTGGGCATTGAAGCTCTCTCCATCACCGTGAGCTTATTCACTATGACTACACACTTCTCAAGAACGTCCATCGCGGAAGAGCTCAGTCTGGGGGACTCTTATTCATGCCAGAGCCTTGATAGCATTTGCATTTCAGAATTTAGATCTAATTACATGCGCTAATTGCAGCTGCATCTGACTCACGTCTTTGTTTGTCCCTGCGGTTTAGTTCTTAGAAGAGCTTTCTGTCAGTCAATTCAGGCAGAGGAGTTTGAAACGGAGACGTGGAACCGACCAGCGGTCAATGCTTCCGTTAAGTGAAATGATCCCAGACACCGAATTCCCCATCTGGCTGACTGCAATGCAGGCAGAATACATGAGCCATGTAAAATGAATTTCAGCCCACAAATCATTGCGACTTTTTTGTGCCTCTCATTCAATGCTCTATGAATTCTTATTAAGCTATTTGAAATCCAAGCGGGAGATTGATATAAAGCCATAGTGTTTCTCCCTCTCTCTCTCTTTATTTGGCTCTTCCAGTGGATACTACCGCAGATGGCTTGAACCAGTTTGAATCTCAGTATCTAATTTGTTTAGTGACAGTCAGGATTTGTAATCCTAAATGTGCCATTTCCTAAACTGTAAACAATCTGTACTCTTCTCAGTATCAGGATGATATTTGGGGTTCACTGGCTGCAGTTGTATATAATTGGCAGGAATTTCCACTATTGATCTCAGTGATTGAGCCTAAGGTTGGAGAGCAATGAATGCACTTGTTTTTCTTTCTTTTTCGTTTATTTCTTGTTTTTGTTTTTTCTTTTCTTTCCATGAAATTCCCCCTTCAAGGGTGTAAGTTTGACTAGCGATACAGTTATTGACTGGGTAGTTCAAAGTGTGATTCAGGTGTTATAGATCAATCCATGTTGCCACAGGTCATGTTTTTTTTTTTTTTCCTCTGGAGCTGTTTTTCTTCATTTCAACAAATTTGTTTTCCCTTTTCAAGAAAATCATAAGCCTGTCTGAATCACTGAATCATTATTCATTTTAGACGCACCTCTAGGTTTATTAACGCTTCTATTTATAAAATGTTGCCAATATATGCTTGCAGTGAAACAATTCACTTAATAAAACTGTACTTCAGGACTCTTAGTTGTTAAAGGAACAACCATGCATTGTGTCGTTATTGTGTCACAAGAAAAAGTGAGTGGAAAAGTATTATTCTTATTAAATGTGTATATGTAATTATTTCGAAATAATTAAATACAAATTTAACTTTTTGACATTGTCTTTATTAAATCATACAAGGGAATCTTTATATTTTGCAGTCCATGGCATAACACATCTGAAAACCACTATAAACTTTCAATAGTGATTAAATAAAAACATTTTATTGTGATTGGAAAATTGTAGACTCCAAAGCCAGGGATCACAAATTTTCATGGGATTGAGCGATTGCTACAGTAAAGTAACTGAACAGAACTAGCCAAAACATTATTTCTTTCATTTCCCAGAAATGTTCTGTTTGATTTGGTTTCATTGTGTTATAATTGTACATAGGATAAAAATAAGCGAGACTTGGTTTCCGTCCTCAACTAAATGACCTAGTCAACAAACATATCCTTCAGCTCTGGCCCCAGTGGTCAGTACCTTCTGGAAAGCTTTTCCCCAGCCTCTATCCCTATTGTTTTACGTAGATGACTTGCATGCATCACTGTCTAGTTTTTTGCTGTTGGATCACAGAAACACAGCTCTGAGATTACTATGTGCTTCCATTGCCGATTTGGCAAAGCTCACTGCGGGTATTTAGAAGAAACATTATTTTTTAGAACTGCCTCAGATAGACACTGAGAGGCTTGTGCCGCTCCACTTTCCTTTTTATCACTTTCGAAAGTGACCCCTGCAGAAATGTGTGACATTCTTCTTTTGAATCACTCCAAGAATAAACCATTGCTCCAAACTGACCCTCCTGAAAACAGCTGAAACTAGCCTAAACTGGGGTGCGTTTCCCATACAACAATGTAAATCGCTGCCTAACTACTGGAGTACGATGTGGCATTGTAGAAAATAACTAGTCACGACTGTTTACTGTAACCGTAGTAACATGGCCACACCAAATTGGTTCAACTGGCTACGTTTACATGCACAACTTTTGTTTCAATCGGACTGAATTCATTCCGATTGATAAATCCAAACGTAGCGTTTACATGAACGCTAAACGTGATCGGGTTGATGTGTGTTTTTATATTTCACAAGCTTAAAATCGGAATAGATTTTTTTGACATGCGCACACTGCACACATATACACATATGAGTTTTCTGCTGTTTGTGGATAACTATTCTCCTACATTGGTTCTTTATTTGTTTATACAGCCGACTTAATATTTATCCATTTCTGGTCATAATTTTGAGAAAATTAGCATATGAACCGTTGTGCCGTGCTGCTTATATTTATCACGCAGTCGTCTGTGAATGACAATCCGAAACAAGGACTGGTAGGACCAGGGGCGTAGCCACTATTTCAAAAGTGAGGGGGACAGAATGTCAAGTCTAATACCAGTTTTTTTTCTTCAGACTTTTGTTGAGGTTTTTGCTTAATTAGCTTAATATGCTATTTATTTTTAAAGCAATAAAACAGAAAGAACGTTGTCCAGTTCTTTATATTGCACATGCAGGGTTTTTCCTGGCTTAAAATGAGGCGAAGGTGGTAAAATCCTGATCTATGAAAAAGTGTGGGGGACGAATTTACATTGTATAAAAACTGGGGGGGACACGTCCCCCGCGTAATCTACGCCTATGGGTAGGACGGTGTCCTGCTCCACTTCACAGACGCTGAGTGAAAGGAGAATTTTAGAATGATGGGACACTCATTTATATGAGACTTTATTCAACAGGAAGTACAACTCGTTTCGCGTGACATACGTCATTGCGCTATTTCAATGTCATTGCACATGCGCAGTCCTTTCAGTTTCAGTTTTCAATCCGAACAAGTGTTTACATGTTCTCTCGATCGGATTAGAAAATGAATAAACGAGTCAACGACCCCTTTCAATCGGACCGAAATTTCATTCGGATCGAGCTCAATCGGATCAATTAAGGTGTTTACATGAAGGCTTTTCAGTCCGATTGAGCCGCCAATGCGATTACTAATGGATTATTTGGTTGCATGTAAACGCAGCCTATGATGTCACACACGGATGGCAGAGTAATAACTTCTACTAGTTAAACAATTTAAGATCACGATAAATTTTAGATGATTGAAAGTCGGTAAAGAGTGCAGGCGGTAAAGAGTCTGTGAGGACGCGAACGACCCAAAACAACGTGTCCATTCATTTGCACTTGAAACTGATTGAATGTTTATATATATATTAAAGCATTGAATCGCTATCAAATCACAATACATTAAATTCTTAGCATTTTAAATCGATTGTTGACAAATCAAACGATTCACGATTCAAAGATGTTTCAAGAGTGATGCATGTGCATCGGCAGGATTTGTAATCGATGCATCGAGAACATTAGTGAATCACGACACCCCACAACAATAGTTGTCAAGCGATGCTTTTGGGAAACCCTGGACTATTTGGAAGGTTTTAGAGGAGTTTGGGATTCAGGCCAGCTTTGGCAGGTAAACAAAACAATCTAATACTAGTCGTCAGCTGTCTATAAGAACAAAATAATGAATTTATTGTTCAAAATTTCATGTTTCAAAATGAAAGAATTGGCATTTTCCCCCCATCTCCATTTCCCAGAAGTCTGTGTGCATATGAGGCATTACATTAGATCAGAGCAGTGGACGTCACACAGTGGAAAGGAGTGTATAATATCTTCCCTGTGGATGGAAAGGGCACAGAGAGCATTGATTACTGCACCAGCAAAAAATATATAAAAAAATAAAAATACAGACCTGAACTCTCATAAGCTGAAAACTCTCAAATGCGTATGTGACTCATGGTATATATCTTCTCTTTCACCGCCTGTCAATTCCACCGCATTGTTCGTCCATTCCGCCGAAGCGAGGATGAAGCAATTATAGTTTTTTACTCTTCGCTGGAGAGGGCAAAACAGGATGGCAGTTTTGGATCTCTCCAACTTTTCTTGAATAGATTTAAATTGTCATGCCGAATCCAAAAGCCACAAAAGGCTGGAGAGGGTGTACCGGGGCCGGACGTGACAGTCGATTGTGATGTGTTTATGTGTGTGTGGGTTTAGTACAGAGATTTTCAGAGGAGGCAGGGAGGAGTTCTCATTAAGGTGGTGTGTGTTTGTGTTGCGTGACAGGTCCTCGCCTCTGCCTGACACTGTGACACTTTCTGTGACATGGAGGAACAGAGAGGAAGGCGAAAGAGAGAAAGAGAGAGAAGGTAGCAGCTGTGGATGTTGGTAATATGCCTTGGAGTGGCGTTCTCAGATTTTTTTTTTTGTCACGCACTAAGGTGCCATTTTGACATCAAGCGTCATGCTTGAAAAATGGCTCGGTATCGATCTGCAGCTGTGCCTTCAAAACATCTGTGAGCTTTTTATTTTTATTTTAATTGTATGCCATCACCCTTTTTTTTCCCCTGGATTCCTTCAATATTCTTGATTGGCAAGTCCTCATATAACATTTTTCGTCCATGTCACGGTAGTTCAACACAGTCACAGGTGGGGTCCAAAAGTTTAGTGAATTCTGCTGGTTTGAAAATGTTTCTGTTTTGCATTTTTCCACTTTTTTCTTGTTACAAATGATCTGGGTTAGCATGACACTGTTCATATGGATATACTATGGATGGACATGTTTTTAATTTATGAATTAACAACTTTTTTATGTTTTCTATCTAGACAGAACAAATAATAAAAATTAATAAAAAATAATTATTTCCTAGATTTTTTTTATAAGAAATAACAATATGCTTTACTGATTATTAACATAAACTAACATGTCAAATTAAAGTCCTATAGTTTAACCAACATGCAGAAACTAAAAAATAAAAATAAAACATGAAGTGATAACATACAGAAGATCCTCATGACTGTTTGTAAAGATCAATACGTTTCATAAAAAAATACACAAGGAAATGTTGGTTCAGGTTCTATGTTGTTGTGTTGTTGTTCATGTTCCTAAAAACCTAATGATATATTTTAATTAATAATGGATGTAATATTTATTTGAAAGTAATTTATAATTTTTTTCATGAGTTTTAAATCTCAGATTACATTCTCAGGATTTTGGACCCCACGCTATATCAAAACCAAACTGCTGTGCATAGTTTATATATATACACTCACCTAAAGGATTATTAGGAACACCATACTAATACTGTGTTTGACCCCCTTTCGCCTTCAGAACTGCCTTAATTCTACGTGGCATTGATTCAACAAGGTGCTGAAAGCATTCTTTAGAAATGTTGGCCCATATTGATAGGATAGCATCTTGCAGTTGATGGAGATTTGTGGGATGCACATCCAGGGCACGAAGCTCCCGTTCCACCACATCCCAAAGATGCTCTATTGGGTTGAGATCTGGTGACTGTGGGGGACATTTTAGTACAGTGAACTTATTGTCATGTTCAAGAAACCAATTTGAAATGATTCGAGCTTTGTGACATGGTGCATTATCCTGCTGTAAGTAGCCATCAGAGGATGGGTACATGGTGGCCAAGGGATGGACATGGTCAGAAACAATGCTCAGGTAGGTCGTGGCATTTAAACGATGCCCAATTGGCACTAAGGGGCCTAAAGTGTGCCAAGAAAACATCCCCCACACCATTACACCACCACCACCAGCCTGCACAGTGGTAACAAGGCATGATGGATCCATGTTCTCATTCTGTTTACGCCAAATTCTGACTCTACCATCTGAATGTCTCAACATAAATCGAGACTCATCGGACCAGGCAACATTTTTCCAGTCTTCAACTGGCCAATTTTGGTGAGCTCTTTCAAATTGTAGCCTCTTTTTCCTATTTGTAGTGGAGATGAGTGGTACTCGGTGGAGTCTTCTGTTGTTGTAGCCCATCCGCCTCAAGGTTGTGCGTGTTGTGGCTTCACAAATGCTTTGCTGCATACCTCGGTTGTAACGAGTGGTTATTTCAGTCAAAGTTGCTCTTCTATCAGCTTGAATCAGTCAGCCCATTCTCCTCTGACCTCTAGCATCAACAAGGCATTTTCGCCCACAGGACTGCCGCATACTGGATGTTTTTCCCTTTTTACACCATTCTTTGTAAACCCTAGAAATGTTTGTGCGTGAAAATCTCAGTAACTGAGCAGATTGTGAAATACTCAGACCGGCCCGTCTGGCATTAACAACCATGCCATGCTCAAAATTGCTTAAATCACCTTTCTTTCCCATTCTGACATTCAGTTTGGAGTTCAGGAGATTGTCTGACCAGGACCACACCCCTAAATGCATTTAAGCAACTGCCATGTGATTGGTTGATTAGATAATTGCATTAATGACAAATTGAACAGGTGTTCCTAATAATCCTTTAGGTGAGTGTATATATATATATATATATATATATATATATATACATATATACATACATATACATATGACACCTCATTTGAGATGTTTAAGTACCCATCCCCATCTCTGTGCATTACTGAGGCGTGAGGTCTGTCAGCCACGGCTCCTTACTCTCGTGCGCAGCTGCTCGCATGCAGGGGTGTGAAGAATTACTGTTCCGCTGGAATTAGCCTGAGCACCACTTCAAGTCCGAATCAATGAACGAGATTTAAGTTACACTTAACAGATGAAAGCCCCTTCACCTCTGATAGCACACTCTACCCAACGACTACGTAACGGGCAAACACTCTGAGAAGTGGCGCGCTAGTCGAGTTTAACAGCCCATTTCGTGGTTACTGAGCACAGTTTTCGATCTTGCATCAAGATATTGTTTCGTTCTTCCTGTGTGGCTATGAAAACTATGAGAGCTTTATCTATCTATCTACAGTATCTATCTACAGTATCTATCTATCTATCTATCTATCTATCTATCTGTCTGTCTGTCTGTCTGTCTGTCTGTCTGTCTGTCTGTCTGTCTGTCTGTCTGTCTGTCTGTCTGTCTGTCTGTTTTTGATTTGATTTGATTTGATTTGATTTGATTTATTCGACAGTAAAAAAATAACAATAAATGCATAACAAGATGCCATTATAATGACACTACACATTTATCAGAGCTGTCAAGGATAGCACAAGAAAGTTACAAAACTTATTTCCATTGTGGTCCTCGTTGTAGTCCGATAAAGATGGCAAGCAAGCCACAGATGACAATAGAGCACCTTGTACACTCAAACACACAAATACATACACATCAGTAATAAATATTCCTTAAGACTACATAAAAACTAAATCTGATTAGCTTTTAGCAACCATTCACCACATGCTTGCTTAAAGCAGCGATCTGACTGGCTTAACTTAATCTCAACTGGGAGTTTGTTCCATTCAATTGCTGCCATGTACAAAAAGGTGTTTTGCCCAGAACAACTCTTAAATCTACATGGTACTATGTCTGTGGCACTGCTTCTAGTTGAGTAGCTATGAGAGTTCCTAATAAACTTAAAATAATCTTTAAAATACCTTGGCTCATTCCTATGCAAAATCTTTCTTGTTAATCTCAGTTTCAGCTGTCTCACCCTATTTTCGACTGACAACCACTTTAAATTCTTAAGTTCAAAAGAACCAACATGTTTCCTATTATTAATGTTTAAAATCAACCTAACTAATTTATTTTGTGCTGTTTGTAGTTGTACTTTTATCCTCTTGGGGGTACTACTGTACCATGTAGTACAGGCATAATCGAAGAGTGGCTGAATTAGAGCATTTGCTAACATTAGTAAAGTTTCTTTATTTAAAAAATGAGCCTTACGTTTCAGAAATTTAATTCTTTGGTTTACTTTTATAATAACTCTTTGACCCATACTTTCGCCACTCAAGGAACTATCTAAGTCACATCCTAAATATTTAACACAATTTTTAACTTCAATCTGGGTACCACCCACAGAAATGCTAAGCTCAGGAGTCCTACTCAACCTTATTTTTGAACCGAATAAGATAGATTCAGTTTTCCCTAAATGCAAAGACAGTTTATTCTCAATCAGCCATTCACTTATATTATTTAACTCATCACTTAAATGGTTCTTAATAACTTTTATATCCTTATGAGAGAACACCAAGGCTGAATCATCCGCATAGAGAAAGAGATTACAATTACAGACAGATTTCATATCATTTATGTACAAAAGAAACAACAATGGACCCAGGACACTACCCTGTGGCACCCCACATGTTATTTCTCTAGCCTCAGACAGAGTGCTGTTAATATCAACTCTTTGATACCTCTCAGTCAAGTATGATCCAATCCATTCACATGCCATACTGTTAAAACCTAGAGCTTTTAGTTTAATCAGCAAAATCCGGTGGTCAACGGTGTCAAATGCTTTCTGGAGGTCTAACAATACCATGCCACAGAGTTTACCCAAGTCAATCTCTCTTCTTAAACAGTCTGTCAAATACAATAAACACGTATCCGTAGAATAAGATGTTCTGAAGCCAGATTGCAATTCATAAAGCAAATTATACTTAATAATATAATCATTTATTTGCTCTTGTATTATTCTCTCCAATATTTTTGATACAACTCCCAAAATCGAAACTGGTCTATAATTGCCCTCTTCTAATTTACTCCCTTTTTATATAACGGAACAACCCTAGCAAGTTTCAGATCTTTTGGAACTCTACCTGACGAAATTGAAAGATTAAAAATATGAGTGAGATAGGGAGAAATATGTTCTGCAGCATCTTTTAAAAATCTGGCAGGTATTTCATCTAGACCAATTGCCTTCGAACACTTAAGTTCATTTAATAACTTTAGTACCTTATCCTGTGAAACAGTAGTAAGGCCAAAAGAGTCTGCTACCACTCCAAGCTTAGAGTAATACTGAAACATGACCTCACCATCATATAACCCAGGTTTTCTAGGCAGTTTTTCAACTAACTGCCCTGCTATGGAAGTAAAAAAGGAATTAAATGTATCTGCAACCTTTAATTTATCAGAAGATACCTCCCCATTGATGTTAAGGCAAATATTATTTGTCTTTGTCTTAAGTCTATTACTGTACCCAATTTGTTTCAACGACTGCCAGAGTTTCTTTGGGTTACTTTTATGCTCAGTTAAATTGACCTGAAAAAAATTCCTTTTACACGTTTTAATCATCTTTTGCACTATATTTCTTAGCTTCTTATAATTATCTAAGTCATCCTGCTCCTTACTCTTCTTAAAAACTAAAAAGGCTTTATTTCTCTTACTGATTGCTTCTAAAATGTCACCATTCATCCATGGCTCTGACCTCAATTTTACTCTAATAGTTTTTAAAGGAGCAACTTTATCTACTGCTTTTAAGAACATACTTTTAAACTGCTCCCATGCTTCATCCACATCCAAACATAACACTAAATGCCAATTCATTGAATTTAAACATTCAATAAAGACCTCACGACTGTATTTCTTTAATGACCTAATCTTAATTATGTTTTGTTTCTTCAATGCAACTTTATACTTTTTCCTTGTACAATAAATTAATGAGTGGTCACTCATAGTACAATTTACGACCCCACTCTGGGAAATCATAGATTGATCAGATACCAAGATTAGATCAATCACAGTTTGACTCAATTTAGCCACACGTGTTGGCTCTTGTATTATTTGCTGTAAATCCAAAAACTGGCAAAATCTATTTAAGGCTTTGAACATTCCATGATCCTTGTTAGAAACATCAGTATTAAAATCACCTATCATTATAACATCACCCTTATAATCACTGCCGGGGACAGAAAATTCTTCCAACAACTGATAGAAATTATTCTGATCAGGAGGTCTATACAGAGCCCCAATTAATAAAGGCTTACTTTTAGTTAAATGTACATCCAACCACACAGCTTCAATAAGATCGTGATTTAAATCCATTCTACGATTAAAACAAATATCAGCCCTAATATACACACACACTCCGCCCCCATTTCGATTTCGATCTTTTCTTAAAACAACATAATTTTCAATTTCAATTTCTGAATCACTGATCGAGGCATCCAGCCAAGTCTCTGAAAAACACACAATCCCAACTTTACTATTACACATCATCAATCTTATCTCATCTAATTTGGCAAGAAGACTGCGAACATTTAGGTGTATAATGTGTAGACCTTTGGTGAAACTGAAGTCCAGGATCGGAGGCTCAGCTTGTAGCTTTTCCCCCACGGAAGAGCCAGCATGAGTCTGTGCAGTCCGTTCTGTGTGTCCCCTGCCGTCAGCTTCCAACTGATGACCACTCCGTTTGCATAGCCCGTCCGATGGTAAAGAAATTCCCCCTCGCCAGGGTTCTTCTGAGCCGTCCATTGTTACTACCACAGAGAGGTATTCCCCGACGTCCACGTGCCCACCGGCTCGTTGTTCCAACTTCTCCTCTGGCTCCGCCATCACACACCTGCCGTCCAACACACCCCCTTTCCAGTGCAAGCTACTCTCAAAGTCCGCCGTCGCAAAATCTCCGTTCCCCCGAAGAGATTGATTTTCAGGCCCAGGGCACTGATGAATGTCTCCCGATAGCAAAAGGCAAAGCGATATAATCAGCTTATCTCTCCTGCGTTCTCTGTGAACAATGCTCCGGTGTATTTCTGTCTGTCTGTCTGTCTGTCTGTCTGTCTGTCTGTCTGTCTGTCTGTCTGTCTGTCTGTCTGTCTGTCTGTCTCCATCCATCCATCCATCCATCCAATTTTTCTGTCTATCCTTGCATCCTGTACAGCCATATGAATTTATTTGAATTTTAGCTAACATTAATTTTGTATTTTAATTCCTCGCATTGGAAGTTCAAATTGAAAATCTCCGATCCTTCTGCTACACCAGTTCACCATTTTAAGGCAATTCTCAATGCAGTTCTAAATGGTTCACCACCTTGTTTTGGATATGAAAGTATTCGGATCTTTAGTCTTACGGAGGAAATTCTGCATTAATCGGGTCACGGCGAGTAAAACGATACCAAAGAAATAGACTCCGATTAATCAGTTTAAAGGCTGCACTGACGTTTACATCGTTTAATCCCAAAATGGCCCTCATAAAACGATGTCCACGTCGGTCTAGAATTACGTCTTTTGTTCAGTCCAGTTTTAGAGGAAACATAAGCTCGGATGAGTTGCAGTTTTGGCCTGAAATGCTAGCCGGTATTTATTATTCAGGATTGAGTGTGATAGCTGTGGGGCCGAAGGAGAGAGTGCTTAGAGGCTGCAGCCAGAACCGGCCCAGAGAAGATGCACAGGATCAATCCATGAAAAATGACCAGCATCTATCATTATTTGCAGATGCGGCTCTTGGGAGACGCAGAGACTCATCATCGAGGGCCGTGCTGTTCAGGCATTTACATCTGTCTGCGTGCGTGTGTGTTTGTGTTGCTATGCAGACAGATGGTCTCCATTTGATCAGGCAGGGGTAGTAATGGCAGAGGAGATGGTCTAAACGAATACCTGTCACCAGGACTCATGAGTTGGCCATCATCTCAGCTTCCCCCTCTATAAATATGTTAACATTGTTAAATGGGCCACGGTCTGCAGCTGCCCAGCTGAGGGTTGCGCTGCCAGGCACATTGGGCGCAGAGCCATAAACGCATTTTAGAGTGAGCTTGTGTCAAAATGTAACACCTGAGGGTCTCTTAAAACAATTATATGCAGATGATGGGTAATACAGCTTGTTTGTCAAAGGTACACTCATGAAGGGGTCAGGACATGAGAAATCAAATTTTATTTTTCACATACAGTATTAGAGGTCTATAAGAGGAACATCCTTCAAGTTTTATAGCTTAAAACATCCTCCTCATTGTAAAAAAGCATTTCAAGCTCCAAAAATGGAGCTTTGGGTTCTGTGACATTACATGGTAGGAAGCCTGAAGAACATTTTTCAAATCTAAAGAACATTTTTACTTTTTGTGGAATAGAACGTTTCCATGGGTGTTCTTCTTTGAACCCGAAATGCCGATAAAGAACCTTTTTTTTTTTTTTTAAATAACAACAATTCCAACCCGTTTGCCTGACTCCAGATGTTCTTCCCTTCAGCATGTACCATGGATTATATCACATTCGAGACAATAATATCCCAATAGCATGTAAACAAATGTCAATGTCACGAATGACAGTCTTATTAAAACTGTTGCTATTGCCCATTAAGCCGTTTAGGCGTTGTGTAATTCCCTGCTTATCTTGACACACTTGCAAATCCATTTTTGAAGGTTAGATTTTAAAGGCACGGAAAATTCTGCTCTTATCGCCCTTTTCTCGGTCTTATGAGATGTTAGATTGCACGTTTTACCCTGAGCAATAGACAGAAACTAATCTGAGCAGCTTGTAAAAAAAGCACTCGGGCCATAAAGGCGACAATTCCGCGGGCTTAAATCATGATATTAGTTCCTTAATGGCCCGATATAAAGCTGTGTATCAGAGAGATGCCGCCCGCCCCTGACGAGAACGCTTTGAGATCATTGCGAGAGAGCTCACCCGTGACACATTGAAGGAGACCTGTCAGTTCTGGAATCCTCGACCATTTTTATCTCCGCAGATGAGTCTCGTATTTGCCTCGTAACTGAGGCACTTTCAGGTTAACTGGAGGCTTAGTTGCAGACTGCATATTTATCAATATTGTGAAGATGGAATAGGCAAGCGGAACTGCTGTCCATGCAGTTATGAAGCACTTCTTCATTAATCTTACAGACTAAGGTTATCTTTTAGCCCTGTGCGTGTGTGATTTCCATCTGTGCGGCCCTTCATGGCTGTGTGTATGTGTGTCACAGGAGCCTTTTGTCTTTCAGGCAGCGTGAAGACGAGCACTATTATACTCTATAAATAACTGTGCAATTAGCATTTGAATGGTAAAAGAATTAATTTTCAATGCTTTCAAATCATACGCTGACAAATTAGCAGTCATTATATGTCACTGAATCCTAATTGAGTGAATCCATTGATGAAACCGGCAGATTTAAAGGGCCAGTCCATGCACAGTTAGATGCCAGCTTCAAGGTCATGGATGATAACTTCAATCCAATCTGAGCAGTGAATGAAAGTTGTAATCGTCTTTCTCCTTATTGTGATATATGTAATACGGATTCATTCTTGAACAAGACATTTTTTTGAATCTGTCAAAACACTGTGTTATGCATGCCAAGTAGCAATGTCACTTTGTAAAGGAAGTCTATGCGCCTGCATGTGCGCGTACACATTCGAACGCACGTGCCTATAGACTTAACGCGTAATGCGCATGTGCATGCCGTCACAGTTTTCACAATTACATTTTTTTAAGTTAACATGGAGATGATAATGCATCGTTTTCAAAAACTTGTAAATTTGCGACCAGAATGGATTTTTTTTTTGTTTTCAGTTGAAAACAGTATTGTTAAACCTCCCCTAAATTAATAGCTTCTTTTTTTTTTTTACAACGGAAATGAATCAACGCTGAACTTATACTAGATAATGAATTTCTTCTGCTGCTGTACAGCCAAAACAATCTTTGTTGCATTTATTTCCTGTTATCACTAAAGCTTCTTAGAAACAATCTGTATTGTAAAAAGCGCTATATAAATAAAGGTGACTTGACTTGACTATTTCACTTTCCCCATGCAATATTGATTTGAGTTGCAAAGTTGTCCACTTGGGCAATGGTTTACAATGTCCTAGGGGAAAGTTTAGCTTTGGCAAACCTCTAGTTTCATGTTATAGCCGTCAATCCTTTAGAAATTGATGATCAAATTTCTTCTTTGTGAAGTCATTAAAACGTAAATCGAAAATGATATGAAATCAGACACAGTCAGTTGAGACTCTGAGACCAGATTTAGTATCAGTTTTAGATGAAATCACACTAAATAAAAATGATATTGTCCATTTTACAAAACATTATCATGAAAAGAAATTGTGGAGTAAAGGAAATTATATTCATTTCTCTCTCTCGTAAATAATCTACTCGTAAACATGTATTCTTGTTAACTGACAGCCACCTCCAACTCGTATTGAGTTCTTGTCCGCAAAGACGCATCCAAACCCTCTTTTTATGACAACCATGCACACAGATGCATCATCCACCACATAAAATAACAAGACTGGATGTTTAAAGCAATAGCTAATTGAGTCTCTCACACCTTTCAAGTGATGGGGAAAAAGACAATGCATATTCTCATGTAATTTTTTTTTTTTTTTTGCCCGAACAAAACATTCCAGATCATTTCAGTTCTTGGCTCAGCTCTGCTAAACAAACTCTAAATGCTGTCCAAACTGAGACGAGGAAAAGCAGTAAAAAAAACAAAAACAGAGAAGAGTCTTGCATAAACGATTTCTTTTTCCAAAAAGCTGAGACCCAAGCCTGTCTCCCTGCTTCTGTTTTTAGGCCTGATGGAGGACTCTGCCACACTCCGTATGATAATTGTCTTACTGCTCTAGCCGGAGCAGCCAGCACAAGCATTTCTCAGCCAAGAGAATGTGTCAAGCATTGTATTTAGCCACTCATTCGCGCTGCTTCTCTGGTCTAAATCCAATTTATCAGCCGTAATGGACTACAGAAATTGTCTATTTAAACAGCCGTCTGACAGCCTGCGGGCTAAAGCAGGGATGGTGCCGAATCATATGCTTCTTATGGACCAAAGACGGGGAGACAGCGAGGATCAGATTTGGATTGTTAGAGGAAGCATCAAAACTTTCCGAGCCAGAGAGCAGGTCCAACAGATGATGCTCAGTATGATTTCACAAGTAGGACATGTTCCTGAATGAGAGGTCATTCCTGTTGTGCAGTAACTTTTGAACTTTGCAATGTAATTTAAAGTATTTATATAAAAGGGTAAATCAGACTTTAAGAAATATACATTTACTTTTTTTATTCAATAAACCTTGATTATTTAAACAATGACTAGAACGTTAACAAAACGAAACCTTGCAAGGTGGAAATCAACTGAATTTCCTATTGAGTGATCTTTATAAGTGTTGACTTATTGGTTTATTTATATTGATTCATCTTTTTGGGCAAATTTCATACCCTTTTCTTTAAAGGGGTGGTATAATGCCCTTTTCACAAGATGTAAAATAAGTCTCTGATGTCCTGGATGTCTCTGGTGTGAAGTTTTAGCTCAAAATACCCACATTTGTTTTTCTATAGCGTGTTAAAATTGTCACCTTTTAAGGATGAGCAAAAACGCACAGTTTTTGTGTCTGTCCCTAGGGCTGTCGCGGTGAAGGAATTTCCCTTGCGGTAATTTTGAGTGGCTCAATAGCGCGATATGGGGTATTACCGCCATTTATTTATTTATATTTATTTATATTTATTTGTTGCTATATAAATACGTGTTATGATGTCGTCAGCATACACAAAAACAATGTAACCGAAACTAAGCGGCGTTTCTGCGCATTGAAAGGCTGTCACTCAGCGCCCACATTGTTACGCCAACGTACTGTCTTTGAGTGAGTCATTAAACCGTTCATTCAACAAAAACGTTCAAAAAGCCGATTCCTTAAATGATAGATGTAATGAAACAAGGTGTTAATTATTTTTTTAACTTTGAGCTCCACTTTTCAAGGCTCAGCTGGCCAGCAATGCTTCACTTTTGGGCAAAGCTGAAGCAATGCTTCACTTAATAAACCAATGGCATTGATTCAATGCGTGACTTGGCCTCTCAGTAGCGCGGTATTGCAATATTGCGGTTATCGCGACAGCCCTATCTGTCCCTTTAAATGCAAACGAGCTGTAGCTCCCAGCACAGGGGGCGGAGCTACAACCGCTTGTGTCCTGAAAATCTCAAAAACTTTTAGCCTTTTATGTTCAAATCCGGAGTCAGACAAAGATGGAGAGACTCAAGAAGAAGTGACAACATGTAGACAACATTTTTGAATGGTTAGTTGATGAATTTATATAGCCTAGCTTATGTATATATCTTCTAGTCATTGATTAGCATATTCTGTCATGATAATCTATAAATCGCACTCCCGGGGGCAGGGTTTATGTACATTTTAAGGGTTTGTGATATCACTAACCCGGGAGGAATGTAATGTAGTCTCTACCAGCCGAGTGTTGTAGTCCTTAAAAAGCTATTTCTTTAATAGATAATATCTTCCTTTGCATTGAACTTTGAGTGTTTTAACTTTGCAGATGTTTTTTTATGCTCAAACAGCAACATTACACACTACTTAAAGTAAAAAAAGTGAAATCATAATCAACCACCCCTTTAATTTGTATCTATAACCAAATTGAATGTTTTTCTGTTTGATTGTTTTTTACTACAAAGGTGGCCTCGCAGAGCTATCGCTTTAAAGGCATCATAAACTTTTTTTTCTTCTTTTTTACATTTTATTATGTTCTCTGAGGTCCAATTATAATGTTAGCAAGATTTTTACACAAAAAAAAAAAAAAAATGTAATTTAGAATAGGCTATTTTCTATCCTGTTTTTGACTCTCTCTTTGAAACACTCTGTTTTGATAGGCGTGCCGCATTCAAGACTTGGAAGTAAACGCCCACTGCTATGATTGGGTAACAGTTTTGCATATTAAAATAATTTTGAACGGCCCCATCAGAACACGTGTGGAATTGTTTTGAAAAAAAATGTTATGTTAAAAATGACAACCGGTGAAATTCAGCCATAAAGTTTAAGTACTTGGAGTTACCACAGTTATCATTGACAAAGGATAACAGTGTTTTGTGTAAATGGATTATGTTCATCATCATTCATCATTTTCAGTAAAGTGAAAGTAAAGTGAGACATAGCAATAGTGACACAAAGTAAAAACACTCTTGTGCCTTGCTACGTTACTGTCCGATCCAATATAGTTGGGATTGCATCATCTTTTATTTCAAGTCTCTCTGACGTTGAACTGTGTCTTGATTAAAAATGAATCTGCAGTAAAATGTAGCAAACAAATGAACAGCATCTTACTGATTTGATCTGGAACTTAATGTTAGGACCACAAGGAAGGCTATGCTAAGACTTGGCGCCGTAAAACGTCTTGTAATCCTCAGAGGCATCTCTATCATTTTGTTGCTGGAGTAATCCTGTGTTTGCCTTTCTCTAGTATTAGCTCACCTCTTAATACATGCACGGATTGGTGGGCGGGGCTAAAGAGGCAATGATGTAGAAGTAGGCGTTGATCTGCAGAGGCGGTCGATGATGTCATACTGAGAAAAGCTATTTTTGGACTAATGAGGAAGTTTTGAGTTCTGAAACTTACAGGATGTTTATTATAGTACAATGACGTCTTTTATGTCAAAAGATCATGGACAATTTGATTTCTCAGGTCATGACCCCATTTAAAGCCTGAATCTTTTTTTTTTTGTAGCATATTCTGCCCAAGTACCACCAACTTAAACAGGAAGACACTGTCAGGCCATCATGCAAAGTTTGCCAAATCCAGCATCTAGTTCTTGAAGTGATTGTTATAGCAGCCGGGTGTCTTGTAAATGGGATTTTATGACTCTCATTTATGACATGACTCTCATTGGACCAATAAAAACGCCAGCCGGTCAGATTTAAAGATGATTTTGAGCCTATTTTTGTGTACAGTACATACATCTGGGCTGCACAACATATTGAAATATAATCGATACCGTGATATGGCTAAGTGCTATTCTCAAATAAAATAATAATAATTAAGAAAACAGACATTCTTTTATGATTTCATTTTCTTGTTATATTTTTTATAATGAATGGATTGAGGAATACTAAGAAGGATGATGTCTAACTTTAGTAGGTTGAGGTCTAAAAAATGAATGAGGGGGGGAGTGTAGCGAATGACGTCCTGGGTTTATAAAAACCCGAGGTATGTGTTTAAGGGTTAATATACTGTACAGTCATGGACGTCATGTCCCCGAGAGGAACTGGCACAGTTTGCCTATAAATACTGTGTAGGGAAACAAGTTGATATTTCTCCTGATATACTACAGCATTTTCCTTTTCCTTTAGCAAATATGCCAGGGCTGTCCAGAAGTGTGTGTGTGTGTTTGCAGATCTGCATAACAGAGCTGGTTATTGTCACATACTGTGGATACCTGCCATCTCCGAGGGCAATGCTGTGCCCGTGATGACAGTGTGTGTGTGTGTGTGTGTTTGTCAGATGGAGGGCTGCAGCTGTCAGTTGTCAGCTTCTGTTGTGATGAAAAAGGATTGAAAGAGCAGCAGTCTCTCTCTCCTCTCTGTATCTCCTCACTATGTGCGGCTCCAAATGACTTTTTAAGGTTGACTTGCTGGCTTAGAAGACTTTAAAAATGTCTTTGTTGAAAATCTTAAGTGAAAAAGGCGAGACTTTAAAGTTCACGACGTTCTGATTAAGACTGGCGTCGCTCACTGCAATTATGAAAGCATGTTTTGTGCAGTACATGCAGCAGTTTCTGGAAGGCTCAGAATGCCCTTTGAGTGTCCTTAAGGTGTTGAGTATCAGTTGAAAGGAATCTATGGTCCTTCTCTGTAACACAGGTGTCAGGATGATCCCTGTGAAGTCAATAGAAGGATCTGCATAAGAGAGGGGGGGATGTGCGACTGCAGTCGATGCCGGAGCCGCGTAACATCTTTCAACACCTGAGTGTGAATATTTTTCACAGCAGTGGAATGATGTGTAATTCATTCCATTTTTATTTATTTTTTTACTTTTATAAGCATAAGAGGAACCAACATTTCCAGTTAAATACAAACTGTTTAATGCAGTAAAATCGAGTTCAAAATAAGCAGTATCTATTTACCACACTTTCTTAGCACATGATATTTGGTTACACTTTATTTCGATGGTCCACTTTAGACATTCTACAAACTATGGAGTAATTTGCAACTACATGTCAACTAACTCTCATTAGAGTTTTAGTAGAATTTCTGCTTAATATCTGCTAACACTTTATTTTGATGGTCCCCAACAACAGACATTCTACTGACTATAAGTAACTCAGCAACTACATGTCAACTTATTCAACTGACGACTAACCAAAACCCTAACCGTCTACTAATACTCTGAGTTCAAATGTAGTTGCAAAGTTATACTTAGTAGAATGTCTAAAGTGGACAATCAAAATAAAGCTTAACCTTATATTTAAGCACCAATATAATAAATATCTAGTGATAAACAGTGATATTTACCAACATTGCACAGGCACTTCTGTGAGCAGTTGTAAATTAACTTTGAATCTCTTCAATTCAATGATTCATGGAAATCAGTCAAACCTACTCTATATCTATCCGCAGAAATGAGTCGTCGTTCACATGCTATTAAACTCATTTTGTCTAGTTTTAATCCCTTCTTGTTTTGTGACTCGATTGTCTGAGAGCGTTAAGATGTTTAATAGCTTCACTAGACAAAATGTTACAGTTCAGTTCGATTAATTTGAAACAGTCAATTCAGAAATATGGCTTGTGATTCATTTGTGTTTTCAATTATAAAATTGTACATTTGTTTTATAATATAATATATCAAGGTAAATATTGCTGTTAACTAGGCCTACTATTTGTTAATATATTGATGCATGCAAATGATTACATATAATTCATCATATTGTAATTGTTGAAAACAGTGCGAAACATTCCTTGATTGTTGAGAACTTTTACTGCATTTTACTTCTTGAATTAAACATTGTAAATTGGCTTCAATGGCGGTTTGTGCGATTTAGAAAAAAAAACGAATGTTTCAGAGAAAATAGATAAGCGTCAAGATGTAGCCTATTTCGAATGTTATTAAAAGGCTGAAAAGTACCAAGATATGATTTTTTTTTACGCTATATTGCACAGCTCTAGCGTGAAGGAGCAGTCATGGATTTCAGAGCTGATGAATGCCGTGTCCTCTCTTGCTTTAAGTGCCAAGGCTCTTTCTGTCACTTCTTGCCCTAGCACACTCTCATTCTTTCTCTTTCTCTCTCTCTCTCTCTCTCTCTCTCTCTCTCTCTCTCTCTCTCTCTCTCTCTCTCTCTCTCTCTCTCTCTCTCTCTCTCTCTCTCTCTCTCTCTCTCTCTCCCTCTCTCTCTCCCTCTCTCTCTCCCTCTCTCTCTCTCTCTCTCTCCCTCTCTCTCTCTCTCTCTCTCTCTCTCTCTCTCTCTATCCCTCTCTCTCTCTCTCCCTCTCTCTCCCTCTCTCGTTCTCTCTCTCTCTCTCTCTCTCTCTCTTTCTTTCTTTCTCCCTCTCACTGCCTTTTGCTCCAGGGAGTAATGTGCCATTATCCTTTAATCAGGTCCCGTGTCTCAGGACTCTGGCTGATATGAAATGCATTTGGTGGATCAATGTTTTCAGACCTCACATCTTGTTTTAATCAGGCTATCATCTCTTCTCACCTTCTCCAGCAGACAGAGCATCTGAGAGTTTTGTTTTTTTCTCAGACATACACACACACACACACATACGGAAGAACCTGAACATGGATCTTTTTCTCAGCTTGTGACTTGCTCTTTGAGTGATAAAGGCAATAGATTAAAATTTTGAAGTGACACCTGTGGGATTTTGAATTGCGGTGCAATCAGCTGAGGTTAGATTACTTGTAAACGATGTTGGGGGAATGCTACTTTTAAATGTAACGCTACATTATCACATTACTTTTCCCAGAGGGGTCACTCATTTTCATAATGGTAGCAATATACTTGGCTAATTTATTTTAATTCAGTTGCTGGAATATTTTTGTGCTCCTCAACATACTTTCCATGCAACAATTATACTCATATATAGATGTTGCAGCTTGCAGTCTAGACATTTTCATTGATTAGCTTATAATATGAGCAGTCTGGTTTTGTTGTTGGACTGCTCACTTGTAGCATATATGCGGTATCATATCACTTTAATGGAGAAGGCTGTAAGAGGTAATGAATATATGAATAAATAAAAATAAAAATCTTATCATGTTTATTTCATTTAACTGGCCAAAAAAATTTATCTGATTATATAATGTAACTTTTTTTTATAAAGAAAGTAATCCTTTTCTTCATTAAAGGATGCATTAAATTGATCACAAGTGACAGTAAAGACATTTTAAATGTTACAAAAGATTTCTCGCTCAAATAAAGGCTGCTCTTTGAACTTTTTCTTCATCAAAGAATTCTGAAAAAAAACAATTACAGTTTTTTTTTTCAAAACTATTAAGCGGCACAACTGTTTTCAACATTGATAATAATAAGAAATGTTTTTTGAGCACCAAATAAGCATATTAAAATGATTTCTGAAGGAGTAATGGCTTCTGAAAAATCAGCTTTGTCCAACACATGAATCAATTACACTTTAAATGTATTAAAATATAAATAATTTATTTTAAATATTTCACAATATTACTGTATTTTTGTTTTAAATAAATGCATCCTTGGTGAGCATATGAAACTTCTTTCACAAATTCTTACCGACCCCAAAGTCTGAGAATATTTTTACAAAGCCATGAGATCCTGGGACGAATCTTCTGTTTGCATTGATCAAACAAGTTCAACTGAGTGTGCTCTGAGTCCGGTTCATATCTGAACCCTGAACAGAAAGGTCAGCACAGTCCTGTGCATTATTCATGACGGACAGGGAGAGAGAACACCGAGCGATGTCTCAAGAGGCTTCACCTCTGTTGCACTTTTGGCCCACCAGCACCGTAAGCACCGCAGCACCGGTCTTCAACCGTAAGCCAACCGCATCAAACCACTCTTTTAATAGCAGCAGAATCACTGCGGCTTGCGGGAATGCTGGCAGAACCCTGGCAGACCCCACTTTACCCCCTCCGGGGCTTTAACATAACTTTGATCTACAGTACAATGCCCATGTTAGATTCCCCTCCCTCTTCATGCCTTTGATTTGGTTCCAGGCTTTTAGCAGATGATTAGGAGACAGAAGCCATGGAGGGTTGAAGCAATGGCAGAAACTGAAAGCCGAGAACATAGGATTTATTTTTATAGTTGTAGAGCAACAGAATTATCAAAGTTTTATAACAAATATATTTTCGGCTTTCTCTTAAAAAAAACTGATTGTCCAAGGGCAGTTATTTTAAATTTAGCCTAACAATATTCTCTAACTGATGGTTTATCTAAGGTTGTCCCCAGGGGTTAAATTGGGATTTATTATGTGGGGGTGCTCTCCCTAGGGGGGTCCGGGGGCATGCCCCCCCCGGGAATTTTTTTTTGAAAAATAAACCATTAAATAGCACTTTCTGGAGAGTTTTGTGCAAAGAAATGGAGAAATTGAGTATTACATGATATGTGAAAAACTGCAAGGTTAAGAGCATATACTTTGCAACAGGTATTAGGACATTTAGCATTTACATTACTGTTAATCAGTCATCACTTGATTACACGTTGTAATACCTTGTTATGATATAGTGACCCATACAATGTGCCAAACATAATGTGCCACATGGAGTGCAGCATATGACAGTAGAAAAATCACATGGTCAACCTAGTCCTGGTTATTTAATTTTGATTTAGTCTTATTTTCCTTACCTTGTCATTCAAGGCCAGGGCACTTTTTTTGACATTTCTGGAACATCCACATCCCGCGCAACCACGGTCTCCCAGGAACATTCATTATTGCTGCGTACATTTATCCGTGTCAGATGCGCATGCGTGAGCGGTGCGCGATCATGGTCGACTGACAACGAGATTAAGCAGCTGAACAAAAATACGGCCGTGTTCCGATTGTTCTCATCTCAGCTCCGCCAAGACAAAATAGACATGCCATTTGAAAAATCTTTCATTTATTGTCAGAAATATTTTTTCAAAAGCATCACTTTTATCAAATTGTATGTGACATAATTTCCAGTAGGCAACTGACTGCAAACGAGCAGGCTTATGTGCCGGGGCTGAGCCCCGGAGAGCCCCGGCCCAATTTAACCACTGGTTGTCCCTACAGAAAGTCACTCATTGTATAAGAGGTGGTGACGAAAGATCGTTGATTTAATTTACACATCAAACACATATCTGCAAAATATAAAATAACTTTCATAGTTTGTTTGTAAAGTGTCTATTGGTTTTAATGTAACGTAGTTACACCTGCGGAATCATTGTATGCATAAAAAGTTTACCTAAAAAAGTAGGCTAATTGATGTCTAATATGCATGAGTCTTTAAGCTTGCTCTTACAATTCTAGAAACCTTCTTTTACATTTCTTTAAAATGTTATTATAATCTGATCATACCCCAATATTTAAAGTGTTTAACAACGTTTATTGACTCTCCTCTATCAAGGCTTTCTGGTTGCTGTGTATCAATTCTCTTAATGAAAAAGTACATTCCCACAGTTTTGCTCACATTAACAATAAGACAAGTGTGAGTTAACCAATCTGATGCTTTATTCAATGATATTTGATAGCAACTTGTTCTTTTGTCTTGGAATTAGTATAAATAAATGTCTTGTATCATCTTCATTAATTTGAACCTGAACCTCTGGACAAACAGGGTAAATCCTTAATATGTAAACTGAATAGAAATGATCCAAAGATAGATCCCTGTGGGACTCTAATTGCACAGTCAAAAAAAAAAAAAAAAAAAAGGATAAGCATGTATCATTGATTCTTGTTCATTGTTTTCTTAAATCTATATTGATTCCATATACACAATTGTGTAGTAGTAGTAGTAGTAGTAGTAGTAGTAGTAGTAGTAGTAGAAAAAATTTACTTTGTAAATAAATATATACTTTTTTTAAAGGAGCATTCAAAATTAATTTGACTCAATCTCAGTTTAAATAGGCAATATGCATGATGCTTGTGTTTATGTAAGTGGGATTGCAGGTACTGTATGCGTATAAATATGTTATTGTCCTGGGACTTGGGGATTGGCACACATGTCTGTCACCCCACAGACATTTAAAAAGATTCAGGAAAGAATATGCATGTGTGTCTGTGTGCGCATGTTCACATATGCTCCTGTAGCCATGCGTGCATGTTTATAGGATTCTCCCCAGCAATCGTTGGTGTAATATGACTGATGAAATATTAATGTGGTCCTCTGCTTTAATGACTCATAAATTGCATTTGGATATTCAGCAGTCTTTACTTTTCATAACTGGCTCAGGTACTTGTTAAGGGGGGGGGGGGGGGGGGGGGGGACAAAGCAATATCACCAAATTTAAAGCTCATAGAAGCAGTGTGAGATTTTGATGCAAGAAATAATACATTTTAGGAGGAAAGAAATTTAATTTAATTTGACGCTTCTAGAGCCAATGTATTTAACAAATAAACAACATAAAATATAAATCGAAAATAGTGAATCAGTGAATCGGCAAGATTAATTCCTATAGCTGACAAAAAAAAAGCTCATCAATTTTCATTTTCACAAGGATATTTTTTTTTGTATTTTCATCAGCACTCTCAAAAGAATAAATGAATCTAGTCATGAACATAATCAAAATACAGTTTAGGGGTTCACATCAATTGTGCATGCATTTTGTGTGTATTTAATGCGTCTACAGAATATGACGGAGAATTGATTTGATGTCGCGTTACTTGGATGCACTAAATATAATACATTTAATTAGCTGATAATGTTATGTGAACTGAATTTAATCCGAATAAAGTGTTTGCTCAGTGCGTGCGTGCTTGTGCTTGTGTTTACACCGACCATTGTTTTGTGAGTGATTTGGTTAAGCCAGTGTAATCTCTCATTAGCACTGATGTGTTTGAGCTGTGTGCTGCTGTCTCTATGAGGGGGGATTGAACTCGTGCCGCTGCGAGACACTTATTTAAATGTGGTGAGTTGGGTTAGGCACTAACACGTGTGGTTGAACACCAGGATAAACGCACACAGTAAGAATGAACACGTTAATGGCCACTTACAGAGACTAAAGTAGTGGTTTGAACCTCAAATAGGTGCTGGAGTATATGGTTGATGTCACTTATGTCCCGCTGCGCTGACAGACCGCCTTTTAACTCGCAATCTTAAGGTTGAAACCACCACACTGACATCCGACCTGCACATTTCCTCTTCCTTCCTTAGTTTACTTTATTCACAGCTCACCTTGAGCGAAGCGATAAATCATATTTTTTGGAGAGGAAATGGATTCTGCCGTACTTTTTAGATGGGTTCAGAACTGCGTTTGATATGTTTTTATAAAATCATGCTAGAAGCTGCTGGAGATCTTTTAAAGGAGAAATATCAGTTTCGTTTGTAACAATTGCTCGCTCTTAGTGGCTCTAATTCTTACTGGCTCAGGGCAGAAATACAATACACCCTCTCACACACTGAGACGGACACATGCAGAGATGTCTGGGTTTTGGTCAGCAGACAGCAGGACCAATTTTATTCCCCAACCCACAAAATTAGCTACTAGCGCTAATGGAGGGGGTTTATTATGAGTATTTTGTATGGTAGTGAGGCCCGATCTTGGTGGGAAATGGAAAAGACTGAATATATGAATGTCTTGCATTCAATTTGAGTCATATTAAGAGTCTATTGAAATGGAAAACTTTTTTGGTTAGAAATAGAAAATCAATGCAATGTTTCATTTTCTTTGCCATCCATCCATGTGTTAGTTCCACATAATATACTGTACTGTAGTAACACATTACATGTATTCTTGATTTATGAAATCAGATTACAAAAAACAAGTTATCGTAATTAGATTATATTACGTTTTAAAATGCTCAATCAGATTACAGTTACTTTTGTATGGATTACATGATCACATATTGTTCACACAATGGAAGTAAAAAAATGATAATTTATTGCTTGACCCTAATTCTTTTTATTCCCCCTCTTTTGAATTTCCTTTTCTAAAAGTAAAGTTTAAAATTTAAATTTAAATTAAATACCACATACATACATTTGGAAATGTAGTTTTTTTAAATTGCACACGCCAACAAGTCAGCATTACATTTCATGATGATGGAATATATATGTGTGTGTGTGTGTGTGTGTTTGCGTGTGTGTGCGTGCGTGTGTGTGTGTGTGTGTGTCATCATCCTATTGATTGCATTACTAACTAAACATTTTTGTCATGTAATTTGTAATCAGTAACAGACTAAAATGTAGAAGTAATATACCCAGCTCTTTCAACGCTATCTCATGACCAATTCATACGAATTAGTATGAGTGATTTAAAAGGTGGCTAATTCGTACTAATTCATACGACCTCACTCGTACGAATTTGTACGATTTGTCTAAACCCACCTGATGGGTAGGTTAGGGGCGGGGTCAGGGGTAGGTCATTCGTACAAATTCATACGAATTTGGTTACTCGTAAAATATGTACGAATTAGCAAAAATCGTACGAATTTGTACGAGTGAGGTCGTATGAATTAGTACGAATTAGCCACCTCGTAAAATTCGTACGAATTGCCGTGAGATCGGGCTGGCTCTTTACAATGCATTACAGCAAGCATTGTTCCTCATCCTCACTCTGTATGTATTCTAAATAAAAAAGGAAACAAAAAGTTAATTTTGCAGCAAATAGTTGCCATATTGCCTGGTAAAGCATGTCACCCCCTCATCTTCAATCACATCTACAACACCCAGCCTTCATGGGAACAAAAGGTTATCTGCCTCCACACAGTCCCTGGCACTTTAATTGACTCACCATAAGCATTATTTCCCTCTGGCAGCGTGTTTTTTTTATTTATATTTTTTTATTTAATTTAGATGTCTCACTTCCTTCCCCTAATGTTAGCTCTGTACACTTATACTCATCCTGCCCACCTCCTGTCCCGTTTGCTCTCTGTCGCGCTGGGAATGCTGGTTTATGGGGAACGACACACTGTCGGGCCCCTGGGCTCCAGCACATCTGGAGCCTGCCATAAACACTCTACAACACTGCTCCAGCAAACCAACACATCAACCACCCAGGGCCTTTCTGTTGCTCTTGCCCTTCATGCTGTCTGTGCAGTGTTTCCCTGCATATTGTTGCCATTTTATAATATCATTAAGTTTGAGTATGTCTTCATAAACTTTCCTCAAGAGTAAAAAGGGTTGTAGGGTTGAATGAAATGGGGGCTTAATACTCAATTCCGATTTTTTGAAAAAATTCAATTTTTTTGCAAGGCCGTTCACATTTCCAATTAAATGTGATCTCCTGTGTGAACGTGAACGTGAAATGACCCAGAAGTGACCCGCATGCGCAGAAGAGTACTCAACGGTCAACGACGTCACTTGTTGTTTACGGAAGTTGCTAAACATGGATGTCAACAGTGGAGCTCGTTTAGCAATATTAAAGTTATTTTCCCAACAGAGCCAGCACAATTACAATCTTCTCATTCCCGCCTACTTCAACGCAGAATTATGACGTTTGTCGCATATCAATGACGTGCGGGTCGGATACATGTGACCTGGCCGTTCAGATTGAAGTCGCATTTCAAAAGATCGGATACATATCGGATTTGGACCACATACCCAAGTGGCCTGGGTCGCATTTGAAAAGATCGGATCTGTGTCGTTCAGACTGTCATGAAAAGATCAGATACAGGTCACATAGGGGCAAAAAAATCGGAATTGGGTCGTTCTGCCTGCAGTGTGTGAACGTAGCCTTGAGAGTCCAAAAAGTAAAAACGAGCATCTTGAGATAAGAGATGCAACATGTTGAGTCCTGGGTGCTACTGGCTGATGTTTCAGTCTGTTAGGGGAGGCTGAGAGTGCTAATGGGACAGAGTGGCCAGTTTGATTGGCGACTCTGAGACACAGTGCTCCATCTCACTTATCCTCCGTTTGCTCAATTTCCTCTGTGGAAGACGACACACCTGGTGTCCCACTCCATCTCAACCTCTTTCCAAACCAATCGCTTTGTCACACTATCAGTCTCTATCTATCTATCTATCTATTTATCTATCTATCTATCTATCTATCTATCTATCTATCTATCTATCTATCTATCTATCTATCTGTCTATCTGTCTATCTAGTCTGTCTGTCTTTCCGTCCGTCCATCCATCCATCCATCCGAGCTGCACGATTCTGGATAAATTGAGAATCCAATTTTTTTGTTTCAAACAGAGATCACAATTCTCCTCTGATTCTGAACAAAATAACTAAAAAAAAATCAACTTGTAATTCACTGGAGGTAGACACAGACGAATCATTGTCATTTAGGAATGAAAATTGCGATTTCATCCATCCATCTATATTGTTCTGTTCATCCATTGTTCTATTTATCTTTCAATCTATCATTCTATCTGTCTGGACTGTCTATCTGACTGTCCAGTAGTGGTTGACCAATATATCGTCAAGGCCGATGTGTGGTATTTTTTAATGACTAGTCTTTATGTTTGGCCAGTAAATTTAAGAAACTGTAGTCACATTTTGGCCTCACATTCTGAAAGTCCTCAGAAGACCAGCGCCTGAGGAGCTCCATTCTCCATCTAAATTAGTTTTCGTCATTTTAAACAGTTCTGTAAACAAAGAAAATTGTGTTATGGTATTAAATGGTATTATAATGGTATTATAAAGTATCAAATAGTGTTTGCCTTTCTATTAGGCTTTTAGTGATAGAAAGGCAAACGCTATAATACTTTCTCATATATTATCTGCATTCAGCAAATATGCATATTTTATATCATTATATTACTTAAATCAAAGTCTTTGAATATCAAATAAATATTTAATTCACAAACCTCACAACATTTTTGGCGTATCCAGCTGTTAGATCACCTGACGTGTGCATTTGTAGCCTTCATAAAAACATTCATGCTCTGTTTGTGTTTACCTGGTACCAGTGTTTTTATCCATTTCTTTATTTGTGCAAATACTATGATAGGATCCCTTATATCTCTATAGAGAAGTATGGCTTTTAGCTGCCATGTGTTCAGTTCACGAGATACCCTGTATATGGCTGATATTAACATCCACTTCAGGTGATCTGATCATAAGTGCTCACAAGACAGATCAGTGTCACTTCATACTGATATCAGTGAGAAGACCATTTTAAACCTGAACAGAATCATGTTATATATCTAATGCTTAAGTGTGTTTTATTTTGAATGTTGCTTGCTTGTGCTCTTTGTACATGCCCTGCAAACACTAAAAGCTCTTCAGAAAGCTGACGGATTATCAATTCAACTCAATTATTTTAAGTGCAGGCTTTTTGCTCAGGTTATACTGATGTCTGCAATGGTAAAAAATAAATTCCCAGACCTTTCTAATACTCCAACAGAAATTAGTAGTGTTTACTGGTTTCATATGTAAACAGTGCTTTCAGTGATCCCCCAAACTTTTTTGCTTTTAGCTTAGCCATTGTAGGAGAAAGCAGAACAGGCCTCAGATCAGCAGCGTAAAGCAGACTATATTGGTAACACTGAATATACATGTAGGTTAGACGCTACCTCAGAGGATGTGAAAAGGATCAGTTTTCATCCTCCAGCGATCGCAGTGTTTCGACAACAGAGAGTATCAACTTAAGCGTTTGTGTTGGCTTATGCACAGCCATCTATGGCTCATGCCGATGGGCTATTTCAGTGTCACGAGTCCATCCGCGTTTCACGCTTTTAGTCTAAACTGTGTGTAAATGTGTCCACTCTTGAGTAGCACGAGACTCTGCATGTCCCCCAGGGCTTTGGACTTTCTGGTCAGGCAGGAAAGGAACCAGGGGAATCATTAGGTAAACCAAACCCTTAAACTTGAGCTTAAATCAATGAACAATCCTGCCGGAGAGGAACAAGATGCATAGACAACTCTGGGCCAGCATGAGACTTCCTGATCACGCCACTACTGACACAAAAGCTCATTTTCAGGCCATCAATCTAGAGGAGGATAAACAAACATTGCCACTAAAGTTAAGGGAATATCTACCTGTCTGTTTGTCTGTCCAATGCGATCTTGAGTAGGCTACTTGTACATTTACTTGCATCTGCATAGCAAATTAAACACAATATTGACATCTAAAATGTACAAATCCTTATTCATGAATATAGAATTAATTGGTTGATACTGCTGTATTCATGATCATTGAGAAAAAAAAAGGTCCATAATAAACACCAAAAACGCTAATTCAAATTCCCACCTCACGCAGTGTTACGGCAAATGTTTTATGTCAGTAATATTAAATCCTTATTGGTTCTCACCTACTTCATCACTGATTGCAACATTCCGTGTTTTGGGTGATGTATGCGTTTAAATGTCTATCTATCTGTCTGTCTGTCTGTAGTATTTCTTTTTGATGTCTAGTCTAACCATTGACATGATCGGTCTGAATGAACAAATACCTTTCAACCTTCTCTCATTTATCTTTTCTCTCCTTCACACCATCTCACGTTCTTTCTTTCACACATGCCCTAGACAAACAAGGACTAATATATTTTGGGCTAATAGAGCTTTTACATTCCTGAGTATATCTGCTTTTACTGTAAGTGTTACATCAATGCTAATTGTGTTCATCATTTGCAGACGGAGCATGTTTTATCCCATTATGACAGACTTCTGAAAGCATGCCTGTTGACACTGCTTAAGATTTCCTCTCGAAAGGTGTCATAAGGTAACTAAAGCTTTCATTCAACAGGCTCACTTCCCTCCCAATGAACACATATTTGAAAATAGGAGAAAGAGCATGTTTAGAAATGCCAGTTGCGTCCTGCACTGTTAAAAGTGTTTGCATGCTATAGTTACCTTACCTTAATGGATCTATACAACCTTTAAAATGTAGTTCAGATGGTTTATCGGTATTTAGACATATTAAATAATACCTTTAAATTAAGTTCAGTTCAATTTACATTTATTTGTATAGCACTTTCACTATACACAGTTTCAAATTGTAGCCTGTTTATTGTATCTAAGTGTCTAATTGTAGCTTGTTTATTGAGGATGCAGGACAAACCGCTAGTAATGCATTTACAGTAGTCTAGTCTAGTCTAGTCATGAATACATGAACTAACTTGTCTGCATCAGAAACAGATAGCATGTTCCGTAGTTTAGCAATGTTTCTGAGGTGGAAGAAGGCTGTCTAATATAACACCCAGGTCTTTAACTGTAGAGGATGCAAATTGTATTAATAATTTTAACTTTAATCTTATTAATTTCAACGCATTCTCATCCAAAGGGGTCATCTTATTCACACTTTTGACCATGCGTCAACATCCGACGCACATGGCACCCTTTGACGCCTTTAGCGTCAGTTAGATGACGCTTCCGTTATGGGTAGGTTTAGGTCTGGGGTAGGGTTAGGGTTAGAACACTAGGAGGCGCGTCTCATATTGACGCTAAAGGGTGCCATGTGCGTCGGATGTTGATGCATGGTCAAAGCGTCAGTTAGATGACGCCTTGGGATGAGAACGGGCTGTTAATTTAGATGAAACCACGTAAAGCACATTTTTGGTTTCCTGACATTTTTACACTGTGTAAAATTGCATATGTGTGCATCGGCATGTGTAGAGATATCAGCGATTAAAATGGATTTTTTGGTCTCTGAGGTCTAATTTTTCCAGAAGAGAAAATTGCTACACCTTTTGCAATGCCAATGTCTCAATTCCAATGTGCCAGTGAATTAGTGCTCAAGTTGAGTCATTGCACCTTGGCAGTGTTTGTGTTGAGTTGTGTTTGTGGATCCGATTGTGGTATCCATGTGTGTTTCTCTGTATATCAAAGTGTCAGTATGTGTTTATGTGTGTGTTTGCGATTGGTCCCATGGGAGAGATCATTACCAGCATGGTGCTGGGTTTTGAGTAGCTCACTGAATCGGACATAAAAATCTACTTCTGGAACAGCTGTGCAGAGCATTGTTTACACAGCCCTCATTGTGGACACATTAATCACAACAGCACATTACCCACAAAACCACCAGCTGCGATGTGTGTGTGTTTGTCAACCGTGTGTGACAAAGGTGCAAGCAGTGTCCAAGGAAAGTCACAGCGATGAGCTCACGCTTTATAAATCACTGCTGTCAGTTTGATCCTCATTATCCTCTATGTCTTTCTCTCACTCTTTATTTCCATCCATCTCTCTTTTTTTTCACAGACTGTGTTTTTCATTTAAAACTCGCTTGGCAGTGGTGGCCGGCTGGTGTCAGCAGACTTTTAACTTAACAGACGTCTGTAATTATTAGACAATGCCTTCGTCAGCAACAGGGACAAATATGTTTAATATTTAATATTTTATGTGCATATTCCATGTCTGCTGTTGTAAAAATATAACACTGGATGTTTTGGTCTATCTGTCTATCTGTCTGTCTGTCTGTCTGTCTGTCTGTCTGTCTGTGTTCTTAGAACTATGGGTTCGAGCATTTCAAACCAACAGAGTGTTTAATAAATGATGAGCCTAACTCTGTGGAACAGCAACATTTGTATTCCACATCCTTATAAGCCACTTAAATTCAATTCATGGATATCATAAATCATACCAAATGAGCTTTAATGTATTATGATTGCACAACACCATCATTTGGGTAAGAAATTACATTAGGTCTACTTACAAACTCTACACACACAACACTGATCTGACTGTGTGTACCCCCTCGTGTGCAAATTTATTGGCTATGTTGGGACTTGATACCCACACAGTCACAACCTCTATATCTGCACCCCAGCAGAGTATTCGTTTTCAGAGCCGTGCTGTATAAATCCAACAGTAGTTGGAGGTGGTGACTTTTCTCTCAAGCTGACGTTTTAACAGGGGCGGGGGGGGGGGGGGGAGCTCATTTGATAGCAAGGTGATGATATAGCTGGCAGCCCTCAGTGGAGCTGAATGCTGCAGTTTATAAGCGAGGATGTAGCTGTCGCCGAGACACGCCGCTGCTCATAAACCAACTTTTCCTTGATCAGCCACAGGGGAAAAACACAAGATATGCGAGATATTGAATATGAGGAATATCTCTCTCTCCCTCCCTCCCTCTCTCTCTCTCTCTCTCTCTCTCTCTCTCTCTCTCTCTCTCTCTCTCTCTCTCTCTCTCTGTCTCTGTCTCTCTCTCTCTCTCTCTCTCTCTCTCTCTCTCTTTCTCTCTGTCTCTCTCTCTCTCTGTCTCTCTCTCTCTCTCTGTCTCTCTCTCTCTCTCTCTCTCTCTCTCTCTCTCTCTCTCTCTCTCTCTCTCTCTCTCTCAATGAATTCAATTCATGACATATCATGACAATTGTTTCAATGTATTGCCAAAGCATTTCTAATGTTTACAGTGAATCTTGTACAGATATGTACAGTATCTAAAACATACATGTACATACATTGAAAAAGAGTAAATAGAACAATCAACATTTTAGAATGAATTCTATGAACAATTTAGAATGTGCTGTGCG
Source organism: Tiaroga cobitis (assembly GCA_030578255.1). NCBI lineage: Eukaryota > Metazoa > Chordata > Actinopteri > Cypriniformes > Leuciscidae > Tiaroga > Tiaroga cobitis. The sequence continues at coordinate 33,531,738 of CM060601.1, read as the reverse complement.
TGCGTGAGTGTGTTTTTGTGACTGGCATCAATGTATGCTGCTGCTTGTCAGATATAATTTATTTTTTCTCTAATAAATATTGAAGTTGTTTTATTTTTGAACTTTCTGAAGTCAAGGCAAAGTATTTCAAATTTTGTATAAAACACTTTAGAATACTGTTCCGCCGTTGAAATGAAAAACTACACAGGAGCAAATGAGTAATGCAATATTAACATTCTAGTAACAAAAAGTAAGTAATAGTAAGTAATAGCACTCTGTTGAATGTGGTAGTTCACAATTAGCTAATCAATAACTACTATTTTTTCATACCCCCTAGAGGACTACTAAGTACTACTGTATACAGGTTCATAATTAACATGACTAATGCATAATATGTAATGTATTCTAAAGTGAAGTTCATGGTAACCTACCAGTAATGACTCAAGTATACTACCAAATCCTTCAGAAGGAATTAATTATTTGGATCAGTATTCTAAAGTGAAGATTACTGTAAATTCTAACAAGTTCAGTTTACTTAAAAAAAAGTTTGGAAACCGATTACCTTATTTTTGCAAAGCAAACTTAAAAGGAAACCTGAAGTTAAGTTAATAATCAGTTAAAAGTAAAGAAAGCAAACTCTTCCCAAGTAAATTAAGTAGTAAATATCAAGTTAGTTTAATATAAAGTTCTAGTTAACATACTCAATAATATTTACTAATACTACTTAAGATTTAATAGTAAGATCACTTGAGTAATTCCATTTAACTAACAGTGTTATAATGTGTTCTGCAAACATCTTAAATACTATTATTCTCAACATGGTTTTAATCTGCCATTTTAAGCTACAGAGACTTAAAAAAATATGTGCAATCGGTTTCCACATTTCCTTCAAGTAAAGTAAACGTATTTTTGGTAGTTCAACTAGCATGGAATGCACTTAACACAAGTGTGAAATTCTCAACTGTTTATTTTTTGTAAAAAACATGTTTTTACAGATTAAGAACATCACAATAAAAAATTCTTTAAAACATCCGTGTTCTCTTGACCTCTTGGCTAGCAACATTCTGCTATCATGACATTTTAAAAACAGGCATATGCAAACAAAACAGCAAAAATAACATAAAATAGGCCTTTACAACCCATAAATACAGACCTTTTTTTTTTACCTTGAAACAGTATGTGGCTTACTAACCCTAACTTATTTGAACTAGTGGCCACTTGAAATTAGTGCAAATGAATATGCCAATATGCCTATATCTTAAAGGGATAGTTTACCCCAAAATGAAAATTCTGTCAGTAATTACTCTCCCTCATGTTGTTCCAACTCCGTAAGACTTTCATTCATCTTCGGAACACAAATTAAGATATTTTTGATTAAATCTGAGAGCTGGATCACTCCTCCATAGCTTCTAAGGGATAGAAACTGGCCGGCCCCAAAGTTATTAAAGACATCGTTAAAATAGTCCAAGTGACTACAGTGGCTCAATCTTAAGCTTATCAAGCGACGAGAATACTTTTTGTGCGCAATAAAAATACAAAAATAACGACTTTATTCAACTAATTCAATTAATTTTCTTCTTTGTCTGCCTTGAGTGAGTTCTCATAGTGTATCAGCGCAGCGCTTCTGTGTTGAGCGCTGTGCTGATACACTACGTGAACTCACTCAAGGCCCACAGAGAAGGAAATTAATAGTTGAATAAAGTCGTTATTTTTGTTTGTTTTTTGCGCACAAAAAATATTCTCGTCGCTTGATAAACTTGAGATTGAGCCACTGTAGTCACTTGAACTATTTTAACGATGTCTTTAATAACTTTTCTGGGCTGGCCAGTTTCGATCCCTTAGAAGCTTATAGAGGTGTGAGACAGCTCCCAGATTTAATCAAACCTATCTTAATTTGTGTTACGAAGATGAACAAAAGTATTACGGGGTTGGAACAACATGAGGGAGAGTAATTACTGACAGAATTTTCATTTTGGGGTGAACTATCTCCTTAAACACAGCAGCTTAGCCATCCAAGGCAGAAAGTAAGGAGACAAGTTTAGCTTAAAAGCTGATTTTTAAGGGTTTGGAGTTTGGGTTTGAGATTCTTCCCTCCCAAAGACAGAAATACCCGCTGAATGAAATCAAATGTGTTCCTCATTGTCTTTGGGTAGTCTAAATTTAGAGCATAGATCAAGGCAAAAAGGAGACATACAGCATGTGGCAAATTTGGGACATCATCCACGACAATTGTTCCCTCCAAAACGATTGCTCTCATTGCGTCCACGTTGAGGGCATTTGGACGTTTGGCAGGCATTTCTTCAGGTACAATTGTGAGCAGGCCAACATCTACTTCACTGAAGTCTGCTTCTACATCCACATCCTAAGTAGAGAAGGAATAATCAGAATTGTTTCACAAGAGACAAATATAGTATCTACTGCAAAACTACAATTTTTTTACCCAGAATTATTATTTTTCCTAACATTAGCTATACTCTCATGGAATAAAACAAAATGGCAATTTAAAAAAGCAGAAACACCAATATCATTACTTACAAAGCACGTCCTGAAAAATTCTTCTGGGTCATCCCCCAAGAGGATTGGAAGTCCCTGAAGTACTGCGGTGCGAACAAATGTTACATCAGATGGCTAAGAAAAAGTAGACAGGTAGACACGTTATTGGCCGAGGGTATCAATCATATGCAAATCATGATTCAAACACAGCATCATAAAAGAATACCTTTGAATTTACTTGTTGCAAAATTTCAAGTATTCTTCCCTGGTTTCCTCCTTTTTTCCGGAAAATTTCAAACAAGCGGGCAGAGTGCGTGTCCAACGCTGCGTAGAACTGAGATCTCAGATTTTTCCCAGATATGCGATTGAATTCTGCAAAGATCTAAGCACAAACATAGAGTGGTTGTTAACATTAAAACACACAATTCATTAAAAAACACAGGGTTTTGAAGAGGAAAAGTAAACAAACCTGGCTTTCCGTGAAAAGTGCTGGCCACTTCTTCAAAATCTCACAAACAGGAGGTTCAGAGTGGATGATTTCTTTCCGTCTCAAAGCAAATGTGCTGTCCATCTTCTTGCCAATCAGGCTCACGTTTGGGGGCCTCTTTTTCATTTCTTCTACAAGTTCTATTCTTGTGCATTCTTGACTTTCTTCATCTTCCCCATTAGGAAAGTTTGGCAAGAAATTTAATTCAAATCGCCTGGGTTTTTTAAATCCTGACTTTGTTGCCATCGTTGCACCTCTCTTTCCACCAACTGCAACATCACTACAGCCACATTTACGCAGTTTTGTTCTATAGTTGGCCATTTTAAATTTCAGGCTGTTTTTCCAGCCAGCTGAGCCTGTTGGAGAGCCCTGTTCAGTCAAACAGGGATGTGCTTTGATTAGAGCTGCAGCAACTTGGGCAAAATCTTCATCTCTTGGATATGCCTTAAAGGTGTACATGGCCCCAGCAAGTGCTTCCAGTATGTCATGTTTTATGTCTCTTCCAACATTAAGAGTTGTTCCATCCTTCATAAAAGCAAGGTTTCCCTGACGAAGACGGTACTCAACATTAACAGATAATTTGGGTATTTCAAATTCCTCAGGCCATTCAAGCTGTCGTTCAGCAGACAACTGCTCTGATGCATCAGAACCTGAGAGAAGTACAGTGCTAGCTTGACTTGAGGAGGGAGATGTTTGTTGAGGAATTATTTTCAGTGTTGCCTTCTCTGGCAAATCATTAATGTCACTGACATTACATAATGCATTATTAAAGTCAGGGTCTTCAAATTGGACACTGAACGTGTAGGTGAGCTGCAGCTTCTCTTGCAACACATGTTTCAAAGCATCAACATCAGCTGGTTTTTCAGGAATGGTTACTTTTCTGATGTCACTGTCGTGCACAATAACGCGGAGTACCATCGGCATGGCTAAGTGAAATTCTAAAATGGGGAAAAAAAGAAGAGAAGTAGTAAAAAACAAAACAAGAAATAATACAAAAGAATGTCATTTAGCAGCAGATGAAATACTTCAATGTGATATAGAATTGGCCTCGGAGATTATAAGCTGCCAAAGGGAAGGGGTCATTTAGTTCAGATGGCAAAACAACTTGCAGTGAATGTAAGCTGCACAATTCATAAGAGCGCAAATGCTCAATGTACCATGCAGTCTGAGGTTTGCACCGGAAAATTATGTCAGTGTTGATCGTCAAGATTTTCTCAATCTGCTTGAATTCTGGCAAACCTGAACAAGATCCAACTGAAACCACCATGTTTGGGCAGTACTTAATTCCATCAATGTAAACACTGGATGAAACTAGCACAGTACTACAATTTGGACTCCGCAGCTCTAGATATTCCTGAACATTTTCAGGAAAGGCTGTGATAAGTGAACTATAGACCCTGTCCATTTGTACTTGAAAAAAGAACTGCCATCCATGTGATAGCCAATTGCCATTTGATGCTTCTTGGCCAGCATTAGGGGAACATTTTTGAAATTTTGTGCATCACGGATGACTTTTTTGAAGAATGTATGTTTCCCCTCAAATCTGATTGTCCATAAATTCCTCAATGGCCCATACATTCTGATCAGCTAAAGATAATGCTCCATGTAGTGATGCTTTGGACGCAGCACAAAGTTTGGAAACACTTCTTTAAGCAAAGCTCTGTGTTCTGAGATCTTGCAATTCAAGAATTCCACAGTGTCATCAGAAAAGTGAGTAGACAAAGCCAATTCAACAATATCTTTCAACAACATTAGAATTTCCCAGGTATGGTCATTCTCTCCCACTTCATGGCCAATCAAAAGTGGGAGGAGCCTCAAGAGGGCCCAATTCTCATGGCCGTTTCCCCCTATTGTTCGCTTACTTGAGTATGATTTTGGAATTGGCTGTGGCTGGTCAGTCCTGTCTGAAAATTTGTATGGGAATCGTTTGATGGCACCATTTAAGGAATCCAGGGAAAAGTAATGTTTGCCAATTAAATCCTGCAAACACACCGCCATCTCTACAGGAACAACACCCTCCAAGAGATCATGCAACACTCAATGGACAGCTACTCTTCACGCCATACTGTGCCACCAAAGTACTATCCAGTAGAACATCTTGAACATGCTGTTGGTGTTTTTCTGTTGTCCTCATTTCAAAAGAGCCGGACCTAACTTCTTTGACTTGAATGTCATCCCTTGTGGCCATGCAAAATCTGCAAGGAAAATTCACTCTAAAGCTCTCCTGAAATCCTGCCAAAGAATGGGCACCCAGATTATCTGCCAGGACATGCAGAACAGATCCCCTTACACATGATCCCAACTGCTCAACATATACTCCCTGCTCTTCAAGACATTTCAGGTCTTCAATTAGTGGATGGAGTACTTTTGAGTAGCCATGTTGCTTAACTACATTTGTTTTACACAAAAGAGCTAGCTGAATGGTGTGCAAAGATGATGTGTGTTTTGCAGGCAAGTTCGCTAGAACCCAGTAGATTGCACACAATTTGTGTATTTTTCGTGACGTTCCAAGTGGATTGGCCACTTCAAAATCATCTATGTAGAGATTAAGGGATATTCTACAATCACCTTCTGCGAAAAATGAATTATCCCTATAATGGGTACCATCCCTGTAACTACTGTATCCCCTTGAGGTCTCACCAGCAGCCATCACCTCATCAAGAACTTCCTGTTTATTTAGCAATTTCTGCAACATTTGAATAATTGGGACATAAACATAATATTGATCATCTCCATCTATTTTGTACTCAAAAGGAATAACAACTGGAAATTCACTCATAAAGTATGATGCTCTCCTATTAGTTGTTGATAGAGGACCTCCTTCCTTTGTACAGTGAAACAGCACACTGGTGTCAGTAACTGTCCTGACAAGCTCTTTCACAACTGTGCTTTCTACCTCACCACAGTGCTTAACAATAGTCTGCTGTATTGTGCTATATAACAGTGGCCCAGACAATAAATGAATTTGATTCAACTGTTGGATAATTTCTTGTGTCGCACTATCAGAAATATGCAAGATTGTTTGCATTTTCAGAAAAAGTGATGCCAAATTGTGTTCCAACTTTTGTTTTGTGTCATCCAAATTGTCTTGTTCCTCTGCCACATTACAATCATCTTCACTGCCTGAGCTGTCAACAACTGGATAAGCTGTATCTTCTTCTGTGTGACTACGTTGAGTGCTTAAAACAACCCCTACTTTAAAATCTTTATAGCAGTGGTGGTGGTGTGCCTTACTTTTATGTGCATTAAACGTGGAATACACATTAGTCTCAAATGAACAGTCTTTGAAAGGACACTGAACTTTCTCGTTATTCCTCAAATGAGTACGCAAATGGGCAAAATAATCTGATTCGCTACATGGCTCAGTTAAGTCACAAACATGGCACTTGCAATTCTGCAATTCTATGCTGGGAATGGATTTTTGATAAATGCACTTTTAATGCATTAAATGACTTAAAAGTACATGGACACTCAGAATGGAGACATGGTACTGGAACAATTCGTGAATATGTTCCATGGCTTATGCGGTAGTGTTTAAGAAGTTGTGCCCTCTTTTCTGATGTGTAAGTGCATAACTTACATTTCCACTGCATAGCAGCCCATCAACTGGCATTCTAAAAGATAAAAAATAAATAAGTTATTCCATCAATCAAAAGTCAATGAACAAACAACATAATCAGATGCATAGACCAGTGTTTCTCTCCCTCTCTTTTTTTCCCCAAATTGTGAGACACATGCAAAGCAGTTGGTCAATGAGTTAAATGGAAACAGCACATGCATTAGGTATTAATTTAAAACTAAGACTGTTAAAGTTTATGAGCTAACTTATATTTAAATAAGTTTATACAAATGTTATATAAAATGTTATATTATGTGTTTATACTCTGCTTGAGGAGGTGGGTTAAGGGGTCTGCTAAATACTCCGTAACAAACTCGATAAAAAAAACACCTCACAATTTCCTTGTTGTGCTGCCTGCATATTGCCGTAATTATCATAATAAGCACGCATTTAATTTTCGAAGCAACCGGCCTGACTGGAGTTCAGCATTTATCGTTGCGTTTTTAACGTGCCCTGTCAAGTTAAAATTGTTATTTTAAAGATTTTAAAATAACTGATCTGTTAGCGGTCTTTTCCATCCATTTGTAATTTACTTTGCCTGGATTGCGCGCCCTCTTTCGAAATTGGCGCGTCCAGCTATCCTACAGGCCTATATGCTGAGCGTCAACGAAAATCATTCCATAAACACAAAATTCAAAACGAGGTGACCCATTTGACACGTTTTGTACAGTTGTCACTGAATTTGGAATTCTGTAACGTTAAACCATCGCGTCTGCAGAATCATTCATGGCCAATCATCAGTTCAAATTACTGGCTAACGTTGCCCATCACTAAAACAAATTAATTAATTAACGTTAATAGTAATTAATAGGCAACCAGACAGCTGGATTTACAGATATAAAGCGGAAAATAACTAGTTTGAGCAGAAATTGCTTCAGATGATGCGCAGTGGTCAAAACGTGTTTGTATAAGTTCTTAACATGGGCTAATATATTCAACAAAACAGAATGCAACTAACAACGTGCAGAAAATGTAACGATTATTAAGACTAGCACACAAACAAATTAGAAAATGAGGTTTAAATTAAAAGAGTTTACCTTGAACTTCACGACGTGCGATCCTCTCGGCAAAAGCTGCATGTGCTTCTGTGCTGTGTGTGGGGGAGGGGGAAATTGTGGACCAGTACGCATGCGTAACAGCACCTCTTGGACATTTTGAGTAATTTTACTTAAATTACGTTAGTTATGGGAGCTATATTTTCTAATATTTCAGCAACAATATAAAATTTGTAGTAAACTCAACATTTTGGTTAAAATCAAGTAAACCTACAAGTATTTTTATAGTAAGGAGTATGATTTGATTTTACAGTGTGGTAACCCACTAGTAATGACTCAAGTGTAACCAAATCCATCGGAAGGAAGTACTATATCCAAAACCTTACCCTTAGGGAACTCGGCATGTAGGGCTTCTGTTGGGGTTTTGTCCTATTTGTCAAAATCATGGTTCAGGAGAGGACCCCACTTCACTTCAATATAATGTTATAGGTTCTATGACTGATTGGAATATTTTGAGCTAGATTCTGATTGGTATTTAAATTAGAATAGATTTTTTGTCATAGACTTCTTCTTGCTTTCTCTTTCAGTTCATTCACAGCCAAATTTAGCTTTCCAGTTGCACTTATTCTCAGCCCAAGATATGTGTAGTTTGTCGCATGTTCAATTTTAGTCATACCAAGGGTGAAATTGTGTCTCTTTCCCTGACATCTGGGTTTTTTTCTGGAATGTCAGTACTTAAGTTTTGTCATGGTTAATAGTCAGGATCTATCCAACATTCTGTCTGACAGCTCCTTGAGCTATAAATCAGTATAAATAACAGTGATATTTGTCTAATATGTATGTCCATGAAAGGAAAATATCACTTTTGTTCACATGACCCAAGGTATTGACTGGGGCGCAAAAACAAGTCTTTGAGTAATTGAGAAATTGATCGGATTATGTGATTCATCACAGTCATTATGACATGGAAAATAAATGAATTTGTTCGTGTGCTTTTCAAGCATTTTGCAAGTCTTGAATGCCGTAATTAGCCGTCACATGTTTGAATGAATGCTCTTTTATATGGCCGCTTTTAAAGGCCCGCATACTGTAGCAGCTCTGGTTTGTCCGAAAAATAAGGCCTTCATAATCCATAAAGTTATTCACAATGAAAATCTTTCTCCAAGCCAAACAAAGCTGGTTTCACCCATCCATCCATCAGGTCATATTTCCCACATCTAACTTTCTGTTGTTACGTTTTATTTCCTCTTCGTTCCTCTTCTCTCAACTTCTAAATGCACTTGAATAGCACAGAGCATTGTCTTGCACTTGCAATTATATCACTTATTTATAACAATAAGAGTGAGGGAGAGATGTTCGCTAAAGAAAAGAAGGAACACGAGGCTTGTGTAAAGATGAAAGGACGGCTCCTGGGTACCATGGTAACAAGCAGCAGTTGCAGTCGGTCGTTGCTCACCTTGTTATGCCTGGTCGGGTGATTGTAACTCCATCCGACAAAGCAACGAATATTCATGTTCTGTAGCAAATACAGCAAGGCCGGTGAGGATGGCATCAATCAGAGTAGAGTAGGGCTTCTCCCATAGATGTGACACACACATACTCAATGGAATGAATATGTTTTCTTAGTACAAAGCCAGAAAAAAGCATTTACCATGACCTTTTGATTCTGCCTGCATCCTCCCAGCGCTCATATAAGCTTTTTACACAAAGCCAACACACATGCACACATTCGCACTGGAACTGCCCAGCATGGCCTATACACCTCCGAAAAGCCGCTAGACGTGCATTTGGAGTGCATAATGAAATGGAGACACATTGACTCTGTTTGGGCCTCTACTGAGTGTGTATAAAGAACTCCATTACTTCACACTGTCTAGACTTACACTCAGAGCTCATAGTTCAACCAAAATTAATACTGTCGTAATTTAATCACCCTCATGTTCCAAACCTGTTTGACTTCCTTTGTTGAACACAAAATATCTGTTTTTTTGTCTGTACAATGAAAGTCAAAACGGTCCAATACTGTTTTGGACCTCATTGTCTTTCATGGTATGGACAAGAACAGTTGAAACATTTTTCCCCATGAATTGGTTTAATGAGTGCAATTTTCCTTTGTGTTGCTGTATTAGGTATATAGAGTACTGCAGGAATAACATATTTTTTGTAGGTCAACCCGGCAGTTAGCATCACCCTGGTTCCCTTAACAAAAAGTCAAAAGTATTTTTCCATTGGCTTTTGGATTATTGCAGAAAATAAACTCTGTGACCAACAAAAGTTTATGATTCTTGCACGTTTTGTTCAAGTTAAATAGCTTTTAAATGCGTGCGCGTTATACTTTCACTTTCGAAATAAGCGTCAATTGGCAATTCAGCGTCAGTTGCTTGAATGGACAAAAAAAAAAAAAAAACTCGCTGATAATAAAACTTTTATTTATAGACAGAACTTTTATTAGCATAACGAACGAATAAAAATAACCCCATGCATAGGCTGAAAAAAGTGAAAATCGGCAAACTGTGGGCCCAAACAAATAAGAACCATAAAACGTTTATTAACGATTGTTTTTCACATCGTGTAGAAAGACACCATTTCTTTGCAGATATACTTGGTCACTGCATCAGTGCATTTGTTCCACCTCACACTGTCCCTCTTATATTAGGTGCATCGCGCAAACGCAGTACTAATTGATTGTTGTACCTGTGTGTCTGGCTTCTGCGGTCGATGTTTTACTGCAGTGCCCATTTTGGCAGCCTTATTCTTGTGGTGCGCTTGAAGGTGCGTGTATAAATTACTTGTGTTTCCTCCAGATGCTGCAACCTTTGCCAGGCAAAGTTTGCAGATTGCCTTATTAACGTTTTCAGGTTCCATTTTTGAATTTGGTTTGAACCCAAAATATTGCCAAACAGGCGCTTTTGCATTGCGTTTTGACACCAAATCTTCCGCCATTATCTTGCTTTTCTGTAATTTGACTCGTTCTCATCTCCACACGTGCTAAATGGAATCCTGATGCTTGCTGATCTGTGACGTGACTGGCTCTTGGCACGCACTGCGCAGTCCAGTTTTTAATTATAATGTATGCTCTCTTCTGAACTAAATAATTGATAATTATTATTTTTAATTAATTCAAATAAATATTTTAGCAAAAACGAATACTTTAAAAAAGTCAAGACATCGCGGTGTCACGGTGGGAAAGTGATGTCACCGGTGATGGGGCTTAAAACCGGTAACACCGTCAACACCGTCTATCGCGGCAAGCCTAGAACAAACATGGACTAAAAGCTTCAAAAATCCTTGTAAAGAGCAAGGGTGAATGTACTGTATATGGAAGATATGGCTTTGGAGAACAGGATAGAGAAAATGAGAAATCTTTCAGCTCAATCTGTTCTCCCTGGTGACTGATAGCGGATTCTGTTTGAGCGCCATGTTGGGGTATTAAGTCATCTGCTCATTCCAAAGATCAGCAATGTCTATGATGAAAGGGCAGATTCTTTCCACACACACATACACACATCCAGCTACCTCCAGCACACACCAGAGACCTCCCGACTATGTTTCTTGGAGAAATGTCCTCTCTAATTTCAACATGCAAAACTGACTGATCATTTGAACCTCTCTCGCTCTCCCTGCCAGCTATTATGGCAATGATTGCTTCCAGAAGATGCCTTTGTGTTTAGACGTGCACACCATGCCTCCTATGATCAGAAATTTCATCATTCAAGTGATGTTTTTGGTACTTAAACCCATAATGGCGAAGGGAAAAATTGACACAAAGTGTTGTTTTTCTGTAAATTCTCTGCCTTCTAGTGTCATCGAACCGAACTGCAAAAATATTGATTGTTTTCAGACCATTTTTTTCTCACCTCGACTTCCATTGGTCAAACATACAGATTGCTTCGCCTCAAACTCACACCATTGGTTAAGCCATATATAGCATATAACTTTTTTTTCGCCAAGTTGTCATGTAATGGAACCTGTTTGGTGCAATAATATGTGTGTCATTCCCAGTCTTGAGACATCAAAACATTATTGAAAAAAAAAAAAAACTATATGCACTGCTGTTCGAGGTCATTGAGTTTTTTTTTTTTTTTTAAGAAATTAATTGATTTTTCCTCAAGGATACAATTAAATTGCTTAAAGGTGACAGTAAAGAGAATTATAATGTCAGAAAAGATTTATTTTTCAAATAAATACTATTATTTTGAACTCTATTCATACAATTACCCTGTGGTTTCCACACACACAGAAAATATTAAGCAGCACAACTGTTTTCAACATTGATAATAATAAGAAAAGTTTTTTTAAGCAGCAAATCAGCATATTAGAATGATTTCTGAAGGACACTGAATTCAGCTTTGCTATTACAGGACTAAATTACATTTTAAGATATATTTAAATAGAAAACACTTGTTTTCTAAGTTGTATTAATATTTCACAATATTACGTTTTTACTGTATTTTTGATCAAATAACTTTCGCCTCCAAACATTTGAACAGTAATGTATAAAAAAAACTTTGTAACATATTTAAACAGAAAAATCCCCTATCAAGAACATTGATTTCTATTGGCTTATTATTTTCCTTTTCTGCCTTCTATAGACATACTGATGTCCTTGATGTCTTCAGAAATCCCCACATCTGTTTTTTTTTTTCTCTCAATGAACCGCTGTGCTTTGAGTGCCCACATCACTGAAGCATGTTGAGACTGGACATGGTTCTCTATGGGGGAAATATGACCACAGCCGAGAAATATGGGGTTATGGTGCAACGGCTTAGATGAACCGTACTCATCCGAGAGGAGAAGGAAGAAAGGCAGGATGTGGGTCAGGGGCCAAAGAGAGCCGAGGGAATGGGTCAGTGGTTACAGTAAAAGACAATGTTCTTTATCGATCCACACACACACACACACACACATTCTCAATTTCAGACACATTTCCTAGAGTCAACTTCCTCAATCGCTCCTATTTCCTGCGTAATAGATTGTGAGGATGATTAATGAGATATCAGTTGAAATCCCCTGACCTGACAGCACCCGTCTGACTTCAAATGACAACGTCTCATTGTTAATTATTTAAAAATGAATTACAAGGAATTGGCAGAGACAATCAGTAACACATATCACTACTGTAATTAAAAACCATCCTGATGGTGTATGAGGGTAGATCGGTGTGATGCTGATGAGAACTGAGTACATCACGCAGATTTTCGAGGCTTCAAGAATGCACGAAGAAAACTTTAGCAAAGCTGATCCCAAGATCGTGTGTCAGATTAGGTCAGGTCCTTGCGGTTGCGATGGCTGGAGGTGATGTCTGCTATGGCGTGCGCTTTGCAGGGGTTATCATACTCCTCCTGGCAGCTTCTGGATAACAGTGGGAGCTTTCTTTACATTCCTCAACCTCATACTCAATGCTTGCAATGCAACACTATTTTGACATCTTTTTTATTAACTAACTTTAACAAAGATTAATAAATACTGTATCAAATGTTGTTAGTTAATGTTAGTTAATGCATCAGCCTATCTAAACTAATGGAATGAAGTTGTGTGAACAACACACAACATCCGTGTAGAACCGAGCACATGCACACTATGGTGAGGGCGGGAATAATGCGATTAAGGAGTTTACATGTCTGTTTATTGCGATTAAAATCGCGCACACCAAATAGTTTAATGCAAATACGGTTACTACGATAATCAGCTTAATCGTATTAGTTTGATCTAAGTATTGCATTTACATGAGGTAAAGTTTAGTCATAAAATTGCCAAAATCCCATTACAATCGCATTATGAGGGTTCATGTAAACATGTGCGTTTTTTTGGCCCAGAGCACCCCTACCCACTATCTAGTTCCCTTCTTACCCACAATAAATACAATGTAGTCTATTTGTCTTCACTGAAAATGAATTAGATCATTATTCTGTTTATTATAATTACTCATCTTGTTATATTTACACTACCATTCAAATGTTTGAATTGTCTGTATAAAAAAATAATAATAATTTGACTTTCATTCAGCAAGGATCCATTAAATTGATTCAGCAATAAGTTTATTAAGCATTTGAATTGTTGGAGATTTTCAGTGCTGGATATTGAGGTTTCTTTAAAATTCTATCTAACATACCCTGTTAAACCCACATAACAGATTTGATTTGACTGGGCAGTTGAAATAGTTTTATTATTAGTTTCCCAAGGAGCAAAAAGGCCATGCGAATAGAAATTACATTTATAAATGCTAAACAAACTCTTTAGAGATTACATTATCACAAAATGCAGCCAACAAAAAACATTTATGCTAATTTTTCCCAGAGCCGATTCTGACCTCCCTGGGGCCCTAAGCAAAACTCTGTTAAGGGGCCCTCCTACCTGACCCATGAGCCATGTAAACCATTTGCCATTGCCACACAGTCACACCTGACACCCCAGTTCTCCCACTACAATCCTCCCTCATTTAGTTAGTGCTAATGAAAATGCAATTCCTGATATCGGAAATAGACATATTTTATATTAATATCAATAATTCACATTTTAAATAGTACACATTTAATTATTGATATAAAAAAATGCATCCTGTGAATTAATAAAAGCTAAAATGGCTTGCCATTGCATGTCACTGTGTTTTAAATGATAAAAGCAATAATTGATACTTGATGGTTATTATTTACTGAGGGATGCGCATCCATATTGACCAGTATGTCCAGTCAATCAACATTTTAAATGCAATATAGTCAATGTCAATAGATAGCTTTCCTTCTTGCCTTATTGCAGAGTTGTAACTAAACTGACTTGGAGACTAAATAAGCATGGTCTTGTTTTAAAAGTATGAGCGCCTATGAGGTATGCCATCACGCCCATATTGTACTGGTAACTGGTCCCCATAGATGTTTTACTGGAAAGTGCGCGTTTCATTTGGCGCACGCGCATATGAACTCATGTTAACGCGCGACGCGGTTATCTTTTCCGAGCTGCAGTTTATAAACAAACAAACGTTGCCCTTTGTATTATCAAACGTAATAAATATTTCAATCTCCCTTTTTCTTTTTGTCAGGCACAAAGGCACAGAACACAGCCCTGGAAGTGGCCGGCATTAGCAAGCAAGACACAGAAAGACCAAAAGATGCACTGCTGCTAGGTTAGACAGACAGATAGAGAGAGATCATCACATCAACTTAACTTTACTGTTCTTTGCTGACATCAAACTTGGAGAGGAGAGAACACAAGTCTGCCTGATCGCTGTTCCCGCAATTCACTCTCATGGGGTTTTTCTCTCAGTCTCTCTTTTCGTTACCAGGGGCCTCATTTCTAAAACTTTGCGTAGGATTTGCGTCAGAAGTGGCGTACGGATGAAACATAGGATGTGCATACGCACAGAAATATTCAGATTTATAAAACTGTGCGAACGCACATCCTACGCAGTTTCCCCTTAATAAATCACAATCAAGTCTAAATGTTGCGCAGCTTTTGCGGCTTCATGTCACGCCCATAGTTGTCCATAAATAGTCCGTGAAACGCTCACAAGTTAATATTCATCGATTGCGAAATCATGGCAAACACAGAGAGGAAAACCAAGAAACGTAACTTCACTCAATGTGAAGTAGAAATTATCATTGGCGAGGTGCAAAAGAGGAGTAAAATGTTGTTTGGAGGGCACAGTGTGGGCATTAATGCCAAAAAAGGCACTTGAGTGGCAAAAGGTTGCATTACGCATTACGTCATTACGCATTCATTGTGATGGCATCATGTCATTTTATTACTATCCATTTGATTGCATCTGACAAGCTACAGATGTGTTATGAGGATGAATTGCATAACATGCAATAATTATTATTGCAGAACATATTTCACTTTTATTTTTGCAATTATGTGTTAATTTGCATTTCTGTTGTTATCTTCGTTTGATTTTGTTTGTTTTACACTGCAGATCGATCAAACGGGTGTTCATGTAGGCTGTTAATTGTAAGACTTGCTTTGTGAAATCTTCATGTTATTTATGAGAGCCAGTATTGCCATTTCTTTTACACAACGGTCTACAGTTTCACACACTTTCACATGTTTCTTCCTTCTGCCGACGGTGTCGCCATTTCTCATTTCACCCGTTTTTGTGCGTACGCCTGGGTCAGAGCTTGCGTGAAGGACCGCACATTTTCCCGCCAGGTTTGCTTTTTATAAATACCAATTATTGCGTAGAGAGCGGCGTGTGCCGCCTTTTGTGCGTACGCAACGTTTATAAATGAGGCCCCAGAAGGATAGTTCCGCTTAATTATCTCATCGATGTTGTAAACTTTGATTGACGCGCTTTGACACGAGGGGGAGGTGGGGGCTTGAGTAATTTGCGGGGCCCTACGCAACTTGCGTAGTGTGCGTATAGGGAGGATCGGCTCTGATTTTTCCAACGAAAAACAAGAACAAGAAAAAAAGCATATTGTGTTAGCATAAAATAAGCATATTTTGTCTGAGTGCTAGACACCCTAATTTGTTTTCACTGGAAGTTCGGCAGCTGTGC
The DNA here is from genome assembly GCA_030578255.1 of Tiaroga cobitis. Taxonomy (NCBI): domain Eukaryota; kingdom Metazoa; phylum Chordata; class Actinopteri; order Cypriniformes; family Leuciscidae; genus Tiaroga; species Tiaroga cobitis. The sequence continues at coordinate 33,515,674 of CM060601.1, read as the reverse complement.
TACAGAAAGCTGATAAAAACACTGAAGTAAATAGTCATTGCTATGGAAATGATACACAGTCGATTCTAATCGCATTGGTGTAAACTGGCAGGACTTACAATGACACATGCTGACGGTGTAGACATGGTGTTGCCCACATTGAGAAATTATATTGTAATAATATCTTAATATCTTCATGCCTTATAGTAGGGCTGTAGTACTCGAGTCCGGTCTTGGACTCGAGTCCGGACTCGAGACCGTTTTTCTATGGTCTCGGACTTGTCTCGGACTCGCTGGTATTCGGACTCGGACTTGTCTCGGTCTCGGCCACTGGTCTTGCCAAATATGGCTTTTGGTCATGACCGAGTCCAGGTGTCTTTCTATTATGTTAATAATATTGAAGGAAAAGTGAAACACTGGCCACCTAATAACCAATCACACTAGATTATCCTCGCACGTCACGCTCTGCGTCTGCATGCCCGTTAATTTTGCATTTGTAAACTTTGCATCAGCCTAACGTCATAAAGTTCGATTCCGTATGGTGGTGGTAGCTAGCTGTGTGGGTGTGTGTGTCGTATGCGTTAAAGGTTGTTCATTTGGGTAACGTTAATGTTATCTGACATCGGTGATGCTTTCTTCAGTTTTAAATTGACAGTAGAAAATGTGTTTAGGACGAACAGAAATATTCTCCAGGACGCCTACAGAACGAAAGACATTTTGTATGTGTGTTCATTTATTACTAGCCTATTAGGGTAACGTTAACTTAGAAAATGCCAAAATTAACCGACCAAGTGCTCACTACAACGGAACGCGTCTTCTCATGCTGTTACTATAGTTACTATCTTACTAGCTACTACTTAAAAATCTACTACTTAAAAATTACTGTCTTGATAAGAGTCCCCGTCCTGGACTCGGTCTTGACTCGGACTCAAACCTTTTTGGACTCGGTCTTGTCTTGGACTCGAACCTCTTTGGACTCGGTCTTGACTTGGACTCGACTAGTCCTGGTCTTGGACTTGTCTTGGACTCGACAAAGGTGGTCTTGACTACAGCCCTACCTTATAGTCACATTTAGCAGATTAGTTTTTATTTTGTGATGGTACAAGTAATCAAGCAGTTGAAATATGCTATATGGTACTTATCACCCCACGCGAGTAAACTGTATGTATGCAGATAAAGTCGAACATACTTGTATATTAAACTTTACAAAGAGCTTGGTAATTATATGGTAACATTTTCCGACGATTAAAGCAATCAAACTGAGAAATGCTATATTATAGTATACTGTATATCGCCCTATGAGTATACTGTAAGTATGCAGATAAAATTGGACATATTTATGTTCTCTGGCACTGCATGTCTGCACAGATCTGATCTTTTTACCATATCCGATTTTCTTTTTTTTGTCCCAACTGTTTACATTCATTTTAGACACAGAGGTTGAAAACCAGTTTCAACCTGGCTTGTTGGTATGTCTTATTTATAATACGACATTAAAAAGCCATCTTTGTGGGAAAACTTGTCACCCCCACTTTGTGGTGGCTTGGAATTCAAAGGGGAATCAGGTATATGTGTTTAGACATACAGTATGTCATATGTCCAGATATCTGATTTAAAACCACATTTGAAAGTGGCTCAGAATGTGTGGATTTTTGTGTTTACACGTGTGCAACAAATTCTGATCTGTGTCAGATGTGAGTAAAAGCATGGAATATTGGTCCGACAAATGCACCAACCTGAAATGCATGTTTTTTTTGTTTGTTTTTTACACCATTTGAGCTTGATAAAAACAGCATTACATTACAAAATGTGTTTCTGATTTAAAATATGATATTTAATTGTGAGTTTGGCAAGCAGACCAAACTGAAATATGCCTTTTTAACGCCATTTGAGCATAAAAAACAGCATTTATGAGACCGTTCATGTCAAAATTTTATTTGAAATATGCTATTTATTTGTTAGTTTGGCTTGCATTTTTTGAGATTTCAGCATTTCTCTATTCATGTAGATTGGACTTGGTCTTGCGTGCCAAAAATATCTGCTCGGGGACATTCCAAATATGGCTACCGAGTGAATTGGCTATTGGGGCTTTGGCTCAGTACAAAGAACAAGAGCTTCAAAGCTGCAGGCTTGCTATGTTGTGCAAAAGTAGAGCATATGGTAAACTTAGAATGTTTATTGTTTGTTATTTATCAAATAATTGATTAAAAACAAAAGCAAAAAAAAAAATGCAATGGAAGTCAATGCAACTGTAACTGTTTGGTTAACAACATTCTTCAAAATATCTCCTTTTGTGTTCTGCAGAAAAACAAAAAAACGTCATGCAGTTTTGGAACAACATGAGGTTTAGTATTGATGACAGAATTTTCAGTTTTTGAGTTCGAAAATCTCCCATTGACTTGACCATTGATAGAATGTTCCGCATTCAATGTGGACAGTGACAATATTGTAATATTTGTGATCTTGCCTTGTCTTTCTTACATATTTGAAATGCTGCAGAGGTTTTTTCACATTTTCATTCACAGCCGACTGAAAAGAAGATGTGCTCAGTGTCATGACAGCAGTAAAGTGGCTGTGATGCTGCATTTCATTTACACAGAAACAAATCCTAAAAAATAACCCTACCTAAAACTTCAATGCAGTTTATTTTCTGCCTTGCAAGCATTGGCATTTATTTTAGGGAATGCAAAAAAAAAAAAAAAAAAATCTGCCCTTTACTGCATCTACTCCCTGAGGTAGAGGAGAAATGCGGAAAGTGAGGAAGAATCCTGCATTCTCCACCTCAGTAGCCTCTGTAACCTTGACTCTATGACCTGGGTGTCCACATCACCATTAGCTATAATCGGTGGGTGCCAAAAGTCTCACTGCAGTTGCACCAGGACATGCAATTCATGCATTACAGTGTTTATCTGGAGTGCAGACATTTGTGCCCAGGGTCTGCGGTTATTCCAGCGCTCGCTGGCGGTGGGCTAAGTGCAGGCTGGGTGAGCAGTAACCCGCTGGTGATGCGGAAATGTAGTAGTCATGCCACCAGCAGAGAAAGCGAAGGTCTCTCAGGCAACACTTACTTCTTGCTGTGAACAACACGTTGCCAACTGGAACATATTTACATGTCGCTGGAGGATATGGTTAAATGTGTGGAACATTTTATTTTTATTTGTAGTGGGCTTTTTGTGTAAATGGTAAATGTGGCAGAAGCATATTAAATTATTTTTATTTTTTTTACAAATTTTTTTTTTTTTTTTTCTCACAAGCAATGAAATCAGGTACTTCTCACAAATGTATTTTGTTTGGATTATTTTTTATTATTTTATTTTTTATATTTTTTTTATTTTATTTTACTTTGACCCTCTGGGGACCAGAAACGCGCCGGCGCGTTTTGCTCGTTTTTTTTTTCACATAGGAGAAAAATAGACTTAAAGTACTACCATCATTTCTGTTCATATAGAGTTAAGAAATATGAGAAAATAATCTGTTAAATGTCTACTTTTTTATGTGCCCACATACAATCGAAATAAAATATTGTGCTTTTGTAAAATAAAGAATATAAACAGCATTCTGCCTCTCAGTCACCGTGAACTTTTTTCCTGGAGCACGTCTCTAATTTTGGTTTGTTAAAAAAGGTACTTATCTAAAAAAATGTTTTTTTTAAATATTTAAACTAAATATTATATGAGCTGTTTTGTTTTCTAATCATTTGTATCAAGTTGACCATTTTTGCAACCCTGTTACCAAAACTTGACTAAACTTCAAAACTCTGATTTTGTACTATATTCAACTGAGTGGACAGAACATCTGAAACTTAACCTAGCTAAGTGTGTCTTTGGTAAAGCAAGTGTGGCAAAGCTTGTGGCAAAGCAAGTAAGGCAAGTGTGGCAAACCTACCTGGGCAAAGAAGTGGGGGCGAGGACATGTAAAACCTGTGGAGGCTTAAGTTATTGCCATTACCGAATTTCCCGCGCCTACCTCACAGAAATAATTACAACGTTTTCTGGATATGGCAGGCTACTACCGTAGTTTCTGTGTAAACTTCTCTACGGTAGTTAATCCCTTAACAAATTTGCTTAGCCCTGCTAATCCTTTCATCTGGTCTGACGATTGTCAAAATGCATTTGAAACGGTGAAAGCTTTGTTGTACACTGCTCCTGTTTTGGCTGCGCCAAATTTTGAATGTTCTTTTAAACTGGAAGTGGATGCAAGCGCTGTGGGAGCTGGAGCAGTGCTTTTGCAGGAGGATGATGTGGGAGTGGATCTTTGGTTTGTTACTTTTCAAAAAAGTTTAACAAACATCAACGAAATTATTCTGTCATTGAAAAAGAAACTTTGGCTTTGTTGAGTGCGCACTATGTGCCTATAAAGAGCGCACCTGTGTGGGAAGCGGGAGATCCCACTTGATTTGTTTGTGATGCATGTTTGCCCTGTACCATGCTAATTGTTCGAGAAACGCAGTGTTCTTTGAGAACTTGGTAAATCTTTTCTCTGAGTATTTTGCCGTTGGTCTGGTTGTTAGACCTGTTGTTAAACGGGGAAGAGAATAGAACAGGTGAGATATCGCATGATATACATGTGCTACACTGAGTTGTCAATTGTGTATAGAACACTAGTTTAGCGACACGTGCCATTCTTTGTATTTTTCGTTTTTCAGCAAGAGGGTTTTTCTGACGCCGAAGATCTTTATTTTTGATGAATGTCAATTTAGTCAGGTTATAAATTGTTTTGTTTATAATTAGTAAGATTGGTTTTGGTTCTGTTTCTTTCTTTGATTTGGCACTGTCTAGTTCTTTTCTCTTTACCTCTTTCTTTTGTGAACCTTTTCTTTGGTTATGATTTGTATATAAATTGTACGCTTATTTAAATCATTATTTTGAGGTGTTCTTTACACCTTGCTTCTCACTATAATAAATCCTCATCATACTTAAATTTGATTGGTCTGTGTGTGTTTTCCAGTACAAGCTCAGTATTTTAATGTTGCACGCCTTATTCTCCCTAGACTCAAAAGGTTTGTAACAGTGGCAAAAAAACAAAACATAAAAAATATTGTTTTATCAACAACAACAACAAAAAATCAAAATACAAAATTAATTTAAAAAAATAAAATAAAAAAACGACATTAATAATTTTTCTACTATTTAAAAATCAAAATATGTGTGTTATATTCTTTTCTTACAATAACTTGAGTTACTGTGTTGAATGGTTGAGCTTTTGTGTAATATTGAGGAAAATAACTGTAGGAATATATCAGTGTATGACTTGATTTATGTGTAATTTAATTTTTATACAGTTAAGTGAAGCATTTTTTTACATTGTTACAATTGTTGCATAACCATTTAAATAAATAAAAAAATTGTAAAAGTAACGAGACACCAGACTTTGTAGCCGGTGCCAGCAATCACTTGAGTAGGAGTTTTTTTAAAGTGTGTTTGTGTAAGCGTGTGATTAAGAGAGAAAATGAAAGAATGAAGGACAGAGAGAGAGACTATAAACAGCAGTGTCATACTTCTAAGTTTCTTTTCATCAGGACAGGGGCACCTGCCTGGAATAATGTCACCCATCATCCTATTTGGCAGGAGGTTTGGACTTCATCATTAGAGTCTTTTTTTTTCTTGTCTGACCGAGAGCTCTGTGCGGAGACGAGGGGGGAAAAAAATAGGTGCAGAGAGGGAGAGAAAAAGAGAGATAGATTGAGGTCGGCAGGAGGAATGAACGAGTGTCCGAGTCTTCATTTTAATCTTGTTCTCTCTTACGCTGAGCCACTGCAGATATTTGGACCGACTCACTTCATCGAATTACTGTTAGTATGAATGGATGGTGTGAATAATAGGACTTGATCCTTAGATATTTATACCATGTTAAGCAAAAAAAGCTTAAACACGTTATCATTTGAATCGATGAATCACGTCATAACTATAGGGAACACCACAGTGTAAGACATCATTATACAGAGACAATGATGACAGATAATCAGTTGAGTTTGTGATGAAAAGAAGCTTCAGACCCGACGCTATCTCACGACCAATTCGTACGAGTGATTAAAGGTGGCTAATACATACGAATTCGTACGACCTCACTACGATTTGTCTAAACCCACATGATGGTTAGGTTTAGGGGGAGGGACAGGGCTAGTGTAATGATGCGGCAAGGACGAAGCAGAGAGAGAATCCAAATGCAAGCACTCTTTTAATAAAGTAAACAGGTCATACAAAGGAACATGGAACTCAGGACAGGAACATGGAGAACGCTACAAGCAACAACAACCAACAACTGAAGCACAGAGGTTTAAATACACAAACAAGCTAAACAAGATAACAAGGGGGGCGGGGCTAATTCTAATAAGTCCACACAAGACAAGGAAAGCACAAGACAGGAATCGTGACAGCTAGGTCATTCGTACGAATTCTTACGAATTGGGCAACTTGTAAAATAAGTACGATTTAGCAAAAACTCGATTGCAAGATATAAACTCGCAATTCAGACTTTTTTTCTCACGCAATTTAGAGTTTATATCTCGCAATTCTGTCATCTTTTCTCAGAATTGCGAGATATTAACTCGCAATTGCGAGTTAAAGAGTCCAATTATAAGGAAAAAAATACTGACATTTTTCCTTGTTATAAAGTCAGAATTGCGAGATAAACAGGCACTTCTGAGAAAAAGTCATAATTGCAAGTTTATTTCTCGCAATTCTGACTTTTTAACTCTCAATTGCGACTTTCTATCACGCAATTTTGACTTTATAACACACAATTGTGACTTTATATCACGTATTTCTGACTTTATAACTCGCATTTTGTGAGAAAAAAAGTCTGAATTGGTTGCAAGGACCTTTTTTATTTTTTATTCTGTGGTGGAAACAAGCCTCCATACTTATCCTCACCAAAGCTGCATTCATTTGTAAAAAAAAATACAGTAAAATGTGTAATATTGTGATAATATTTTCTATTTTAATATATCGTAAAATGTAAATTATTCATGTGACTACAAAGCTGAATTTTCAGCATCATTACCCCAGTCTTCAGTGTCACATGATCCTTCAGAAATCATTCTAATATGCTGATTTGCTGCTCAAGAAACATTTCTTCTTATTGTCAATGTTCAAAATGGTTGTCCTGCTTACTATTTTTATTGACACTGATACGTTTTTCATAATTCTTTTATGAATGGAAAGTTCAAAAGAACAGCATTTATTTGAAATAGATTTTTTTTTTTTGTAACAATGTTAAAGTCTTTAACTTTTATAGGCAAGAAAAGTAGTTTGTTTAGGCTGGGTTTTATGAATTACAAACCTTCGCACATATTTTAAAAAGCACATAACTATAGAATAAATTCTGAATGAGCATGTGAACGCCGTCAGCGTTAATCACAGGTTCGCGTTTAAAAGTCTGATCATTTCGACGGAGGTGAATCAATCAAAGTTAACTTTGGCTGGAAGTAACATTATTCAAGAACCGCTATAACGCCAAAAAAATCTGTTACCTTAAATTATATGTTTATCTCTGTAAAGCTGCTTTGAAACAATCCATTGTTCCATCCGTTTTTGCTGAATAAATGTAATAATTCATTAAAAAAAAACTTTTGAATGGTAGTGTAATGTATATTGAGAGATACCTATTGGCATTAGTTCAGTGTACACATTTTTAACACTTTAAAAACAGCTAAAGTGAGAGAGATAGTGATTAGCATTCAAGCATATATAGCTGCACCTGTGCTGTCAGTGTCATTTAAGGGAATGAGTGCGCACAATGCAGTGATTTAAAAACACACCCGCCCCTTATTCACAGTCTCGAGCTCATTTAGCCTCACTGCCCACGTGTCTCCACACCAGTCGCAGTTTACCTCATTATATCTCCCCATTACACAAACCAAGTTCAACACAGTGGCCGAAAATGGCCTTTTTCTAGAAAGCATGGCGACAAAAACGTATCCGAGTGAGTACAGTTATCTCTCTAACTCGATCTAAATGGTTCAGATACGGGCAGATACCAGCATTAAACAGAAAATTGAGTTAGAGTGTGTCTGGTCAAAAATCACTTGCTCGAGGCGCAGGAACATGAAACCTGGTACTAATAACTGCTGTAGATCTGCCCTGTTGCCCACTGACATTGATGCTAAACATTTTTTAGACCTCTAGCGTGTGAACACAAACCGTTATCATCTCCATCTGCTTTTTCAGCTTGTGGGCTACTGTTTTAGTTCCTGTGGGAGACTTGCAGCAGCTGTGACACTGCAAATATCTGTCTTCTGTTTGCATGGCATTGAGACTATATTGGAATTGTACAGATGAACTATTCCCTGAAATCTAATATGAAGTCCCTCCATACATGGACTTTAAGTTTAGATAATGGCACTGTATCTGTATTTCTAAGCTCTAATGCCATTTTTTTTATTATTATTAAAGATCCTGATGTGTGGTACCTAAGATACTGTGCATATCTTGGTCATTTTTAATTGAAAGGGATTGTGTTAAAGGTGATGAACCTCAGCTTGCACTTAAATGAGGATTTTTCTCAATTCTGTCAAAACGTTAGTCATATTCTAACAATGAACAGCTGTGAAAGCATAGTCATGTAATTCATAGTCATTAAGATTGCTCTTTCAGTGCAGATTCATTTTCTCAATAAAAAAACGTCGCTGTCGATTTAACGCATTTGCTAAAGCACATGGGTCATTGGTGCTATGCACTACTACTTTAAAAAATATGTGCTTGTGTTATATTTTAAGGAAGTATCTCTATAAAAGATGTGTCAATATGTGCTTCAGTCAAACTAATGTTCTAACTCTATTAATTATAGCTTGATTATGTACAGAATGGCAAGAAAGTTAACAAGAGCTATGCCATTGTGCAGTGATATATTGAGAGTTATAGTAGTGTGAAGTTCATTTTTATTTTTTATTAGTATTCTTTAAATTATATTTTGAAAATGTCACTGTCTGTACTTTTATCATTGTTTTAAAGTGGGAAAAAACAACTAAAACCTCAAAACATCTATTGCTAATTGGTAAAGGGATATTTCAAAATTTTAACATGATATAATTATTTATTTGTTTATACATTTACAGTGGTCCCTTGAATGTGATTGTGATAAAAGAGACAAATGTTTTCCTTTTTTCATCTTGAGTTTAATAATGCCATACTAATAATGCCATATATATATATATATATATATATATATATATATATATATATATATATATATATATATTTACAATATATATATATATATATATATATATATATATATATATATATATACTATTTCCAATGTAATACAGACAGCTTTGGTGAGTATAAGAGACTTATTTCTATAAAACATTCAAAAAAATCTTACCAAGCCTAAACTCTTGAATGATAGTGTATATTAAGACAAATAGGATGGGGACACAAAAATATAGCTGCATAACATAAATGACCCACATAGAAACATTACAAACAACTTGCTAAAGAATGGCAGCCTGAACAAACAAGGTCTCCACAGTGCTGTCAGCTATTTCCCCAGCATCATTTTTGGCTTTGACAGTGGCTTTTCTAAACACCATCTCCATTTCAGCATCTGTACTGTGGTTATATTTTTAACTCTGACAGGACTGGCTAATCTCGCCTCTGTGTCCTCCAATGTAATTGCATCTGATTGCCCACCTCTCCTCTACCTGCCCATCTTCAGAGCACTCAGAGCTTGATAGAAACACCAGAGAGATTTGAGTGTCAATAATTTTGTTGTGCTTTCCCTTCAGAAAAAGGAAAGGGTGTTAAGTGAAATCCAGCTATTTTGCATGCCCTCAATTCCCTTTCTTATTTCATATACTACACCATAACTGGAGTTACCATGTGTACTTAAAGTCGGCATAAAACTGAAGTTAGCATGTTCTTCCTTATGACGTGAAATTATGTACAGCAGATACATTCCTGTATTACAGAAATCTAGGACAGTGAGGCCCAGCTGTAACGTTATGTCTGAGTTTGAGTTGGACTCTTAGTTGGTTTTTCATTGTATCATGTTTTTCCTTTCTATTTCCTTAATTTGCATTATTTTCCATAGTTGATCCACCTGATGATTTGATCCACCTGTTTCTTATTTCCTCCCTTTGTTAACATTTGTATACACTACAAGGCTAAAGTCTCACTGGGATGAAAGGCACATTTGACTTTAGTCTATTTTAAACCACTAGATGGCACGTGGAAATTTGGCTGATCCTTGAAATGATCGCGGACAGATCTAATATTTAATGTTTTTACAAATTTTGTAATTTATGTAGCAAAGGTGAATCGATAAAATTATTGACTATATTTTGAGAAAAAGGTCTTGTTAATGATTTTGTTCAAGGTAATTAAAGCAACAGTTTTTCAATAACAGAATATAAATAAAAGTATTGTATTTGGGGTAAAAGGTGCCCCTGCTGATGGAGCGAAAGGCACAATAATTAACATGAAAATAATATATGTCTGACATTTCCATTTGATGACATGACATGTTAGATTCAGATGGTAAATATCAAGTTGATTGTCCACTTTAGAGATAATCAACTCATTTATAATGAAACCATCATATATATATATATATAAATTATATTAATATCAAATAGTAAAATGATTAATATCATATTTGTTCAATGCTTTCAGAATCTTTACTTTTATAAATAATATTGTTTCTGTATTTTTTAAATGACAGTGTATATATTAAACAAAAAATAATTTCATTTACCAAAATAAACCGAAAATAGTACAAACTTTGCTAAAGTGATTGGTTTGAACACGTATTAACATTAGGGATGCACCGATCCACATTTTTTCACTTCCGATCCGATCCCGATACCTGAATTTGGATATCGGCCGATACCGATACTTTTCCGATACCAGAGCTGTGTTTGCTTTAATATTATTATTATCATTATTGTTGATTTTATATGATGCTGAAATAAACTCCTCTCTAAAGGCAAGTATGATATGTACGTATGTATGCATGTATGTCAATATATATATTGATTTTTTTTTAAATAAATTGTCACCTTGCTACCACAATTATAATAATTTAAAACAAACAAACCACTTTTATGATTTATTTTCACACAAAATCAATGTTTAATAAAAACTTTTTTTCTTTTTTTTCTGCAATCATACACTGTGAGTAATGACAAGCAAATTTTCCTTGAGGTGTGCCTTTAGCCCTATTGTACCCTATAGATCTTGTTTTCAGGTTGATCGGTTCTCTGTGTTTAATATTTAGAGTTATAGTTGTTTAATAAAGAAAAGAATGTGATTAGATCCTGCCTTTTTCATCCCTGCTGCAACACCGCCATGAGATCTACTTTCCCCATGCCTTTCTTTCCAGCAGGGCACATACAGTATAGATTTTTATTCACTTGGTACTGCAGCACCATTATAGATATGCATACATACCCAAACATGCACACGCTTTTTGTATTTGTCCTAGAATATTTTTCTCCCTCGTGTCCAGACCCCCAGTCTAGTTAGGTCTGCATGCAGTCTGACTACAGAGCACGGGTCTACAAGAGCTCATGCATTTTCAGCACTCGCGCTCTCGAATGGAGAGTGATGCTAATTAGGAATGGAACAAAGGAGCTCCCGCTCGGATCTTCTGCAGTCTGCTGACTGTCAGCCTTTTTAATGCTATAATTACCTTCAACAACTACACCCTGAAAAATAACCGATTCAATAATAAATTATTGAACTTTTTCTCTACTTTTTTTTTTTTGTTGGATGTTGGAGGTGATCAGAGATTTATTGTTTCATTGGTTTCTCATTTTCTTTCATAGTTTGTTTAGTAGATCTGTAAAGCTGAATAAATAAGCTTTCCATTGATGTATTTTTTTTTTTTAGGATAGGACAAAATTTGGCCGAGATACAACTATTTGAAAATCTGGAATCTGAGGGTGCAAAAAAATCAAAACATTGAGAAAATCGCCTTTAAAGTTGCCTATTTATTGTTCTCGATTGTGCTGCATTCACTCACAAAATAAATGTTTTATGTATTTACGGTAGGAAATGTACAAAATATCTTCATGGAACATGATCTTTACTTAATGTCCTAATGATTTTTGGCATAAGAGAAAAATCGATAATTTTGACCCATACAATGTATTGTTGGCTATTGCCACAAATATACCCGTGCTACTTGTGACTGGTTTTGTGATCCGGGGTCACATACTGTATCTCTAAAATATTTGGGACATAGTTTTTAATGGATCTTTAATAGCTTGCGATATTAAATTCATATTGGGGAGGGTTGTCATGGCTACATTTAGTTATGTCCCCTATAGACACCAATTTGTTTATGTAGCCTAAAAGAGACAACTCTTCTGATCCTCAGATTGAGTGGAGTCCGTTTGCCTTTTTATTGCTTCTAAATGGAGTTTAAATTGAGTTCCTGTAAAGTTTCGAAGAGAAATATTCCATTCCCCTGTCTATTTCATTTATAAAGGCCGATAGATGGATGGATGAATAGATAGATATTTTGTTGATAGCATATCTTTCTTGTGTTTGTGTCTCTGCTAAAGTATTGATTGAAATACCAGGGTGATTTTGAACAATTCCATTCCAGAAATTGCCTATAATTTCACCTTTACTGTCCAATTTAACAACCTGATCAAACAATTATCCTTTATTAGGTGAAATGTTGCGATTCACTGGATTGATAACTGGCCCATTGCTTTCCCGCTGTTTCCATAAGCTTCTGTATTATATGAATTGGACTTTTCTTCTCTTAATGTCACTTACAGAAGCTGATTAGAGTAGAATAAAACAGACAATTACAGTCCTGGCCTTTTTGTGTCAGAGATGAGACGTAGGACAGGGCCTTAGATTGATCTCGGCTGACACAAAGTAAATGAATTGGCTTTGAAAGTGTATTGTGTGGAACAGAATGAGAATTGAAGTTCACTTTCAATTGAAATGCAGTCCAGCTGAGGCCATTCAGATCTGAGAAGTACTTTCAATATAATTCTAGTTTTGCATGACTGGCAACGAAGATTAAAAAGGAAGCCACGTTTGTTCAGAAAGGGCAGAGCACACAGCGTTGACACACTTGAGTATTTAGGATGTAAGTCTCATGCTTTAGTGGCTAATCTTGAAATCTCAGTAATCACAAAATCTCACTTCTAAATGGTTCGCTCATGTTAACTGTGAAGTGAAGAAACTCTGCATGTTCTTTGCATTTCTGCTGCTTAGAATAAGGTGTAGGCTGTATTGGGGTCAATGGCATATTGTAAGTGGTCCACAATAAAAAATCTTTTTAAAATGTAGTTTAAAACACATAGATCATGCAAAGTTCTTAGACAGGTACTCATTGTATAGTTTTCATTTGATTGGTTTCAAAAGAACTCTATATCATTTTCAAGAAAAGTTTAAATTGAATGAATGAAAAATATATTGGTGTAACAATCAATTAAAATGAATTAACATGTTATTACACCTTGAATACATGTGTGTGTACTAGTGCTGTCATATCGATTAATCGGGATTAATCACATCTAACATAAAAGTTTGTGTTTACATAAAATGTGTGCATGTACACTCACCTAAAGGATTATTAGGAACACCTGTTCAATGTCTCATTAATGCAATTATCTAATCAACCAATCACATGGCAGTTGCTTCAATGCATTTAGGGGTGTGGTCCTGGTCAAGACAATCTCCTGAACTCCAAAATGAATGTCAGAATGGGAAAGAAAGGTGATTTAAGCAATTTTGAGCGTGGCATGGTTGTTGGTGCCAGACGGGCCGGTCTGGGTATTTCCCAATCTGCTCAGTTATTGGGATTTTTACGCACAACCATTTCTAGGGTTTACAAAGAAGGGTGTGAAAAGGGAAAAACATCCAGTATGCGGCAGTCCTGTGGGCGAAAATGCCTTGTTGATGCTAGAGGTCAGAGGAGAATGGGCCGACTGATTCAAGCTGATAGAAGAGCAACTTTGACTGAAATAACCACTCGTTACAACCGAGGTATGCAGCAAAGCATTTGTGAACCCACAACACACACAACCTTGAGGCGGATGGGCTACAACAGCAGAAGACCCCACCGGGTACCACTCATCTCCACTACAAATAGGAAAAAGAGGCTACAATTTGCAAGAGCTCACCAAAATTGGACAGTTGAAGACTGGAAAAATGTTGCCTGGTCTGATGAGTGCATCCCACAAATCTCCATCAACTGCAAGATGCTATCCTTTCAATATGGGCCAACATTTCTAAATAATGCTTTCAGCACCTGGTGTTCCTAATATTCCTTTAGGTGAGTGTATATACAGTACTGTGCAAAGGTCTTAGATTTCACCAGCAGCTTTGTTGTTTTAGCAATGTTTTAATGACCATCCATATTTATTTGTTTAGTCTCTTTATTATCATACAATGGCTTCTTTAAGCAAATAAAAACAAACAAAAAAACCCCCCAAAAAAACGTATTTAGTGTGACCTCGTGGACTTCTTCCAGTTTCTCAAAAAATAAACTCTGAGAAACTTCTCATCAGATTTTGAAAGTTTTCTCGGCCTTCCAGTCTTTTTCCATTCCATTTAGGTTTAAAGGAGCCAGGTTCCTGCTATTGCTCAAGTGTAAGGGGAGGTAAATAAATATTTGCCACTTTTGCCTATAGAAGCCGTTTTTTCTTTTTTCTTTTTTTTCTTTTTTTTAATACTGCATACAAATTGTGCTCTATTTTCTGGTTAGATTCTAATTAAGAGATTGATAAATAATTATGTATAGTCATCATTACACCATTGCGAAAACAACATCATGGTGGCCTAAGACTTTCACACAGTACTGTATATTATTCAATTTATGTTGTATATATCTCTGTGTGTGTATATGTACTGTATAAACACACACACGTATTTATACACATATATACTGTATAATATACAGTATACATATATACATACGTCCATCCATCAATTTACATTTTGCTCACTCCACATGACTTTTCCCAAATATTATTGCAGTTGAATTGATTGATATGAATGAATTGATGAATTTATACGGTTATGTCATTGGCCCATTGTTAGAAGAGTTTTCAATTCATTTTGAGAAAAAGAGAAACACAAGTCAGTCAGAGTGAACTTTTCAGTATCCAAATATATGAACTGTAATCCAGCGTCACGAGAGACAATTATTGTGTCTGAAATAAACCATGTGGGCTTTACATTTATTTGAGTTTGCCATCAGTGACCCCTGAGGATGTACACAAAAATATTTGTATTATTCGTTTTGATTTGTCTGTAGCAGCATGATTCCATTGAGGACTTTTATACAGTATGAGAAGATAGTATGAGAGGAGCCGTTGCTAGCACACCATTTCTTAAGCTAATCCAATTTGCCATGGACAGACAGAGGCGGAAACTTACCACAACATTATCTATGGGGTCCAGAATTTCTTTCGACTTCAATTATGCTCTCCCGGTCAGGAAATAAGTGAAAGTCTTTCATCTTGTCCACGATTGCTTTACTTTATCGAGGACATGGATTATCCCCTGATATTTTCCAAAGAGTATTATACATCCCAAATGCAACTTAGGTTTAACAGCTAACTTCGAGCTTTTCCAGTGGGAGTTCTTTTCTTCTTCTTCTTCTTTTTAATACACTGCTGCCTGGGGGTGTAGAGTTAAAAACTGTAGAGAAGCAGCTCAGAAAAATGTTCCTCAGATCTGCGTGTGGAGCAACATAATACAATAGTTAGTTGCTGAAACAACTGCTTTCCCAGATTGCACGTGTTTGCCTCAGATCTATGCGTAGTACACCAGGGTAAGGCCATGCAGAGGTAGCCTACCTCGTCTCTGGTTGATCCATTCCCTGTAATTCTATGTGAAAACTAGGCGAGTTGGTGACTCTACAGAGGCAGCTAATTTCTCAGGCCACGTCAGGCTAATACAGAGAGCTCTGGGAGCAAGAACCCACCACAGCCTGCCTTGCATTATTAAAATTCACAATGTAAACACTCGGTGGACAACATGACATCATGACTTATGCGTAAACATACACACCACTTTCAAGTCAAGTGGCGTGTTATCTATACGCATTTTGAGCTATCCTCGTGTATGTCTACGCCATTAATCTGATTCCGCAAGTGATTCCGCAGCGCAGTCTCATCCCAAGACGTCAACCAACTGACGCTTTTGACCATACGTCAACATCCGACGTTTTAGGGTACCCTTTAACGTCAGTTAGATGACGCTATCTAATCCTAACCCTACCCCAGACCTAAACCTACCCGCGTCATGTAACTGACGTTAAAGGTAAAGCGTCAGTTGGATGACGCCCCAGGATCGTCATTTAACTGACGTTAAAGGGTACCCTAAAACGTCGGATGTTGACGTATGGTCAAAAGCGTCAGTTAGTTGACGTCTTGGGATGAGACTGTGTTAGATTCCTCGTATATGTGCACGCCATTAAATGTCCGAGCGAAACGAAGCAAAATGTAGATCTACATCTGGGGAGCGATATTTTTTTTCCTAGGATGGTAGGGGAAGACTCATAAATGGTATTAACCCCAGTGACGGGTAGGTTTAGGGACGGGGTTGAGGTAGGTCATATATTTATATATACAGTAATAACGTTAAGTCAACTGCATTCATAAACACGCTGAAAAGCGATTATGCGTGTTGATAGCACGCCAAAAATGGAAATACGAATTGGCGTGTCATACACACTCAATTTTATGAGATCAGTCTGCGGTGGAGATCTTTTGCGATGTACAATGTGATGGATTACAGTTTGCTGTAAATTAAGAATATGATTGTAAGTCTAACATGGTTTAAGTCCAAGTTGTTCTTTCATTGCAGGTTATTTTACTTGTTAACAACATGTTGTTATTAGTTCAAAAGAACAGAATTTGAAATTGAAATATTTTGTAATATTTGAATTGTCTTTACTGTCACTTTTGCTCAATTTAATGCATCCTTGCAGCGGTAG
This sequence comes from Tiaroga cobitis, assembly GCA_030578255.1. Lineage (NCBI taxonomy): Eukaryota > Metazoa > Chordata > Actinopteri > Cypriniformes > Leuciscidae > Tiaroga > Tiaroga cobitis. Next base: position 33,498,784 of record CM060601.1, on the reverse strand, counting down.
TGTAATTAAATGATAATTATATGATACTACACTGAATAACAAATTGGGGTACATCAATTATCTCTCAGAATTTGCTGGTAAATTTCACAAATAATTACAAAGAACATTTAGGGGCTGTTTACACGAATCCGTTTTCAACGCGTTTTTGGCTGATCATTTACATGACAGTGGCGTTTTGGGGGCCTGAAACCGCAAACTGTTGAAAACGGATTTAAAATTGCAAGTTTTTGAAACTGATACCGTCTCGGTATCAAAAAAATTTGTGAAAACTGTGACGTCATGCGCATTGGTATTACCTGTTCAGTCTATAGGTGTGTAGTTTTTTTTTTCACACGGATCTGCGAAAATGATTAAAAATGCTGTATTATGCATCCAAGGCCATTAGTTGGCGATGTCACTTTGTAAAGAAACACTACAGACATATAGACTGAACAGGTAATACACATGCGCATGACATCACAGTTTTCACAAATTTGCATTTTTCACATGGACTATGTCAACGATGTCTTTCTTGCCTTTTTGGGCCTTCAATGAGCTAATTAAATAGCTGTCAATGGAGCCCCCCCTGAGCCATTGGATTTCATCAAAAATATCTTTATTAGTGTTCCGAAGATGAACGAAGGTCTTACGGGTTTGTGACGACATGAGGGTAATTGATGACAGAATTTTCCTTTTTGGGTAAACTATCCCTTTAAGTAAGATTAGCGGCTATTAAATAGTCAATTTGGTGCCAAGTGTTGGTAATCTGAAGACACTACACACAGCTTACATTAGCACAACACACACACACACACATACACAGGTTTCCCAGTTTCAGTGGATGAGCTGAGCAACACTGAGGTTAATGAGTGATAATCGGACTCTATTAATTAGTTCTGGATGATGTCTCCAGCCTTCATAATTGGGTCTAAGTGTGTGTGTGCATGTGCATAAAGCCGTTTGCAATGTTGTGGCAATAGATAATGAATTTAAAGGTGTATGTTTTTGCACAAGCAGACACATCAGCGCAGCCTGTTATAGCCGCTAATACCCTCCCTAGTGTGCGTCTCAACACTGTGCATATTAATACTCGGCTCTCTCTCCTTCACTCTCCCTCTTGGTGACTTTTAGTTGTCTCTAAGCTGGAGGTTTGTGGATTTCGCTGCACGCAGCAAGTCTAATAAGCCTCTTGCTGTCGGACAAAGTCAGTTGATTAGTAGATGGATGTTTCGATAAGTTCAGACCTTTGTGTGCTCGCAGCGTGTGCGGGTTTAAACAAGGAAAAAGTGTATCTGTGCCGAGACGTTCGTCTCGAACAAACTTCCCAAAGACGGGCATTAAAACAAACAAGCGTTGCCCTGGAGATAAAGTTGCAGTGGTTCTGCTAATGAATGTATTATCTGAGAGACAGCCAGGCGGTGCACCATCACCTTTCGCTTGCGAACAGACAGAGTTGTGATTTATTCCTCTGCAGTGAACGTCTCATCTGCCCAGGGCAGATCCATCAAACGCAGATGGATAAACAACATAGATCAAAGGTCAATGAGTGTGCAAAGCGCATCACAGGAAACAATGGCTTCTGAATTATTGAGCGCTTCCTTTTAAAAGAGCCTCATCCCCTGGCCCTAATGGACCCCTTCGCTAAAAGGCAGAATGAAAGAGAAGTGAAAACGTAAATTATTTCTGAGTTAAAGTAAAGAGCCACCCGTCAACTTTCAAAACAGACTTTAGGAGACGTGGCGCTTGAATTATGTGTGGATGGATGTTTCTCCCTGTCCTACTTGTTCACACAGACAACAGATACACACATCTGAGGTCTCACTCTTTTTAGACAATGCTTTCTGAGATTTAGATTTTCAAAATCAATTTGTGTACATACACAAAGTTATGACCAGACATTGTTATGGAATATTTCCGTTGTTATTTCCCAGGAAAACAAGATTGTCACAATCGGAGTTTGTCACAGTGGAACCTGCCATTAACCCTCTAAGACCGACGGGAGCGCCGGCGTTTGCGTGTCTGTTTAAGAGCCTACAGAAACTGAAACCAAATGGCTAGCTCAATCATTCTTTTTGCATACAAAACCAGAGATGTAACATGTTCAGATCAAGCCTCCAACATGCTCATTTTGCGTTGTTTTCACCCTCTGAGTCTGTACAAATTGCGTAATTTGCGTTTACAAAAAAAAACACAAAAATGCATTGCACGTCTTTGCACACATGTTCTGTAGATCTGCGATTGATAGTTACGTCTTCCGATGGCTCATTTACGGATCACGTTCTGTGCACTATGACCCCAGGGTGTGTCGCATGTTGTGACGTCACAAGCCGCGTCATTTGACCATGCGTTTGACTCCCGTTTGACTCCCATTTGCTATATGTTCCTTCTTATCATTAAGAAGGTCTGATAAAGTACAGTTTATTTATTTATTTTATATTTATTTTATTATGAATTGTTCTGACAGGGTCTATTTATTTGATATTTTAACCAATTCAATGTTCAATCAATATTCAAAAGCAAAATGTTATCTGTTTGACCACAAATGTAATTGAATATTTTACATGGCATTTTCCCCCCTTTTTTTGAATGAGTGTAAAAATGAGTGTATCTTAAAAACTAATTTATTTAAACAGTTCAAATCAATTTTGTATAGTTTTAAATTGTTTTATGCACGTTATTCACATTGACAAGTTTGAGGTTGACATTTATCCATTTTTTGTATTGAATAAAATATGTAGAAAACAAATGTTTAAATGGTTTTTCTTTTTGTTTATTGCACTTTTGAGATATTTATCTAGTTACTATTGATTTATTACAAACATAGCCTTCAAGTTGGGAGAGTAAGGATTATTTTGATGTATGGCATATGAAAATGCTCCAAAGAATGACAGCACAGCATGTAAAAATACAAAGATACACTCTGGTGGAATTGTTCTATGGCAGGTCATAAAGGGTTAAACAGTCTGTTGGTATTTCAGCTAAATTTATAAAAGTGTATAAACACACACACACATACATACATACATAACTATGTATATAAAATATATAATGTATATAATTTATTATATAACTTAATTATAAATGTAACGATTTCATTAAAATACAAATATGTTAAAATAAATGTAAAATACATCAAATAAATAAATACATACATAAATGCATACATGCATGGCTTATGCTGTTGTTTCATTAATGGTTCCTCGATCATTTTTATCTTTAAATTTAGCTGAAATACCTATAACAGACTGTTTAATGGCAGGTTCCACTGTGACAACTTACCCCATTTAGTGTGACCAACTTTATCTTGTTTTCCGGGGAAATAACAATGGAAATATTCCATAACAATTTGTTAGATTTTCAAAATCTAAATCTCAGAAAGCATTGACTAAAAAGTGTGAGACGTCAGATGTGTGTATAGGATATATATATATATATATAGTTGTCACGAGGGTTTTGACTCAAAAAGACTCAATTACACCCATTAAAAGTCCAATTACAATTTTACAAATGTTGAGATTATATGTAAGATTATATATAAAAAAAAAAAAAATATATATATATATATATATATATATGTCAACATTTGTATAATTGTAATTGGACTTTTAGTGGGTGTAATTGAATCTTTTTTAGTCAAACCCTGTGTCAACTTGCCCCGGTCTCTCCTGTAGTTTGAACACCTTTAGCCCCTCCCTCAACTTGCTGTTTCCACGGTAAACAAGGACAGACTCTTCTTCTGTGACCTCTTACTGTCTTTCTCTTCCCTACTCTTCATCTTTCTTTCTGAATGTGTTTTCTTTCAGCCATCTGCACTGAGCTGTAAGCTTTTAATAGATGTCCCCCATGTTGTCATTTATTAAGAGCATGTGTGTTGTTCCCACTCTGCCAGGTGGCCGTTAGGAGCCTGTCAGGGGTCCTTTAAGTTACAGAGAAGTAAAGGAAGAATAAACAAGATCTCTAGGAGGTAAATCAATACCCGTTTCACATCACTCTAGAAATGGAGTTGCTTTCGGTGTTGTCTTTGTAACAATGAAGTAAATAAATTAACTATAAATGCAGTGGAATGAGTCATGCGTTGCACTTAAGAGCTGGACGAGGGCTTATAATAATAGACATTACATTTCTTATAAAGTCATTTTGACATATTTTAGATAATATGAACTGTTAAAGTTAGGCTGTCTCCTTTTTGTACTACTTTAAAGGAACACTCCACCGTTTTTTTTAAATAGGGCTTATTCACATTCTTTCCTACATTTAGATATGTGTGCAAATTCATTTTTGTCTCAGTGCATGCATTGTTTTAGTTTGACAGGGTCAGCGCTAGCTTAGCTTAGCACAATGAATGGAATCCTTTGTTGCCAGCTAGCATGTCCTGAGTAAAAGTGATTAAAAAAATAAACAAACCCACGTGATTACTTCTTGTGGCCTGCGTATTTACAACGAGTACAAATAGCGATGCTGATTGACACTAGGCGATTTCCTAGGCAGATATTGACTTGGGACTATATTAGGGGGAAGCACAGGCGAAGCACTGCTGCTTATGCGAAGCACTGCTACTTGGGCGCAGAGATATCACGCAACACATGAAATCCCACGACTTCCATAAACATACCGGCGTTCAACGCGTCAAAAAAACAGAAGAAGAAGAATGAGCCTGGTCATCGATGGCAGTAACTGGTCCCACTCTCCACAGCACAGACACTCTATTTCAGTCGGCATAGGTTGGCATATTCCCCCACATTCACACCACCAGTTCGTGTTGGCTCTCATCCTCATGTCCTCAGGCTGTCGAGCGATCTCAACCTCCTCCTCCTGTCGGTCTATTTCTAAAGCACGCAGCTCCTCTTCTGTAAACTCTGGTTCAAATAGGTATGGCTCTGGCTCTTGGCTGTCTGAGAAGTCACCCTCTTCGTCTCTCACAAAATCAGCCATGTTCATCGCCAGTCATGTACTATAAGGAAAATAGTCAGGCAGCTACTATTCACGCCAGTGTGTTTACGGAAGTCATGGGATTTCATGTGTTGCGTGATATTTCTGCGCCCAAGTAGCAGTGCTTCGCCTGTGCTTCCCCCTAATATAGTAGTCCCAAGTCAATATCTGCCTAGGAAATTGCCTAGTGTTAATCAGCATCGCTATTTGTACTCGTTGTGAATACGCAGGCCACAAGAAGTAATTACGTGTTTAAAAAAAAAATAAAATAATTATCACTTTTACTCAGGACATGCTAGCTGGCAACACAGGATTCCATTCATTGTGCTAAGCTAAGCTAGCGCCGACCCTGTCAAACTATAACAATGCATGCACTGAGACAAAAATGCATTTGCACACATATCTAAATGTAGGAAAGAATGTGAATAAGCCCTATTTCAAAAAACGGTGGAGTGTTCCTTTAAAGACTGAAAAAGGTGATTTTATATTCTGTGCAAAATAATTTCTGCTGTCTAAGTATCTGTTTGGGACAAAAATGTCAAGATGACACCAGGAACCATAATCCTCTAAGGCAGAATATGCAGCATGGATTACCAAAGATGGAATCGCACGGTGCCTCAAACTTCTCATTACTGTCAGTTTTGGGGCACACAATTGCTCTGAAACCTCTTACCTCGCTCACTGGCCCTATCCTGTCAACTTCTTGTCTTTTATTACCCTCTGCTTCTGTCTCTCAGTGGTTTAAAAAAGTAAAGACGTCCTCTGACTCGTAAAGAGTGTTTGCTATTCAAACAGTTGGTGTTAATAGGGATGTACAAAACTACAAAATGTCAGCAGGTTCCTTGAATGACTAGCTGTCTTAATGTCAAATAGAAACAGCTATCTTGATCAAATAAATGCAGACTTAGTGAGCATAAGAGTACAAAAATAGTTGCTGCCTTACATTTTTAAGTAAAATCAACTTGGATATTTAAGTCATTTCAACTTAAATCACATTAAATTGACTTAAAAACTGGGTTGAATCTTGTATAACTTTAATAAGTTATGACAACATGTGTTTAACAATACAATTTAATCATATTTTTTTTACAGTGTGGTTATGTAGGAGTGTCTATCAAGAATGACAATATAGACTGTCATTCCAAAACAGAGGAATGACTTAAAATAAAGTCTGTTTTGTGTCCAGTGCCTCATTAATTCATTACCTACATGAATGCATGATATACCATAAAATATAAACATATGTTCCCATATGATATCTTGAATATACATTAAGTCAATTCATTATATTTGGTTGTGTCCTTGCATACTTGTTACGAATTCATGACCGTGGCTCACAAATGAGTGCACATATCTGTCAGGAAGATATTTGTGAGCACATCTTCTTCTTTGTGGCTTGACAAGCACAATATCAAGATTATTTTTAGAAGTGTCAGAAACACGTCAAAAGTGCTGGCTCTGTCAGTGTGTTAATGTGCTGTCATACTTGGTGGTTCACTCACTCAATGAACATGCATGCGTTGACGTTTGGATACATGGACACTATAAGGTACAGAGACATTTCAGAACTTTAGAATAAAGTGCACAAATCACATTAGATGACATGTAGGACAGCTGCTGTGAATAAAGAAGACGGTTACTTTCCAATAATAGGTTTCTTACTACTTTAAAAAGAATCTCTCGATTTTATGGAAAATATCAGTCATTTAGATTAAAGTTGCAACTCTGGAAGTTGCGACAATGTTACCCTTTATGTCATTGTTTTGTTTATTTGATTTGATTTTAAAGTATTATGGTTAGAAAATTACAGAATCACATAACCACAATTTTAAGTTATAGTTAGACATGTCCTAAAAACAAGTTTGCAAAAATGTCAAACCTCATCAAATGAACTGAATATAAAACAGCACGACTTTGTTATGACCATAACAAGGTCAAATTAACAATTTATTTCTGAAGGTTAAGCACGTCTTTTCATTGCACTGTCTGTGTGTGTACTTCAGACCCTGTTTTGTACCTATTGATGGAAAGGACTGACTGAATGAATGAAATTATTTTAAAAGGACAGAAGGTTTATGACACTTGCCGCTAGTTCTTAAAGAGGCGATAAACAACATCTGCGAATTCTAGGAACATCAAACAAATGAGCATCAAATCAAGTTAAAACTTAATAGCCATTACATCCGCTACATATTCATCTGCTCTGAGACCTTGGAGCCTCCTCACAGAGCTTTCCTGAAACCTGAACTTAAAGCATAAAGCCTGAATAACACATTCAGATGTGAAGACTGTCTGGAACGTCAGACATATATGTTTGATCTCTCTGTATCTATATATCTTAGTCAAATAAGTACTCTTTGATCAAATAGCATAGGCCTACTGTGTGCACTGTGTTTGATTGAGAGGTTGGCAGTAACCATCACTGTTTATAAAATGTTTTATATTTACTGTTTATGAATTCGAAGTAGTGCACATCCAAAAACTTTAGGCAGGTGCACAATCAAATAAAGCACTTCACTAAAGAATAAACAAAAATCGGCACACTGCCACTGCTGCTCCCAAAAATATTTATTTGATCAAGATAAGCAACGTTTAGTTTCATTTTTAGTTCAGATTTTTAAATTTTTTTTTTTTTTTGCTTTTCTTTGCTTTGGGTTTCATTTCGTTGCATTTAGCTTTTTTATTTTGTTCGTTTTGATTTGGTTTGGTTTGCTTTGCTTTTTTTTTTTTTTGCTGATTTACATTATAGCATTTTCTATTTTTTCGAATTTTATTCGTCCTTTTTTGTAAAAAAAAAATGTTATCTAGGTATATTCGAAACAAGATACATTTAATTTGGAAACATAAATGCATAAGATAAATTTGTTTTTAGATCATTTTACATTTTATACATTATATTTTATTATTTCTTAAAACATTGGCAAGTTTTTTTTAGATTTAGAGATACAAGATTTATTAAAAGATGTTTTAGATTTATGATTAAAAAAGTTTTTAAAAAAAATAGTAAGAAAAGATACCTTCAAGAAAATTCAAGTATTCAAGATACCTTCTCTGAAAATATGAATGTATTTTTTATTTTATTTTGCTGTTAAGTAAAAATGCATTATGTTTCAAGAAAGTGATAGATAATCCTAAATTGTTTTCAGTACAATTAAGAATCCAACCTTTTGCAGTGCAGAGATGTTTTTACAGGAAAACACTTCTCTAGAAAAAGAGAAAGAAAACAAAACTCTACGGAAGCTCTCCGGTTCATTATTTACACATCGCTTAACTGTGAAATTGTATTTCTTTTAAACATATCTCCGTAACAATAAGAGAGGAATTACACTGCCTATTGAGTTTGCAAGGCGCCAGTATTTCCGTTTCCATTATCTGGGCTGTGATCCACTGAAGCCCAAATAAATAAGCCACCCATGTGGATAAGCGTCACATTAAATATTGTGCTGGATGAAGTTTCTGGGATTAATGCAAAAGTGCGTCTTCAGCAAACTTAAAACGCACATTTTATTTGCCCTGTGGAACAGATACGACCTGACAAACAGACTCAAATGGCACACGTGTAGAGCCAAGGTCTGAACATTTATCAGTTCACACGTGCGCACAGCCTTTATTCACAACTCCTATTAAGCTTTACGCACACGTGTGGAAGCGTCAGTTCATTTAGCACCAACACTTCCTCACACTCTATACTTGGTGACACTTCTTTTCACACTTACAGAGACAGACACTGAGAAAAAAATTAGCTTAGCCTTAGCACAAACTGTGATCCATGTCATCATACGGTACATGCAAATAGTCTCATCCAGCCATCAAAATTCAAAATTGAATCTCATATAAAGTGGAATTTTGCCCAGCGGACTCGCTATATACAGTACAGTATATGAATACAGTTCACAATGGGCACATACGCGGTTTTAATGACTGCTTTGCCATCTGTAGAAACGTCACCACGTATGTCAGCTCAAGCTGTTTTCCCCCAAAATACAGTTTACAATTGCTTAACAGCATGACAGTCCTACCTCTTAAAAGTGATCTGCTATTGATGACATATAATTTACATATTTGCATACTAAAAGTTACACTAATTAAGAGTATGGTGTATTTCCAGCCCGATCTCACGGCAATTCGTAAGAATTTTACGAGGTGGCTAATTCATACGACCTCACTCGTACAAATTCGTACGTTTTTTGCTAATTCGTACATATTTTACGAGTTACCAAATTCATATGAATTTGTACGAATGACCTACCCCTGACCCCGCCCCTAACCTACCCATCACGTGGGTTTAGACAAATCGTACAAATTCGTACGAGTGAGGTCGTATGAATTAGTATGAATTAGCCACCGTTTAATCACTCATACGAATTCGTACGAATTGGTCGTGAGATAGCGTTGGTATTTCTCACTGTTGCTTGAAATGCCATTTGTTCATTCAAAATGCTTACAATGGTAAACAAATGGCATTTTTTTTTGTTATTTATATTAATAAAGAACAAATATAATGATCTAAGACTGTATCTGATCTATAGATACAATATTATACAATATTATTGTACAATATTATCTGTCTTCATAGATATCTGCATCCTGGTTTTCTCTTTCAATGGAATTTATTAATGAAATATACAGACATATGTCAGATTATACAAAGCATAACACTATAGGCCCTTTCAGGCGGATGAAGAGATTTGTCAACAACCAAAAAAAAGAAAGAAAAAAAGAAGTTTGTCACCGGTACTCGGACCACGGTTCCGGGTTTGAACCAAGCAATCGAACGACTGTGAAAACAGCCTTAAAAACAGTGTGGGAGGTTCGGCACCGATTTGTAATCTAATAACGCGACCTTTAAATGAGCAAAATAATTGCAGGCGGTTTGATGGCACTTCATGAATACATTCCCGCTCACCCAGCTGGAAAAACAGATGCTGCGTTAGAGAGAGGGAGAGGGAGTGTATTTCTCACATTTTCTCTGATCTCATATTTGCATTGGAAGGAGATCGAGGAGATGACACCGTATCAACTTGGCCATTGCTAATCTTACAGTAATACCACTTGCAAGTGAACCACATTCGGTCAATTTTAATGTCATTAGTTTGGAGCTACAGAGGATGAGCTTGTCAACGGGAGAGTAATTGCATCCTTGCGCTTCTACAGTGCCTGTTCTGAAGATGTGATTAGATTCCAGCAAAGTATCAAATGCTTGGCCTCAGCAATAGTTTGCATGTTCAGACAAATGTATGCTTACACATGTAGACATTGTTTCACTCATTTTGCAGCTCTTTCTCTCATATGTCTCTCATATATTTATGGTCACCCACTGCGGTTAAGTACGGTCGTCAATGTTCTGAGTGCTAAATCCTGTTCTGTTCACATACAGTTCAGTGGAGTGTCAAGTGGATTTTACAACTAAAGTGCTGACCGATCTGGCAGTCAACTTATACTGACACCTAGTGATGTCAAACTTACCGATGCTATTGTATGTCATTGTTTAAGCCAAATGGATAGACAGACAGTCAGACAGAGATATCCCTCTCCTCTCTCTACTAGTGATGCACAGCAGCATGTGAGAGATACAGATAAGATAAAGCGCTGCAACAATGCAATCACACTGATCTTGGACATGTTGAGCTGTTGAGCTTGGAGGGGAAAAAAAGGTATTGATAGACACGGGATAGCTGAATAGGGACTATAAAGTATTAGAACTTCCTCTTGCTGACCACACACTTGCAGTCATGACTTTCTTAAGCCGATTGTTTGCTCTCTGATGCTGCACTGCCAGGGTTTCTGCCTGTAGGCATACAATAGGCATATAAGAGGGTCTAAGATAAAGAAAAGAAAACATTTTTAAAATCTCATTTTAAATGCATATGCTTAGTTCTTAGGAAGGTAATATTTGCATTCATGCTGTTTTTTTAATTTATGTCATGTGGTGTACATATTTTCCTTGTACCTTGAATACATGAGCATGCACATACTGTAGTTTTCAACAAAAATATATATATTTTTTCATGTAAAAAGCATTTTTTGGAAATGTCTTTATATGTATATAATTAATAAATATGCTACTGATTTGTGAGAATGCTCACGACATTTTACATCCTGAAATAATCTTGCCTTGTCAAGAACGATATTTTAAGATATGACATTCACACAAAGTTATTAGGGTTTTCGTAGGTTATTTCTATGATATAATTTCCCCCATTTAAACTCTAATTTCTGCTTTAGTAGATTTTTTTAGTGTATGAATTATATTTTTAATGTATTTTTAATCAAGCGCCACATCCAGGGATGAATACAGAAAGTTGTAACAGTGCTCTGCCAGATGACATACGGATCTTCTTCTAGACCGAATTAATATATTTGTACAAACGATCATAAGCAGTTTAACTCCTGAATTCATGCTCAAATTCTGTCAGCTCCAGCCTACCGTGTCAAAGCGTTCAAAATAGTTCAAATCGTTTAAGGGTTTATACACTCGCTAGATTTAGCCAGAGAGAGAAAAAATACAAGAGAGAGAAATCAACAAACATCCTTCCTTGACAAAACACGTTTTTACAAAGAGAAAAGAGGGGTAAATAAAGATGTTTACTCTCTAGACAAAAAAGGGCAAGATAAGTTGCCAAGAGAGAAACCAAGTGCAATGTTCTCTTTTCCCTCTTTCTGTTTATCTCACATGCTGAGTTATTATGTGTATTCAACTCTGGATTTCTGCCCAGCCAAGGATTTTAGGACATTGCTCATAATGGTGCTCTTAATTGTGATCCCAGACCTGTTCTGTCATTTCCATCAAACTGGCTAAGATTAGATTCAGGAAGAAAAAGAGCAAGTCCCGGATCGGTGTCTAGCCGGAAGAGCTAAATGGATAAATAATGAAAGTGAGAATACGGTTGAAGATTATGCGTGGCAGCCTCAGGCTGGCTCTAGGCCTGTGTCAAACTGAAGTGTATGGTTCTCCAGGCCTGAACTGCATCTAGTTCAGACTGTACACACACCAGAAGTATCTCATTTATAATGTAGAGATGTTTAACAAGTAATGAGGATTCCAAGGATAGTTTCAGAAGGGCATATCTAGTGGTTTGAGACCAAACAAGTGATAAAATATAGTTAAAATAGCCCACCGTGGACGATTGTTATGTTTATGGTCTTAGAAAGCATGTTTGTCATTGACATGTCTCGGGAAACGGTAGTTTGGTAGTCCTCACTCCTACCTTGATGCTCATTATGAGAGTCGTTTAGACTTTATGATGTATATCTATTTGGATGTCTAATATAAACACCATATGGCCAAAAATATGAGTATTTTTAAAAGTCCATTTTAATTTCAATATATCTATAATATTTGTGTTCCTTGTCTCTCACAGTCCTTCTCCAACAGCTTGTCCCGGCGCTTCTCTGATAGCGAGCGCTTTTTTAGTTCACTGCAGTTGCAGATTCGCTCTTATTCCTGTAGACTTCATGACACTCCAGAGCCATGTTAACTTTGTCCACGCGTGAGCAGAGGTCACCGAGCAGACTGTGTGTAAACTCAAAGGAAAGCATCTGCTCCACTTTTTCTTTCCCCTCCTCAGCAAGCCCTCCAACTCTTAATCCCTCGCTCCTGCTGACCGCACAGAATCTGAGTTTCCATCTCTCAGCAGAGCTCATGTTCATCCTGTCAGTCACAGAGTTGAGAGGAGGAAGCCACCTGCTAGAAGCCACTTGTAGATGATATTATTCAATTGCTGTAAATATGAGTAGACGTCCTTTAAATGACATTGGGAAATTAGACATACACACTATACCGTTGAAAAGTTTGGACACACCTGCTCAATCTACATTACCGTTCAAAATTTGGGGTCGGTAAGATTTCATTCATTCATTGGGGGGTACACTTTTTTAAAGGTGTCATTGTTGCAGTGTAATTTTACAATTCAGTACTAGGTAATAGTAATTAACTACGTAAACTTACTATATAAGGAAAATTAGTATTAAGGTTTGGTTTAGGGTTAGTTGCATGTAACTATGCATAATTGACTGTTATTAATATAGTACCGAAATGTAAAAATTGTGACAGGGACAGTAGGTATACAGTAAGTATGCCGAAAATGCACAGTACTGTATAGTTTCACAGTTTTTAGTGCATTAAGTATTGATATACTCACTGCCAGTGTTGGGGGAAACTCATTACAAATAACTTGAGTTACGTAATCAGATTACTTTTTCAAGTAACTATTAAAGTGACACATTGCTTTTAAAATGTACCACAAAATATCTGAGTTACTTTTCCAGATAAGTAACTCAGGTTACTTTGTTTTCCCATTGACTGACAGCTCTCTTGTCCCCATGTTGAGAGAAATCAAAGTGCAGATGCGTTGTGTCTAAACATGATTGTAGTTCTAGACTAAATGTGAGCGTGCATTTACTCATCTCCCTTGCACAAAGAAAAGATTCAATATTCCTCAAAATGAACAAAATCAGTGAAATGTAGGATCAGAATACTATGCAAACCTCCAATAACTAATTATGTTAAATAAAAACATAATTTAATCTCACTTTATTGACCAATGTACTTGCTTCTGACCTTCGATGATTCAGTTAAACCATCAGCAAAAATGACTATGGATTTTTTAAGTAGTAAGTGTTAAACTTTTTTCTCCTGCATCGGGTTCTTCTGTGATCCAGAATGGCAGCACAGTATAAAGGTTTGTTTGAGCTGCGCTTTCTACTGTACACACGTGAATTTACATTTCCTTCAGCCTGAGGCTTATTATTTCACTTTTGGTGTGAAGGTGTCTTTACATTTGCCCAAAAATATAACTCTTTTGTTATTTAAAAACAAGCCCAGCCCAGGTGGGAAAAAAGTTATGCAAAAGCAACGTAACACATTACTTTTCTAAAAAAGTAACTAACGCAATCAGTTACTTTTAAAGGGAGTAACGCAATATTGTAATGCATACTTTTCAAAGTAACTTTTCCCAACACTGCTCACTGGATAGATATTAACTTGTTTACTTTTAAGAACAAATTGTTTGGAATCAATTAAAATGCACAATGAACGTTTGATTTGTATATTTAAATAGTACACATATGAAAATAATATTTAAAAAAAAAGAAGAAAAAAAAAAGATTGAGATTGAATTATTGGATGTATTGACAGCCAAAGTATCATTTCATCAGTCCCCTTAGGCTGTTTATCTGTTGCCTAAGGTATCAAGAATTCAGGATCATATATACCAAAGTCAAAAAAAAATATATTGATCCAGCCATATACCTTACATGCCAGTCCAGTGCCCTTCCACCATTTTATCTGCATACATTATGGACTTTAAACAAATAAATTAAAAAAATGCCAGTTGCTTATGGGGGATTGTCTTTCCACCCAAGATTACAACAGAATTCTTGTTTTGGAGCAACATCCTGTGTGAGACCAAAATCTGGACGAGGCAGAGGAGATTATGGCGCCAAATCACGTCTCGCACTCCAGACCCCAGCCAGCCTGCTCATTTATAAATGATCTGAGAGGGTTTGATTCCGTCATACAAGAACACTCGGGCTGTTGGAATGCATCTCATGCTGCTGTGTGGCTCATCGTGTGGGGAAGTGAACTTCAGAGGAGAAGACTGTTATTGCATCATAGCACCACTGTACTGTTGTTGCCCACAACCGTCAATCCAAACCATATGCACAATGATCATTTTGTAAGTAAAATAATCGGACAGTGTCAACATCTAGTATAGTACATCAGTTGATATAGTAATGACTTGAGCATCAACATGATGCCAAAACACATGAGAGGGGCACTATCATTGTAGAAAGAGAATGAAAATGTTGGCCCTAAATGCATGTCCATTCAGCAGAGTGCACAAGCGCCAGAGGCATTACTATTTTTGTATTCACTCATATGCAGTCTGAAACCATTCACTCATGCACTCATTCACCATTCAATACATGTCACATCAAGGTAAACACTATCCCAAATAACAGAAAAAAAAAAAACAGTTTTTTTTTTTTTTTTTAATCGCCAACCTTCACCAGCGTTTCGGATAATTTTCACAAAAGTTTCATGGCCCCCAGAATATTTTGTTGTATGAATATCTGAACATGCAGTATCAAAAGAAAGCACAGGGCATCTGCTTTAAAAACCAAAAAAAAAAAAAAAACTTTTTATTGTACAGTAGCTTCATGCATTCTTTTTTATCAACACTTTTGCATGTGGGTAAGTTTACCAACTTTTTGAGCAAAAAGCTGAGAAAAACCACGTTTTTGTCAAAGACTACGTCTGGATCGGATTCAGTACGATGATCAAAACAGATGGAGTAGATCGAGTCCAACAACACACTCAAAGCTTCACAGTCCTATAACTCGTCCTGGGTCGACATTTCATTCAGTAACATTAGGCAGTTTTGATTTATATGCTGTTTAATGTTGATGATTGTGTTATTTTACATATGCATATGATTACATATGCTATCACTTGTTTCTGCATCTTCTTCACATGTGTTTTGATCAGGAAATTCAGTACTTTTTCAGAAGATGTGTAATAGCGCCCCCTACCATATAACAGTGAAAACACGGAAAGCCGGAAAATTCCGTCAAAAGCCGCGTTTCCATTACCCTTCAAATTGCGCAAATTGAAATTGCGAATTGAAAATACGCACAATGGAAACATTTCGCAAAAACTCCCGTTTATCGCAAAAAAAGTTTTTACGCTCGCATGAGGAGGTTTTTCACACTGATCTATATAATGTCTGGATAACTCATGACGTTCTAAACTGCCACCAGGCAGTGAAGCCACCGGAGGTGTTCGAGCGGCCATCTTACGATTCCCTACCAGCAGAGGGCTCCAACGGCCGTTATGCAGAGATCGGTAGCTCCGACGGCACTTTTAAGATGACTCGCTGTGCATCAACAAGTGTAAAACGAAGATCACAAAAGGATCTTGAAAAACTGCTCACAGGTTGTACTTTAAGCCCATATATAGTAATTTATATGGACCATTGTCGCTATTTCCGTGTTGTTTAAAAAAAATGTATATCCTGCTATGTTCTTTCCTACATTCTTTCACAGACGTATTCAAGTTTAAACCCAATAAATGTATTATTCAATGCGTTACGTCTTACAAATTTTATTAAATGCATTTATTTAATATTTTCATGTCAATCCGTGTTTAGTTTGACCACGAATCATGCGCTGTCACTTTAATTCAGCGCCTGCAGCACAAACGAACTCTGCACGCACCGCACTTGGACCTGTTGACATGGGTATGGTAAAAAAATATGCACTGCAAACAGAGTAGGCCTATGCTATGTGTAAACCCCTTATTTACACTGCACACATCTGCGGCGCATTACGGCTCCGACAAGGTTTTATTCCTACCTTCACGCGGTGTCAACTCACACCAGGAGCATTTCCACGTGATTTGCCGATTTGTGGGCGCGATCAGCTCCGGTAGCTGTGTGGCGCCGCAGACGTGTGCAGTGTAAATAAGGGGTGAAACAGGAATACAATAACCCATACAATTTGTATTATGCATTTCCTGGGCATGTTCTTGCTAACTAATCAAATACTTGAACAGACTACTGATCTATCAATCAGAAAGAGCTAAATTTTAAGTTCACAATTCACATATACTTAATTTTTAGTAAGCAGGAATAATTTCCGACTTTAAACAAATACCCATTTAAATGCTTAGGATGTTTGCGTTGTAAGACTGTTCAGAGAGACTTTAGATTTAAGGACGGTGTCTCGTTATGCAATGTTTTCTTAGTCAAATCACACAATTTCCTATTGATTCAATAGAACGCGTGAGCTCACTAGGGAATCACATGATGGCGGCGCGGTGGCTTCACTGTTTATGACGTCATGAGCTATCCAGTCATTCTATTTAGATCAGTGGTTTTTCAGGCAATTCGAAAAAGGAATATTTCGCAAACTGCAATGGAAACAGGTTTTGCGCATTTACAGTCACCTGACTTAGAAGACGCGGTGTGTTTGGGGTCCGTGTCCGCAAATAATAACAATAATTATCATCATTACTATAACATTTGGGCTACATATGTAGAAGACGCTTTTATCCAAAAAAGGAACAAAGCAATTCGTCACATCTCATTCATAATACAGGTTGGACAATAATAATACAGGGCTAAGATTAAGGCACAAATAAACACAAGATTTTGACGCATATCCAAGTGTGTGTGCGAGTGTGGAGCGCGCACTGTATGGCACAGAGGCACCCGCGCGAACACTTGCATTTTCCTATTAACAGTGGAAACAACTTAAAATACTCTATCATTTCTGGTCATACAGAAAATAATAATACATTATTCGCAACTACTTTTATTTGCGTAAAATCACAATAACAAGAGAACATTGTGCTTTTGTAAAATAAAACAATCAGGCGCGCTTTCATGGTCTCCGTGAACTGAAGCGTGAGAACTGAAACAAAATATAGACTATGCAGTTGCGCACGAATTGTCTATGGACGCGCGAGGTGTCCAGAATAGACTATGCGCATGACTTAAACGCTGGCAGACACAGCAGCAGTTGTAGGCAGGTATATTGATCATGAAATCTGAATTTTCTTGTCTTGAATTATTCATTCAGTCATATTAATTCATTAATTTATGTCACTTGTTTAAGTCACCTAAAAAATTGTTTTTTTTTAAATCCATTTTAAATCCAATAGAAACCCCCTGGTGGCCGCTTAGTTCGCTTATGCTTGGGGCCGGTCCTGGTAATCCATATGAAAGGTGCATTTCTCTAAAGGTGGATCCGCCTTACAGCAGAGATGGAGATATGTTTTTAGCCGACACTGATTTCGAAAACAATAGTTTATTAATAAACAATTAAAATGCATCGTTCTTTTTTCAGACACATTTATTATCATTAGCCCATAACTCGCCTATAAATCACCTTTCTGTAGGCTGTGGTTCCAGAGGCTCTTCTCATTCAGCACTGCGGGAAAAATATAATTTCCAGGTTCTAATTTGGCCTTAGAAAACCAGTAAAATCTACATTTTTTTTTTTTTCATATCAATTTGTGAATATTTTAAATGTTTAATAAAGGGGCAAAAAGTCACAAACAAAAATCTGAAAATCCGTCATTATTTATTTTTCTGCGCAGCATTTGGAGTGTACAGTTATTTTTGAAATTTTGGTGTTCAACTTTGCGTTTTAAAAATACAACAACCGGTTATTTTTCGTTTTGCAAAATTACGTGTTAAAAAAAGGAAAAACGAATGGAGACAAAAGAACACTGACCGTTTGGACAGAATACGAGACATAGGCCTAGTTTAATTCTTTATTAAATTCATAAAAAAGAAACAATAATTACAGGAATAGGCTACTGGATTCTAAACCTCAAAGACATGCCACAATCTAGACCTCGGAGCAGAAATGAGGGAGAAACACCCAGAAACATCTTAGGTTATATGTGCCGTTCGCAGTATAAGGGTTTTTCCCTGCCATTAATGCTTGGATAACACACCTCGTCTCCTTTCATTAATAATAATAATGTCTAGTGCGGTGGCTGGGATATATATAAACCTACCAACGTCCGTTGCCATGATTTTTGGAATGACTTATCGCGAGAGGACAAAATGCCGTTTTAGTCGCATAACATCGGTTAATGGAAACGCCATCATTTCGCAATAGTTTTTTTATCGACATTTAGAATAAAGGGCAAAAGTTTTGCGCAAATCTGAAATGGAAACGCTCCTAATGGCAGGGAAAGAGTTAAAATACGATTTTAATTAGATTTCAAACGGGCAATTGTGAGATAAGTCTACAATACGAAATAAATAGTCATATTGTGAAGTATTTAGTCACATTTTGAAATGCAAAGACATATTTTTGACAAACAAAGTCACAGTTTTGATATAAATTTGAGTATTTATGAGAAATAGTTTGATTATGAGATATAAAATCGCAATTACCATTTTATTTTATATATATTTTTTATTCAAAAATATAAACGGGCCTCCATCCTGTACAAACCACATATTTATATTCGCAATCAGGTTTGTAAATATATATCATGTTGTTTGTTTGTTTTTATTTTTTCATTTTGTTTCAAAAAGGTATCTTAAGGATGATTTTATATTTTTAGTAGAAACTAAGACAAAAATACGAATTAAGAAGTTATATTTTTCAGCTATACTGATTTGAATCAAATACGCCTATGAAAAAAATCTTGCTAGCCGCTGCGTCTTGTACGTAAGCTAATGTGATTGCTCTACATAACTCTGTGGTTGTCAGTACCAAAATGGTTGCTTTCATACTTGTTTATCTTGATTATCTACTCCAAAGGACGTTCCATAAGCACGGTATGCAGCAGGTAATGATATTTTCGTTATATGTGCTCTGGAATCATGCAGACACTGAATCAAATTAGCTAATTTCTCACACTTTTTCACACCGCAGGTGTCAGAGTATCATTTTAGTGGAACCTTAATTGCAAACTACTTCAAAAGGGATGGCCTTCAATGATTCATTGCATGTCCTTAATAAAAGGTTATTGAAATCATTAGAAAAAGCCGGAGGGCATGTTAGACGGTCTGTGTATGTGCGTCTAAAGAGACCCACGCGTACACACAAACACTACGCTTTCCTGTCATCCAAAGATACAGATGGATGAATATTTCAACAGAGCAGAAAAACGTCCCCTCAAACGGCCATGACCCGGCAACAAACGACAGGGCTTGCGCACGGTGCGCCCGGGTTTACGGATGATCTCCTAACCGTTTGATAGCGCTGCACTTCATTGTCGAGGTGGGCTGAAAAGAGACAGGATATATGTCATTAATGGGTTTATTAATAACTAAGATATCGACATGGACGGGATCTCGAGGTGCTGATGGAGAACGGGTGTGCACTCAGAGCTCCATCTTTGCCTCCCTGTAGAGAACGTTCAGCTTTTAACATGCCAGATGGAGCTGGAGAAGCCACTGATTTAATGGACCTGCAACAGTAGTATGCAGTGGATCAGGAAGAGGTCACTCGGAAACACCCACAGGGAGAGATGGACAGTAGAGCAGTCAGGAATTCCCATACTTGCATGAATACACACACAATGAACTCCCCAACATGCTGAATTCATACATTCATTTACGCTGCTCACTCATGGCACGTGTGTGCAGGCATGATTTGATTGACAGGCCATGAATTTACAGTACCTTCCTTCCACCTTCTTACACTTTTGAGATTTCTTTAACCAGACCTAACATGTATTTTTTTATAATAGTGGTCAGGACAGGTCTCGTTAGATTTCTGGAGCAGTGCAGCTCGTCCTACTTCTTCCAATGACTTGGAATATTGAGACTAACTTGCTTTTATTGATTTTTTTTGCTAAATGACAAGAAATTAAAAGCTGTTTCAGGTTAATCCAAGTTTCCAATCTGCAGCAAGAGATTAATGCATTATTAACAGTTGTTTGTGTAGCTGCTAAAGCTTGAGGTGGCAAAGGATATTATGTCTCATGCTTTGCTCAGCCTATTAGCGTATGACTAACAACTTTAATTGCAATTATTTTAGGAGCGTTCCCATCAAATATCAGAACCACTGACCTCAAAGACCACGCAATTGACTGTTTATGAAGCGCATCACAGACAACACTAAGAGGGGCACTGAAGATAATGGTTGTAAGGCATGGTTATATTACAAGAGTTTTATTTTAGAATGTTGTTTAACATGAAAAATTGTTGACGGTGCAGGATAGATTTGCACTTTGACATTGCATTGTGTTCTTTTTAAACTTTTGATTAGTCGAATATTTTGAGTGCTAGGCACATTGTCTTGGCTTGCTGGGCTATTATGTTGTAATGGCTACTGTAATTAATGGTGGAGTGTACTATTGTTTTTAAATTAAATTGAGGAAAATAGTTCTTTCAGATGTTTATATTATCAGTATGCATTATTTGTTTTTGGATAGATGTATGTTGAATGAGTAAAACGCATTGCATTATTGGTGTTCATGAATCATTATTATTATTATTTTTATTAAACTTTTAAATAGTGCTTCTGAGAAACATAACAATAAAAACATCCTATAAAAGAAGGGTTAAGTCTACAAAATGGTACAACCCATTTGACATTGACATACCCGTGACATATTGCAAGATGCTGCATAATTATTAGAGGTTTGATTAATGATAATATCACACTCAATCAAAATATAATGTTTATAAATGCTCCACTTACTTACTCATTTGTGTATTTCCAGGCATAATTGTATTAAAGGGGTCGTATCGTAATTCATTTTTCCCTGAGACCCACTTATAATATTCAAGGGGTTTTGTGTGAAAAACAGGCATAATTTGTTTTCACGCGACCACTTTTCATGCACTCTCTTTCTCTCTCTCTGACAAATGAGCTATTTTATGCTACTTTACCTTTAACACTCCAATCTAAATGTTTCTTCTCCTGCCAGGAACAGCACAGGATTTTGCAAACATATCTTATCTTGTGATTCATCTTATATTGTCATATCTTACCTTTAATCTCATTGTTAGTTAGTTAGGTAGTTACCATTCAAAAGTTTGGGGTCTGTAAGAAATTAATCATTTTATTCAGCAAAGAATAAATTGCATTAAATTGGTCAAAAGTTAGAGTAAAGACATGTATAATGTTACAAATAAATGCTGTTCTTTTGAACTTCCTATTCATCAAATGACCCTGAAAAAAGTATCACAGTTACCACAAAAATATAATACATTGAGGATTATAATAATAACAAATGTGTTTTGACCACCAAATCAGCATATTAGAATGATTTCTGAAAGATCATGTGACAGTGGCTGCGGAAAATTCAGCTTTGCCATCACACGAATAATATAAATAACATTTAAAAAAAATATCAAATATAATATATAATATAATTAGAACAGTTATTTTAATGTGTAATAATAATTCAAAGTATTAAGCTTTTTAATATATTTTGATCAAATAACTGCAGTCTTGATGAGCATATAAGAGACTTTCAATTTAAAAAAAAAAAAAAAAAACGTCACTGACCACAAACTTCTGAATGGCACTGTATGCAAACTGGAAAAATATCATCTACTTATTCTAGTGTTTAGGAATCTACTGCACTTTTGATGTGCTGGCTATAAATGTAGGTATGAGTCGACGAATTTGATTTCCTGACACCACAAGCCATTTTTTCAGCTGTGTTTCATTAGATGTCTTTGTTGGCCTGGGAAGGCAGTTTTCAGCTCTGACACTTTTTTATTGTACAACAAACAAACTCAAACATCAAGTAAAATGTGTTTAATTCTAAACATAGGCATGCCCCACTACCAAAGCTCAATGTTGAAAGAAGCTGGCATTCCCTCTACCCATTTTGACAGATCTTTGGCCCGAGCTCAAAGATGAATTACTGGTCAACTACTTCTGCCCCAGTAATTCCAACAGTCGTTGTTATACCCATTGGGGTTAGCTCAGAGTAAACGTGTGCACGGGACCCCATCTGTGTTCTCTGGGCAACACAAGCCCCATAAGTCACTTTCAATGTAAATTAGACTTGCCAGCTTCTGCAGATGAGACGGACAATCATACTGGCCAATCATACGCCTTGCTGCAGATACATTGAGAAATAGTGAGGTGTGTGGTTTATATATATATATATATATATATATATATATATATATATATATATATATATATATATATATATATATATATATAATGTCCATTTCATTCAAGGTGACCTGGAGACGAATTCCTACTCCCATTTTGCTTGTGAACTGGCTGCACATGCTCTCGTCAGGCTGCGCCAGAGCAGAGGATGCTGGGTAATGAGACAGCATGATTGATCAGATGTCTGCTCACTGGCCGCCTGCCAGACCTGTGCCGTGCGCTTGTGTAATGTCCAATGACTGGCTTCAACAAGCTCCAATTGCAAGGAGAGAGAAAAACTCTCGCTGTGTGTTACTCCAGACATGACAGGATTATTAACCCTTTAGCAACACTGTATGTTTTCTTAATGAAACTGAATGAGAGGTGCAGATAACATTTATCCGAACACGAACTTAAAGTACAGTCAGAAAGCTGGTAGCTATAGAACATTTCAAGCTGTTCTAAAATGACCATAGCTTGATGGTAACTGGTCTAAGCAAGTCATTAACAAGTCTAATATGGTCATTAGCTCATCTAAGGTGGTCTCGGATGGTTATTACTAGTGTAAAGTGGTCTAAGATGGTAACTGGTTATTGGCTAGTCATTAGCTGGTAGCTGGACGGGGACTGGTCTAAGATGCCCATTAGCTGGTCTATAATGGCCATTGGCTAGTCTGAGAGGGTCTAAGGATCTAATGTGACCATTAGCTGGGAGCTGGATGGTAACTGGTCTAAGATGGTCTCAGATGTTTGTTTACTTGTTTACTTTGTTTACTTGTTTAAGGTGGTCTAAGATGACTGTTGGGTCGTCTAAACAGGTCTCATATGGCAATGATCTAGTGTTTTATCTTTTCTAAGTTAGTCATTGGTCTGATGATGGCTGTCTAAACTGGTCTTAGATGGTTATCTACTGTAATGTAAGGTGGTCTATGGTTTATTAGACTAAGGAGGTCTTTAGTTTGTCTAAGCTGGTCTGAGATGGTTATTACTAGAGTATAGTGCTAAGATGGTCAATAGATGCTCTGAGAGGGATATTAGCTATAGGAGAGTCTAAAATGGTCATTAGCTGATCTAAGATGATCATTAGCTGGTAACTGGGTGGAAAATGGTCTAAACTGGCCATACGCTGGGCATTAACTCCTCTAAGATTATCATTAGCTCATCTAAGCTGGTTTCAGATGGTTATATACTAGTGTAAGGTGGTCTAAGATGGTCAATAGAGGGTGACCAAGATGAGTATTAGCTAGTCTAAGATAGTAACTAGCTGATCAAAGATAATCATTAGCTGGTTTCTGGATAGTAACTGGTCTAAGATGCCCATTAGCTGGTTGTTAGAATGGTTGTTTAAACTGGTCTCAGATGGTTATTAACTAAGGTGGTCTATGGTCATTAGATTGTCTAAGATAGTTAATTTAGATAGCCTCAGAGGGTGTAAGATGGTCATTAGCTGATCTAAGATGACAATTAGCTGAGTTTGATGGTCTCAGATGGTTATTAACTAGAGTAAGGTATTTTAAGATGGTCAATGGATTGTCTAAAATGTTTATTAGCTATTCTAAGATGTCCAAGTCCAAATTGGTCATTAATTGCTTGACTTGCTACCATGTTCCAAAAAAACAAACAAACAAAAAACAGTTAGAAACCAATTACCATTATCCAAAACACAGCAACCAGTTTAATCTGGATTTTACAGCAGCTTTCAATTCCAAAATATTTTTTTGTTTCTTGGAGCCTTTCCAGCCCTTTTATCGGCACGCTGACACTAAAATGCTTTTCCGAGCAGAATCTTTAGGGTGTGGATAAAAGGGAGTCACAGTGGCGTCTTCTTGCTTCAGCCACTCACTCTCCTGCCAGCTCTTAAGACTAGATGTGCCCAAAGTAAAGCTGTTCTCCAATCAGAAAGACAGGTGCAGCAGTTACGATGGTGCTTGCGCATATAAATGCAGACCGTCAAAAGGAGCATGGAGCAAGTAAGCTTGGGAAACAGTTCCCAGGATGGACACAGCAGAGCAGAACAGCTGGGCTATCGCTGCAGGTACACCTCTCGGGGGTTGATGTTTTATTTATAAACCAAAGCCAGAAGTTTTATCTTAAACCTAAATTCAAGCCCTTGTGTGCACCTTTACCTTCAACCCTGAGACCAAACATCTGTTTCAGGGGTCCAATGGCAGTCATTCGAATATATGCTCAGTATATTTTTAGGTAAATACGCATTTATTTATGTATGAACGCTACTAAACTTATATATATACAGTATATATATACTGTAGAGAGAGAGAGAGAGAGAGAGCAACATAATTAATGCATTTGAAAAGTGTGAACAGAGAGTGTGTTTGTCTGTGCGATAAAGAGTGAATGTGTGGAAAAAGATCTATTTGCTATAGTTTTGTAGTCCATGTGATTCTAAAAGGGTCGTCGCCTCACAAAAGCCTCACTGAGCTTCTTGGGATCCTTTATCAAGATCCATCAATTACTCTCTTTCTTCCATCTCCAGCCTTGAATAGCATCTCTTCAAAATAAGAACATCAACAGAGCTCAATTTACTGCAGTCATCTGCAGTATTCATTTTTCCTTTTCTCTGCTCTCACAATACATCTCTGTACAATTTTTCCCTCTTCTTTGGAGGTTAATTGAGTCTTTTGACCCCATTGTCAACAGAGACTGTTTGTGGTTGGAGAGGAAATTAGTTTGTTTCTCTGGCCAAACACAATAGAAAGAACTGAACTCGATCGGATATTAGGAAGATGATGTGTCATCCGATTCTCAATGCCCTCATCCCCCTGTGCTTTATGACCATATTGGCATCCCAAACTGGAATAGAAAGACAAGCATTAGCTTAAATGCATGCCAAACACAAAAAACTTGGATTGATCTTTTTTTTTTGACTTGGCAGGCGGGCATCTTCTTCACTTTCCTACCCAATCTATAGGGCAACATTCAAAGTGCTAGATTAGCATTGTTACTTTCGAATCAGTCCATGTATGTCACCACTGTGTCAAATTGATGTTGTTAAATGTATTGTTTTGAGCCTTATGTCAACCTGGACAATGTGATTACTGTGTGATAAATTAGCCTGGGTGGTTGGTGGCTAATAAACGGCTCGCAGGATTGATCTAAAAGGAGTCTTCTGAGGTGCTACTGATGTAATTATATATTGTTGATGTTATTTAATCTTATTAAAGGTGTCTGCACTGAGCCATACATTTGATAGCCAGTACTGAAGAATTAAGATTCCAGATTTTAAAATGAACATCAAATCAATACTGACCCTTTTTACTTGTATTTTCCTGGTCTTATTGTCAACTATTCATCAGTGCATTGTTCTTTCTTAATTTAATAAAAATGTAATAACTTCTCCTCTGACATTACTTTTCTGCTGATGTCACTTCGGCCACACATGCTAATTAGCATTTGCCAAATAACTGTTTAAACATTGGTTTAGCAGTCAGTTTAGCTCCATTATGTAACATGGGGAAACATCAGTTATTCCCAGGGGTGGGAAAAAAGTTTTGGTAATCTTCCATCAAAATGTAATAACTTCATCTGAAATGAGTTTCCTTTTCTGCTTACATCACTTTGGCCCTGTGTGTTTTTGGATTGGATATAACACAACATGGTAGTGTATGGTATTTTGAATGGTAGTGTAGCTATTTAGGGTTTGTTATAACTAGGGCTGTCACTTTACGCTCGAAAATCGATTGCACAATCGATCGGACCAACCAACACAAGTATCGAAAACGAAAATAGGGAATCGATTTTATTTTATTTATTTTTTTACCAAAAATGTGTTTTAGGTGGACAGATCAATACAGTACACAGAACATGTAGGATGTTGGAAAATAACAATGTCTTTTCTGTTAACCAAATGCTTTTTAATATTCGCTATTACTTCAATGCAAGTGTACAAGCGCGCCGTTATTTGTTGCTCAGTAACGTGTGTTCAAGTAAGCCAGAAATGCGCAGATTCTGCTCAATACGCTGCATTTAATATATCATGAGGGCTCGCGAGTTGCGTATTTGCGCTAAATCCGCGCAGATTTGGCTTACACGAACTTCCCCAGCAAAGTGAGTAAACATAGAAACATTTACAATCGATTCAATGAACACTTATGTATCAAAAATCGAACAGGATTTTTTCACAAAAGTGACAGCCCTATAACATTTGCTCTGGCTTCATTCTGTTATTTAACACAATGTATTTTTCCTCATTGTTCCCCTTGTCTAAATATAGAAGGTTGTGACTGTCGTTGTTGCACACACAGGGCTAGAGGAGGGTTTGCAGGGCTTTGAGAGACACACATAACCAGAGGCCAGACACCTGGGTTAATAGGGCCCGTGCAGTACGGATCGCCCCTCAGGACGTGGCTAAGATGTTTTGCTTTGACAGTTTACAAGCAGGGCCTTTGCATGTGCATTCACACACCTGGGAGGGACGTCAGGCCTTCGGGATCTACTATGAGATGTGGAGATTTTAGATGCATTTTTAGTTGCATTTTCTTATGTGTTAACCATTACTTTCCACTGGCTGTATTCTAGCAAGGAACACTCTACCATGTCAATCAGTCATCTGTGCGCTTGTCTAGTTCTACAGTATGAGCTTAACTTTTACCTCTAAATTAACTCCCCAGAGGGGAACTGAAGATACTCCTGGCCTGAGGAGTGCTCAGCTGATGTTTCACTATATGCTTTTGCTTCTCTCTTCTTCTCATAGTTGGTTATGTTTTAAGTGAACGCACACACAAAACACATGATCCGTGCATACATTCGGTCTTAAAGTGACAGCATCCTAATAATCCTGATACTGTCTGCATTTTTAATGTTAACCAAACAACAAAGGACAAAGAAAAAACACTCACTGAACTTTGAAAAGGATATGAAGACTATGCAGTGTTATTTATTTGATCTGCCTACTTTATTAAATTTTGGGACCTGAAAACTATTAGACCTGGCTGAAGAGCACTGTTTATTTCATTTGTATGTATTGTATTGCATGTATTTGTGCTTTTGCTTTTAGCTTGATTCTTTGTTCTTATTTTATTACTGGCTGTTTACTTGTCTAAAAATGTAGGCTACTAAATTTATATTAGTTAAAGGATTTGTTCACTTCAGAATGAACATTTCCTGATCATTACTCACCCCCACGTCATCCAAGATATTCATGTCTTTCTTTCTTCAGTCAAAAAGAAATTAAGGTTTTTGAGGAAAACATTCCAGGATATTTCTCCATATAGTGGACTTCAACGGTTATCAACGGGTTGAAGTTCCAAATTACTGTTTTAATGCAGCTTATTTCAATTCATGACCCCTTTAACCCTCTGGGGTCTAAGGTGTTTTTGGGGTCCTTGAGACGTTTTGACTTGCCCTGACATTTGTGCTTTTTTCAGTTGCTTATAAACATATTAATGGCAAGGATGTAATTACACTCTATTTAGCACAAACAGGGCTACCATAATATGTGAGCAACATGTATGTACATGTTTGTATTTTTGAGAATAATGTTTATGCATGGTTATTGAAAAAACTAAAAGTTTCTGAAATAAGGCTACAAAACATACTAAATATGTGTCCACCAGACTTTTGACTAATGGATGTTGTCTCCTAGAGTTTTTGCTTCAAAATGATCTGAAAATCATCCTGCCTAATCATTTACACAAAACAAAACATTGATTTAAGACACGTTTTGTTTGGAAAGGCAATATGTGTGGGGGCGTGAATGATCATGAATAATGCTGTAGTTCACACCTAAGAAGACAATGACCCGCATAATGAGCCTTTCATTCAGGTGTGTCACTGGGTACCACAAGAAAGAATTTGAGGACTTATTTTGTATGCATGCAAATTGTATAATATCCAAGGTAAACATTTCTAGTAATTGTGCAATTAATTCTCATACTGTATTTTCAGAAAGTTTTGGAATATATCCTCTCCACAAATGTGTCACTAATTAAAAGCAATTATAAACAATTTAATGAGAAGGCTTATATTGACCTATTAAGATGTTGCTTACATCTACCTTGTAAATATATATTTTTTGCTAATTTATTAAAAAGTTTTCACAAGTAAATCAACAACAATTACAATTTTAAAAATATTTCAAGTGTAATCTTTCTTTGTAAAAAGTATACATTTTATCATACGTATTTGAAAGTTTAGGATTCATTAGTTTGAATATTGGAACAAACACTATAAAAACATCTTAGTTGATAATTCAATAAACTTTATTTTTGACAAAACATCCCATACTATATATTTAACATATGAGCAGAAATTAGCAAACAAAAGCTTATTTGATGTGGCAGTAGGTTTTTTTACAGTAAAAACTTTATAATCTATCCAAAACTAATCAACGAAATCTTGTCTAAACTCGTTGTCTAAAAATATCGTTTGTATGATATATTAGTATATAAATGTTAATTTACAGTTTAATATCTTGCTTGTATGGCACAGATGCAAGCTGTTCTGTAGTAAACAACAGCACGCATCTGTGCCGTTCATTCATTCACACACAGACACGCGATTCATAATTTAACAGTCTTTTTGCGGTTTACAGACACTATTGCATATCGCGATTAGAACAAAGCACTTAAGAATAAATAACTTACTATTCCACCTCAGCTGGATCCGTTGCTCCTCTGAACTAAACCGGCACTTCTGAGGTAAATCCAGGATTATTATTACGATAGTATTATTCCTCACAGCGTCGTAAAGTACATGAGTCTGATTAAACTTGATGTGTTTTATCGAGTTGATGTGGCGTTGACATGTTTGCATCTTGCCTCAGATTATTTGCGTTTGAATAGCGTGCCCTCTCCGTGGACGTGATCACATTAGCACTTGATGAGCTATAATGAGCTGAAATGAGAATGACTGGCATCTCTCTCTTTTCACACAGATTACATAAACTGAGAATATTTGTTTTTTATATAAAGTACTTCATTTAAAAGAAGAGAATTCAAGCTTTATGCCTGTATGCATGTGTGACTGAGTATTCGCTGAGTTACAGTTCATTTTCGGACACGTTTCAGAATGGACCACATTGAGAGAGATGGCAGAACGCGCATCGTGTTTATTTTTCTTTATTTGGCAGAAAGCACAACACTTTGTTTTTATTGTGAGTATACACAAACAAAATAGACACTTAACAGGATCGAATGACGTTTAACACTTATATGTAAGATCAAAATCAACAGAGTATTTTGAATCTCTTTTGCACTGATAAGAAAAAAAGCGAGCTGGTCACGCTGGCGTGACCGCCGACCCCAAGGGGTTAATGGAGGCTCCTTTCCATCATTTCTATTTCTGCTGTGGAATCTCAATGGACTTTATGTACACAGAAACACAGAGATCTAAACGTACCCATCACATTGATAATGCTGGAAGAGAGCAATGTTTATTTTAATAGCACACCAAAGAAGAAAAAGGGTTGAATCATTGCTCTGTGTATTTGAACAAAGGGGAAGATATTAGAGTTGGACACCCCGGGCCCGCCGTTTGTTTGTTTCAAGCCAACTGAATCAAAGTCAATTCAGAGCGGCTGTTCCAAAGCGCAATGTCCATGCAGCCGTGGTGACCTTTCAAGACCCGGACAGCGGACAGAGAGACATTGACTGCTCAAAACTGCTGAAAAATTGCTTCTTGTCATCCAGCAAGCAGTGGCTTCATGCCACAACTATCCAGTCGAACTCTCTCTTTATCAAGAGGGCAGGCTGAGAGTCACCAAACCATAATATGACTGAGTTCCCCTGCTGCCCCAAGACATGGAAGTCAGCTGATGAGGTCTGTCAAAGACATCTAGGTTTTTGGTTCATGACGCTTCTGTTGACTTTGTCCAAGTCAATGGTTTTCATCAACTAGACCAAACAAAGTTCTGAGACACAGAGCTGAGAAATGTTACATTTAAAATTAATGTTACAATATTGTGTTGCCTAGTTTTATTTATTTATTTATTTACGGGTTTTTTTTTTTGTAAAGTAATTATTTTCTGTTACTTTTCTTACCATCAGCTAACTAAAACTCTGTATTGGTTTGCAGGCATTTTGTTTTACACTGGAAGTAATTTTTTTTTTTTTGTTGCTTTATATCCTCACATATTTCACATTAAATGATATACAGGCTCAGCCTGATCACATGACATGGGTTTCTATAGCATGCATTGTATTTATTGTGCAATTATATGCGAAAATTAGTTTTTACTTGATACACAGTTTTCACGTGCATATGATACACACTTTATGCCGTGTAATACGCACGTACCCCACACCACTAATCCTACCCAAGGGGTTTACATTGCGTATCATATACACGTAAAAACTCCTATTCACATATAAATTGCACGATAAATAAAATCCGTGCTTCAGAGAGGCATTTCATGAGATCAGGTTGACAGGTTACACAAAAAAAGTATGTTTCCCAACCCTTAATGCAGTATGTGCATTTAGTGTATTTAATATGTGTATTTATAGAGGGTTTATAAAAACTCTTTTGGGGTTGAAGACTTTTTTTATTCCACCGAATCACTATTACATTTCAAATTATATATATATTTTTTTACTTTACTTTACTACAAGAAAACTGCTGCACAATGCATTATGTTTTATGTTGCAGTTTTAACAAGTAACACATTATCCACGTTATAGTTCGTGATCCTCTCCTGACTCAGAAAAACTCTTTGTTCATGACCTCTCCACTTTGGATCAAGGTATTTGGATGGCCCAGAGGACGCCATGATGAGGCCTGATCAACCCCCAGAAGTGACAGTGGATACGCGATTGGTCCTGGCATGCTCGCTTTTGGCCCGACAGTGGAAACACTGCTACTGAGAGGCATGCCTCAAGGTTATTCATATATGTGCTGTCCCTGAGAGGATCAAGCAGATGCCCTAATTTCTGATGAAATATTTGAAGACAGGAAATGGCAGTAGGATGTAGTTTGATGTAACTGCCGTGGTTTAACATGCAAGTGTGCTTAATCTATTCTGATAAGTGGAAAGACCTTATGTTCTTGATCTTGATGCTTAATTTTGCCTGTATACGTTTTGTGCTTTATCAGACAGAGACAATATATTGTATTGAGATTATTAAGGAGAAAGAAGGGTAATGCAATTCGGGAATTGTACTTTTGCCAGCCACATGAGCACCACACAGCTCAATGTATTTGAAGCATGTGTTCTAATCACTGTACCACAGCTTCAACAATTTTTGCAGTTTTGTTTTTTTATTAATGTAATCTTAGATATTTTTAAATTTGTTTGATCAACATGCTGTCCTCCGCGTCCTTAGCCAAGCTCAGACTTTTATTTTTTTGACAGCTTATTTACATTGTACTTTCTCACATTACTATTCTTTAGCTTGCATTATGACAAGTGTTGTCACTACCACCCCCAAGCTCATGCCACTTCCTTCTGTACATGAGACACACTTGTCAAACAAACAACCCCAAAAATGACTAAATATTTCTAATTTTAGTTGCAACTGTTTTTGTTTCTTCTAGATTTCTGAATTAATTGAATCTGTCATTTGTGCACTATTAGAGTACTGTATCAACTGAAAATCATGTGTATTATCTATGAGGTCATGCATTATACAGACTCTGGTAATGCACTAAAACATGCCTAATGCAATTTACATGAGGAAGTTTGTTTTAATAAGATTCACAAGATCAAGAATCATGTCTTTGTGGCCTTAATTCCCCCTTAGTCTGATTGCTGTATGAATACATTTCCATGTGATCAGACATACTGTATACAATCCCCTGTGTTTTCACTTGTTTTAAGTGAAAAAGTCAGCGTATAATAAATTAATAAAATGGCAAAAGGGCTAAACACTCACTCTGACATACAGCACTGTAGCTCTGCAGTCGGGCAATATAAGGGACTGAGACTGTTTCTCATGACTCCTGTTCACGTCCATTAAGTCCCCAGTGAAGTTCAGTTTCCACCACTCATAACGCCCACTGTATCTTCAGCTGAGGTTCTAAACAACGTCCTGGCATGCTCTGCTCTCCACCCTCTTTTTTTTCTTTTTTTTTTTGAAGGAGATGATTTTTGTCTTGAAGATTTTAAGCATGTTATTAAGCATGTTACATTTTAGCATGTTATTGAATGTGGCAATGTAATTTCTGCTGCGCTGCTGCTGTTGATTATTGAGACACTGCTGTGAGCATGTAAGATATGCTGCTGCATAAATAGACATAAATCCCGTAGCAGATCTAAGCAGGTGGAGCTGGGGGAGGTGGAGATTTTCAGAGGATCTCTGATAGAGCGCTGCAAGACCAGCCTACAGCAAACACTGAACCAGACTATTTAAGACTATTTGAGAAAGCGATCTCATTGGCTGCAGGATCAGCAGAGGCCAATCAGCTTGTGCCATGTGGTAATGATGTGATTGTTTGTAGATTACATGTAAATTAGATAGATAGGTAGCTCTTTCCCCTTTCTTTTTCTACTGGTCACAGTTCAGTGAAGGTAGGAACACCTCCAAGAGCCACACATTCTCCCAGAATTCCCTGCTCATTGGGTTGAGAGCTGTTAGAGTTGCACAGCTTGTCAGCAAACAGCACAGCACATGTTATATTGATAAATCTCTCCTCCCCATAAACAAGGGTTAGAGAGACTGTCACCGCAGATATTCCCTATGTACATGG
This sequence comes from Tiaroga cobitis, assembly GCA_030578255.1. Lineage (NCBI taxonomy): Eukaryota > Metazoa > Chordata > Actinopteri > Cypriniformes > Leuciscidae > Tiaroga > Tiaroga cobitis. Next base: position 33,465,644 of record CM060601.1, on the reverse strand, counting down.
CATCAATAAGATGGATTTGTTTGGTCTGTCCTTTTACTTGATGCTTTTCCCAAGGAAACTTTGGGAAAGAATGGTTGTGGTGCAATAGGTGAAAAGAAAGAAAACGTATCACAGATGCACACCTGCTCTTTTTATAAGTCCTTTCACCAATGTCTGCTCTTCTCTCCGGCACTCATCCGTTGGAGTTTCCCCACAAATAGAGGATTAATATTGAATGCACATGTGTCCAGTCTCCATTCCCACTGCAGGCAAATTCTCTCTCCTTGAATTTCATATTTAGCTTTCACACAACTTATGCAACATTCATAACTCAGGTATGTGGTCTTAAAAACAATGAGTACTTGGCTGGGAGCGTCTTGCATCAATCATGACACAGGAGAAGCCAAGCGTGAGATAAAAACAGTACCCTTGAAAAAGCGATTTTTGGTGCACATCAGGAAGCGCATATGGAGGAGTCCGTATGGTGGAAGAGGGCAGCACACGCTTTGCATTCTTAGAGACCACCTCTGTTTCGGGTTGCTGTGACCAGACTAAATTACGTGGAGTTAATTTGAGATATGTATGCACATATTTTCTCTCTCTTTCTGTATTTTCTGACCTGTAAACATGGAAAGAAGCCTTTCTATTGATTTGCAGTTGTAGGTCTAAAAATCCAAAGTGCACATGACCCTGGGTGCACAGAGCAGTCTCAAACCTTCCCTGAAAAGAAGGGCTAATGGATAAAAGATGTTCGTGAGACCCCTCAGATCTTCATGTTAATTCACTATTAATACTATCATCAAGAGTTGGTAGAAAAGACCGAAGAACATTTTAATGTTACTGAGAATAGATTAGACATGCAGTTTTACATATTTTTCATATTTTCGCTTTTTTGTTTTTGTTTTATCTACAATAGAAAATTCTGACTTCTGAATGTGTAGTACCTTGACAAAGGCTACTTGTTTTTCCGAAACACTGGTAATAATAATAATATGTGCTTGAGACAGTGTGACGTTATATTTTCTCTGCATTAACTTATACTAACCCTACCGTATACCAATCTCTAATGAGAGTTAGTTGACATGTAGCTTCAAACGTATTGTTAGTAGAATGACTTAAGTGCACTATTGGTTTTATACATATGGTTTTACATACTGGTTTTATACAAATATGACTGGGCTGTACATGGACATTAGGTTTATGTGAGCATTACATGGTATTACAATGGTATAAGTTGTAAGTGATATCCATCTTCCCTGATATAAGTGAAGACATTTAGACGGCCAGTCCTCAGTAAATGAAGGGTAAAGCAGTAGCTTTCCTGTGTCTGTGGCAGGAAGACTCTGAAATATTTACTACACCTTACACAACTTCTGCTGTTTTTCACCGGTGAGTTCTTTTCTCTTTTTCCTGGGAGAGAGACAAACAAAGACAGTTTTTTTTATATATTTTTTTTTTTTTTTATGAATATTGACAATAATTCTACAATATCTAGGAATGGATTCATATTCTCAGAGCTGTTTGGAAATAATAACTGCAAATTATTGTTGTTAAGCCTCTTGAAACAGCTCCTGAAACAAAGAAGCTAGGAAACAGATGGAAAGAAATGAATAATAATGAAACAGTGGTCACTTGCCTTAGGAAATTTATTTGTATTTTCTTTTCTTTTCTTTTTTTTTTTTACAGCATACAATTCTCGGTAACACTTTACTTGAAGGGGTGTGTATAAGACAGACATGATTCTCAATAAAGAGGCTTTTTTTATATAACACCCATGTGGTCCATATATTAAACCAGCAAATTTCCATAACATATTTTTAGAGATATTTGAACGATGCTGTGAAATCTGAACACAAGACTGATTAACACCTAATATTCTCAGTGTCCAAATATAGCAGGGACTGTTTTGATGGCATTCATGCTCTTTCAAACATGATGAGTAGGTGTGTTTTGCTTTGTGACAGTGCTTTAGAATTCTTTGGGTAACTAGTTTAAATTCATTCATATCCCCTGCAGGGATAAAGAAAATGTGCATATTTCTCAGGTTCGTGCCATGGTGCGATTGCTCCACCGCCTCCCTGTCCGTGCAGGTTGTTTGCAGAATGGCAGAACATTTTTGGCATAACGAGTGGCGCTGAAGCGATACACCTTTGTAGGGCTGATCAGTGTCATAACATCCAAACCAGTGACAGGTTGAGAAAGAGAGAGAGAGGGTGAAGGGGTTGATAGTCCATCTGATGCATATTGCTCACAAAATTGTAAGTACGTTGTTGATCTGGCAAGCTAAAATTTGATTGCCTGGCTTGAGTAGGTATGTACAGTATGAGCAAATATGTATATTCCTCTTTGTTTTCAGAACCCATGAAATAATATTTATTACTTTTGTATGGACAAATAATTATCACAGAGTCTTTACACATTTAACTATTTTCCCCATGTTTTCTGATCAACCGCTCATAACTACCGCAACGTTATTTGAATGAATCATTATTGTGGTATAATATACACTATTTTTAAATAAACCAGCCCTAAATATCACGTTAAAAACAAAACAAGTTATATGTGGTAACTTTAGATGTCCAAGTAAGCAGTTCTTGGGCAGATTAGCTGGAATGTGGACCGGACTTTATACCGAAAGCTCTCTATCTCTCATTGTATTTCTCTCCCCCTCTGGCAGGTGTTTGCATTGACAAATGAGGCAAGTCATCTCTAAATACAGATTGCAGTGTAACGAAAATGAGAGTCTGCAGTGCAAAGTAGTATTTCTCTACCTCTGTACTTCCTTCCACTCTTTCCCTCCTACTTTTTATATGACACTATCTCATTTCATGCCTCATTGCTTTCCGATATGTGTCAGGCTGCAATTCATAACACAACACAAAGTACTCTGTAGTAAACATTATGGTAAACTATCTTCTTCGAGGTCAACTACTAGCATGGAGCAACAGTTTGAAGAAAAAAAGTTGACTTTTGATAACTCTTAGGGCTGGGTATTGACACAAATTTCACAATTCGATTCGATTTCGATTCACAAGCTTGCAATTCGATTCGATTTCGATTACGATTCGATTCGATTCAATATTGATTATTTTGGATATCAGGTACAATACATGGCAAATTTTTTTCAAGGAAAACAAATCTCTTAACTAATGCTGTAAACTATGGGAGTCAGTTGTAGCCTACTAGGCTTCATTAGCCTACTATAATTCTGAAGGTAAAAATGAACTGATTTGAAGCTATACAAACACTTAAATTACACTTATTTATTTTTATAATAAGAAAGTTATATGAAATATAAACATTTAAATGGTGGCTGTCATAAAAACTTGCCAGATTTATTCATGCATTAAATATTGAAGAACATTAAAATTATAATGAATATGTAATATGGTGCATATATTTAGCAAAATTCTCCTCTCTAGAGTTATTTTTTCTTGCTGACTGACTAAGTTACTAAGTTTAATGTTTTTTCTGAGGTAAATGTGACGTTACATGCCATTGTTCACTTGCTGTTTAACTGACGTCTTTCCACGGATGAAACACTGATTGAGCGATACCACGTAACATGATACGGATTTCGAAGTTGTACTCTATCTTTTAACACACTTTCAGACGCTCATTGATGTTTATTTGGCGCTGTAAGTGGTATTATGAAGGCGGAGTAACTGGTATTATTAAGGCGGAAGAGGAGAATGAGATCATGCGCGCTCCGTGCTGCTGCTTCTCTTGACTTGAGCCAGTGCGATCTCACGCCACAGCGCCAAAACGGTATTTATGTTTTTGAATTTCGTAAGAAAATGGACGTAATTCGAAATTTGAGACTTTATTTCATAATAATAGTCACAAAGCACAAAGATTATTTCGATTTATTGGATGGGATGCACGATACAATGTTCTGCGCGATCATCAAATGAAAACAGGATGACTAATCGATTCTTGAGATTTAAGAATCGATATCGTTTCGTAAAAATGAGAATCGATTAATTTCGAGAAATCGATATTTTTTACCCAGCCCTAGTAACTCTAGTGCCCCATTGAGTAATACAACACAGCCATTACGTTTGGTGCAAATGGCTGCTTGCATTTGCGTTGGCTGGGAATTCACGTCAGCATTGGCAAATGTTCATAAAGAAATTTTTCTGGCCTTAGCCTTAGTGGGTTAGCTTTTGACTGAACAAGGCTAAGAGAAAAATCACTACTGTTCAGTATATGCTTTTGACAGTTGTGACATAGTTTAAATTGAAAAGTCACCAATTTTGATATCCCATAGAGAGGAGGAAATGTCTGGGGGTGAATGTAGTTCACCGTGCTGGCTTGGATGGAAGGTTTTAGAGTGTGTTCTAGAGTGAATGAAAGTGAGTAAGACAAATCTAAAAGATGGTGGTCAGCCATTTTCAAGCCCCAGAGGTGGTGAAAGACTGTCCTGCTGCTAGGACTCCGCAGCCCCAAACTGCCTGATGGAAAACTGCCCAAAAGGCCCTCAGCATCCCACTGTGAAGATTTATGTGGACAAGAATACACTATTTACATAATTTCTTTACATATGCACAAGGTGAACTCACCACTTGCTGTTTCAATGAAGGTCAACAACACTGCTTCCTGGTGTGCTAAGTCTTGATATGATTAGCTTGTCAAATCTAAATTATATTTCTGGTTTGGCACTTATGAAATGTTCTGAACTATGTTCTAAAACAGATTTGATGCACAGATACACCTGTGCAGTATATTTAAGTGTAGAGTTTATGTCAAATTTGACTTGCTCTAAAAGTGGGCTGCTTTCAGAGATGACTAGGGTTGTGGATGGCTACATGTGTTTTTATGTCATGTCAAGAAGGTACTGTAACAGGTTGCTTCAACAAGTGCTTTTGAGGAAGAACTAATCTCTGGATTTGCTAAAGTAACAAGCCAGTAACATTTTGCTATGACAATTTCATAGCATGAAATTGCTATGAAATTTCATATGAATTCATATGAATATGAATTCTTGTTTTTTTTTGTTTTTTGTTTTTGTTTTTTTGCTAAAAATTGTATTTGTGTGGCAACCGCAGGTTGATACTCTGTGGGTTTTCAATCAAGGGTTGTGTATCACATGTTTTTTTATCGAGTCATAGAAGTCTCAACATTTTAAGAAGGTACCAGGTCGCTTTCGAGGAAGAACTAATCTTTGGATTTTCCAAAGTTAGTAAACAAGTTAACATAGACTGGACTCCTGTCTCCAATGCTGACCTGATCTGCTTGTTTGAGATCTTAAGTCTGTTTTGAACAGTTCTATTCTTCTGAAATGGATTACACTTGCTGGAAATGTTATTTTACCTTGTATTCTGTCTTGAATTTCACACCACTATGGATATTACTCTGCCTTAAGGCATTCACGCCTGGGAATAACTGTTGGACAGACCGACAAGACCTGTTGTCACTACGCTCTACTGGTGGGTCTTCATCTGTAAACCTACCTGAGGATTGTTGTGCAATCCGGCGGCATGACAGATGGCTGGAGAGGTGAAAGAAAGAGAATAAAAAGCATGGCTCAAAAGGAGGCGTGAGGCACCAACTCTGAAAACGCCAGAACAGGTTATCTTTGCCCGTCATTACCCTGTCAAACATGCATTCAGTAAGCAAACTAGATGAACTTATGCTATGAGCTGAACATGATTGTGAATTCAAACAGCAACCTTGTTTGCCTTACAGAAACTTGGCTCAAAGATCACCATGCAACCCCTTACCTAACAGGTTGTACAAAAATACGAGCGGACAGAGACGAGCATAGCTCATTTAAATCAATTGGAGGAGGGCTGTGTGTGTTTGTTGACAATAGCTGGGGCACAGAGTACTGTGCACACCGGACAATTTCTTTAAGACCATTTTATCTCCCATGGGAGTTTGGCCAGATTACTGTCATGTTTACTTATGTACTCGGACCGAACGTCGATGCCGCAGGGGAGAGAATAGCGAAGAGCTATATTATGAAGCACTCTCTTCACTCTGCAGACCAACCTGTGTTAATTCTTGGGGATTTTAATTTATTATCTGAATATCTGCCTACTCTTTAGAAATATGTGGACTGTCCTATTCGTTTAACCCGGATCTCTGTTATGGGAATATTCCAAATACTTATAAAGCAGTATGCAGGCCTCCGCTAGGGAAATCTGATCACAATTTAATTAATCTCCTGCCCAAATATAAGGCTGTAGTGAAGAGAGAGAAACCTGTCACCAAGAAAGTACAAGTGTGGTCTGACAGGTGTAAAGAGCAACTTAGGGACTGCTTCGTGGAGACTAGCTGGGACATTTTATTTCAATCCTGCCAGGACGCTGATGAACTTACAAAACACTGATGCTGCGTCCCAATTCGCCTACTTATACTACGCCTTAAAAGTGTGTACTCTTTTTGTGAAGACAAAGTACATACTTTTGAGTGTGTAGCAAAAGAGTAGGCAAGCTTTGGGACAAACTACTTCGTCATCTTTAACGGACAGATCTGTCGCGTGCATCCAGTCACCGTAAACTGCCCTGTCAATCATCTCGTCACAGTTAAAATCCTCCATTCAATCTAATATAACTTCTTACCATTTAGGAGAGAATTGTTGTCGCACGTTCATCTGCCAGTCATGGGTCTTTCATGCCGAGACTCTCCTTATGTGTTTGGAATTTGAAAATAATAATGCATTTAAAAGTTAATGGCTAAACGTATCTTTGCAAAAGTTCACAATGCTGAAGATGCAATATAATGTGGACAACATTGAATAAATACATTTTCGTGAGGTTAGATACTGATAATTAATCACTCAAACCCCTTTATCTAAACCTCTCTACATAACCGTCGGACTCACGCGTCCTCCATGTCTGTAGTTTTTTAACACTTTTCAGTCGTGTTTGTAGTTCTTACCGAATCCTCGTCCAACGCGCAATGGGTTGTGGGCAATATCAGCCGTTAGAGTGTGCAACGATCTGCACTTCGGATTCTGACCGGATATAGTAGACCATCCGGGTCTCTTTGGGACACTCATTTCAACATACTATGATTTGGGACGTACTAATTCTATTTTCGAATACTATTTAGGACGGATAGTATGCGAATTGGGACGCTGCATATTATGTCTGAAATTAAAACGGGGAAAATGTTCCCATATAACAAGCTAAAAAGCTGCCTTAATGAAAGTAGGGTTGCTTTCTATACCAGCAATGTGGAATTACTGTGTGAGAAAAGGAAACAGTTAAGGGGGGAAATTCTCAAGGCAAATTTTGATTTAAAAAATAAGATAGAGGGCAATTTTTAACTGATAATATAAGACAGGCATGATTTGAATCTTTTTTACTGTAGATTTGATACCGTGGATGGTAGGATGGAATGTGATGAGAAATCTGTATAGAAACATCAATAGTTATCAATGAGGAAGATGTTATTGCAAGTCTTTTAAATTGAAGCCGAAGAAGACCTCTGGCCCAGATGGTCTAAAAGCCTGTCTTTTTAAAGATTGTGCTCCTTACCTAATAGAAGGTTCTTTCAGTTTCTTTTAGACACATGCACAATGCCAAAACAATGGAAATTCTCAATAATCAATAATTCTCAATAAATCATTGCAGTAACTTATTGTGTAAAACCGTGGAGTATGGAATTGTGGCCAGTCATTTGACCTTCACATATCACATTTAATAGAGATTCCGGCACAGTTGATGCTGTTCTGACCCTGCTTAATACAGCTACAAAACTTATTATGCATCCCAAAGGATATGCCAGGGTTTTATTCATAGATTTTAGCTCAACTTTTAATTCAATGAAGATTCACATATTCTCATGAAAAGGCTGACTGACCTCAATATCAATACAGGGTTAGTTTTCCGGATCAGAAACGTTCTTTCCTGTTGTCTGATGTGTTCACTGTGAGCACAGGCTGTCCACAAGGCTGTGTTCTCTCCCAGGGGCAGCGTTTGCGTATGGCAGAGTATGGTCGTTGCCATACCCTAGCAGTCAGAGTTCAGATAAAACACCAGCTAATGATAATGCTCGGTAAAGATTTTAGGAGGGCTTTAACCCCCTACATTTCCACCCAGTCCCAAATTTATTTATTTATGAAATTCCTTTCATCCAAACGGCATAAGACTTTGTGGCTTTTCCTACTCTTGCTATAGCCTACTTCATACTTCCGTGCAATAAAATTGCTAAAAAAATGTATAATATTAATTTGATAATAAATCCGAAGGCAAAATACGCGTTAGGTCTATATAGTGACGTTCAAGATGAGCGCTGCTCTTATGATCTTAACGCCGACTTCTCTGATTGGTTGCAATGCTGTTCACTGTGAGTTTTAATTAATAGTGTAATAGAGTTACATAGTACATTGTGTTTATTTTTGTCGTTTAACAAATACATTAGGGGGATCTAATGTATGTTGTTAGTGGCGAGAATATTCACGTGAATAAATACATAGATCCGACTATTATCTTCATGTACTTAAATGGTCCAGTGGCAAAACTTTCGCTAAGCGGGTCAGAGGTTCTGGGTTCTAATACGCACTAAGCAGTATAGTTTTTTTCCCCCTCATCAAAACCGATTGTTTATTAGTGGTTGTAGGCATGCAGGGACATGTTTTTTTTTGTGCATTATGTTTTGTGATTTCACCATAACGAATAGAGTCTCCATAACGGATTGAACCGCGTCCGTGAGAAGACAACACCGCTGTGCGCGAGTCACAACAGAACACTATCCGCGCCACTGATAGCAGCGGCAACGAGCACTTTGGGGACTTGATTTAAAAAACAACACATTTCAGCACTAGATCGCCTCTTATTTGACAAACGAACGAAATTAATGCTCTATTAGAGTTAACTGGAGATGTTTTATTTATTTGTATTGGTAGCCTACATGATCCGTGCCGTGAGATGTTTCAAAAGTGGTGGGGACACAATCGACCCTGGCAAAAACTGATGGGGACATGTCCCACCCGCAAATTACGCCTATCTATGTATGCCCAGAGGGAATGCCATACTCTAGGTTTTTGTGAAATGCCGCCACTGTTCTCTCCCCTGTGCTTTTCCCCTTTTTACTAATGAGTTTATGATCAATGAGAAACACTTTAGCTTATTTAAATAGGATGATGGCATGGCCTTAGTTTGCCTACTAAATAAACCCCTCAGGTGATGTTGCCTATCTGGCTCACACTAAGGCCATCAAAACATGGTGTCGCTTTAACCAGTTAGAAATGAATGTTGCCAAGACAAAGGTTATTAAATTAACTCCAGAAGTCCTTGACACAACTTTTCACTGGGATGTGCTACAGAGTCCCTCTGGCAAATACAAATATTTATTCAAGAAGACCTTCATCCCAAATGCCATTAAAATGATATTGAATTGATAAAGTAACAGAAAGTGACATAAGCTGTACTTTTCTATTTAATGTGATCTTGTCTGTGTATCTTTTTTATTATTATTGCTTGTTAGTTTCTCAGTAGTTTAATGTATTGGTGGAGCCAAAGACAAATTTCCACTCCTGTGGACAATAAAGGTATTCAACTTCAAATTTTACATTGTAACACTTTCATAACATTTTTGTTTTTTGCTTATTTTGCTAGAAACTCTTTGTTTGCGTGGCAACAGCAGGTTGATACTCTGTAGGTGCAAGTTTTCAGTCAAAAAACTGCAGGTTAATGGCTGTCTTTTACTCTAAGCCCACCATTAACAAGTCAGTCAGTAGTGGACATCAGTGGGTGGCAGTGATGATGTTAGTTTGCTGACCAGCAGTGGACCTTCTTTATGGACCATTATGGGCCTACTCAAAATGATTTCATATTTACTTTGTTTTGCCCTTTTATCATGCCTTTTTCTTTTGGACTGTACGCAGGTTTTGACCTTTACAATCCATTTGCTCTTAAAAAGATGGAACGTTTAGCACAGCTTTAATTATCACTCTGCCTATGAAGCAGGTGACAATGTGTTTGAAATATGAGAGCGAGGCGGTAGGAGCCTCTCAGTAAAGCTGTCCTCCACACGTCCTTCCTTGAGATTGGCTCGCCCACAGCATCATAATTGAAAATTACGAATGTTCGGGGCCATGATTAATCTGTGACCTTTGACCCCTGCGGAAGCCAACCCTGCATATCAACTTAGGCTGGGGTCAAGAGATACATCTGTGGGAAGACGCACACAAACACACACATCCTGTGCAGACCTGATAATGTAATGCGCCCTGACAGATTTTTAATTATCACCCTATCCCAGGTCGTTAAAGGATGCCTCCAATATCCTGGTCATGTTTCAGCAGCAGTTAAGTCAAAGGAGTATCTCATTTGTTTTTAATTAATTACCAGATAAAGTCATAAGGAGAGGGTGGCAGGCTCCACCATGACTCGTTTAAACGCTCATTTATGAACTTTGTTCTTCATGCAAAAAATAATTAAGCGAGTTATTACTCTCGTTTTAATGGGAGTACAAGTTGGAGAAAACCGTGAGGAGAGGGAGCGACAGTTTAACACGTTTGATAGTAGTTTCTTCAGGGACAAACTGACATTTATGGAACCAAATCAATAGATTGGCATGCTAAACATCTGAAAATGGGAGACATTGGATTTTAATGCAGATACTACTCAATTTATGTGCAATGAGTCAAAAGTAATTTATTGGATTTTTTTTCCCAGGAAGCCACAATAATACTTTTTAGTAAAACATCAATTAATCAGGATACATATTGCAGATGAATCATAAAGACAAGTCATTTAAAGCAGTTAAAGTAACCTATATAATTGTTTCTCATCTAAATGCATAGACTGTGCCAACATGCGAAATAATTTAAAATTAAATGATTGATAGTTTCTTTAATGTAGGAGCAAAACCTGTTTATGTGTATTTAGCATACTGTATGATAATAAGTATTTTTCATCTAAGTGTGTTCAACTGACAGTATGAGCAAGTCTATTTAACAAGGCTTGATCAGACTATTTTCTCATGAACTATTAAACTTATTTCGGCTGAATAGCCCTCTAGAAATGCTATAACTTGGAATCAGTTCACAATCTTACACGACTTTCTGGTGGAAATGTAATTTTTATTTATTTTTTTATATATAATTAGAATGTAAAACATTAACCATACAATGGTTAAGGTTATGGTTATGGTGTATTCAAAGGTATCTTAAAGCAGTGGTCCCACTGGTTTTACTTCAGGATACAGATTCTACATTGGATATCAAGTAGCAACCCAACAGCATAATATTATTTATTGTAGTGTGTGCGTGTGTGTGTGTGTGTGTGTGTCCTTAATGTATGAATGCAATTCATGTTCAATAAAGGTTGGTTTAAATAACTTAATAAATCACATTTTCCCATTTTCCGTGATCTAAAGTGAGAATTATTCACTCCTAATAACCAATTAAGAATTATTTTACTATGAGCTAATTAAACAATAATAATTGTGTTAATTACAGTGACAACAAATGAATAACTCACTATTCATATATAGCCTATTAATATATTAACAATGTAGAGACTACAATATATAAACTAATAGTTTGTTATTGATCTGTAAGTACTTTATTACTATTATAAAGTATTACCAAACTTTAATAAGGTTAAATATTTAACATTATTAACTAACATGAATGGAAATACTTCCTCCAAAATACTGTTCATTAATCTTGATTCGTGTTAATATCTGCATATAACATTTCGAGTTAGAAATTGACTAATGTATTATGAACAAACATGAATTAACAATGAACAACAGTTTATTTATAAATTAACATGAACTTTTTTTTAGTTCAGTTTAATAAAAGCTGTACAAATTTTGTTCGTTGTTAGTTCATTAAACGTGACGCATTAACTAATGTTCAGAAATTGAATCTTATTGTAAAGTGTAAATGTAATACAATGAAAATGTAGAATTTCATGCTCAAAACACATTGTTGTCTGCACAAATCATATTCATCCTCATTGCAAGTAAACATGCATTTAATATTATCTGTGTCAATTAATTTTTTTTTTTAATTTTTTTTTTCATGAGTGCATATCATGCAACCTGTCCATATTGGCATCCATTTCATTTTGCAGAAGAATTTGCGACATTGACATCAACAACAAAACATATGCCAAGTGTTTAATTCCTCCCTTTTAAAAGCTGCTAAATATTTATCTACATGCATTTATATAGCATTTTTGAATCGTGACCCACCAGTGTCAATCCACAATTTGTATAATCTACTTTAAATTATAATCTAGATAGGCAATGAAAAGTAAAATTCAGCGAGATGTGGAGTGATGTAGAAATAATGAAGACCCTTAAAATATCTCTCAGCCCATCTGCATGGTCTCAGGCATATGCATCGCACAACTTCACCATTGCATTCGAAGCCTCGATATCTTCAAGCCCCTCTGAAATGCATTCGTGCTGCCACGACAAAGCAATTTAAAAATGAGTCAGTGGAGCGTGCAGTGTATTACAGTTCTGTTTCACCACACCGGATCACATTCTGTCCATGATCATTACTTTTTGCATGTGCAGGAGACAGTCTGCTATTGGTCTGAGCCTATACCTCCAAATAAAGGGATTCATCATAATGACAGTAAGCCTGAGCATTATGTTAGTTGTGATTTATCTGCCAGCGATGATTGATTCATTAGCATGGACGTTATGCTGCTTTTCTTCAGTCTCAGTAAAGAGCAGCGTATAAGGGAGAGGCTATGCTTGGCCCAGTCCCTCGTTTCGCTCTAACCTAAAACTCACTGCAGCTCATTAGCTGCCAAATGTATTAGCTTGGAGCTAATGCCCTGTGGCCGAGAACACAGAGATCTTAATGAGAACATACATATGCCTGTATCCCGTACAACCCAAATTAACTATGGCAGCGTGCACAGTGTGCCTGAAACCTCAGACTAAATGCACAGTGTTGTTGCAAGCTTTGATTTATGCCAGTGTCCATCAGTCTTTAGTCTTTTAAAGTATCTCTTTAGCAGTATCTTCACAACTATGTTCCTTTCTAGAAAGAAATGATATCTGCGAGGATTTTCAGTCCGGATTTAGACCGTACCATAGTACTGAGACCGCTCTCATTAGAGTCACAAATGATTTGCTCTTATCATCGGATCGTGGTTGTATCTCTCTATTAGTGTTACTCGATCTTAGTGCTGCATTTGACACCATTGACCACAACATTCTTTTAAATAGACTAGAAAACTATGTTGGCATTAGTGGAATTGCATTAGCATGGTTTAAATCATACTTTACTGACCGTTATCAGTTTGTAGCAGTAAATGAAGAGATGTCTTATCGATCACAAGTTCAGTATGGCGTACCACAAGGCTCAGTACTAGGACCGCTGCTGTTCACTCTGTACATGCTACCATTAGGAGATATCATTAGGAAACATGGAGTTAGCTTTCACTGTTATGCCGATGATACTCAGCTGTATATTTCTTCAAAACCCAACGAAACTTACCAATTCACAAAATTAACGGAATGCATAGCTGATATAAAAAATTGGATGACTAGTAATTTCCTACTTCTAAATTCTGAAAAGACAGAGATTCTAATTATTGGACAAAAAACTTCCACACGCAATAACCCAGAATACTGTCTAACACTTGATGGCTGCTCTGTCAAGTCTTCGTTGTCGGTTAGGAACCTGGGTGTGCTCTTTGATACCAACCTTTCTTTTGAAAGCCACGTGTCTAGTATCTGTAAAACTGCATTTTTCCATCTTAAAAAATATATCCAAAATACGCCATATGCTCTCATTGGGAAATGCGGAACAATTAGTCCATGCGTTCATGATCTCAAGGCTAGATTATTGTAATGCTCTACTGGGTGGTTGCCCTGCACGCTTAATAAATAAACTACAGCTAGTTCAAAACGCCGCAGCTCGAGTTCTTACCAGAACCAGGAAATATGACCATATTAGCCCGATTCTGTCAACACTGCATTGGCTCCCTATTAAACATCGTATAAATTTTAAAATATTGTTGATTACCTACAAAGCACTAAATGGTTTAGCTCCCCAGTACTTGAGCGAGCTCTTAACGCATTATAGTCCTTCGCGTCTATTGCGATCTCAAAATTCCGGCCAGTTGATAATACCTAGAATATCTAAATCGACTGCTGGCGGTAGATCCTTTTCCTATTTAGCACCAAAACTTTGGAACAGTCTTCCTACCATTGTCCGGGAAGCAGACACACTCTGTCAGTTCAAAGCTAGACTAAAAACACATCTCTTTGACCTAGCATACACATAATACATTATAGACTTCTATAATTTCAATGTTAGGCTGCATAGATTAGGTCAGCCGGAACTGGGAACACTTCCCTTAAATCTTGATGTACTCGCTACATCATAAGAAGAATGGCATCTACGCTAATATTAGTGTCTTTGTTTATCCCGAGGTTTTCCCGCAGCCTGCCGGATCTAGGCCGTATCCAGATCTGACGAAGGAGATCCGCCTGGACCCGATGACAATGCAGTGCTGAAGTATCCACTATCCTCTCCCTATGGAGGATCCCTTCCCCACTCTACAGATAAAGCGTTGTGAATTCCGGCTCGCATACCCCGAAGTGATCAAATAAAACAAAATTTTGTATCAAAATTTATAGGCAAGAAAAGTAGTTTGTTTAGGCTGGGTTGTATGAATTACAAACCTGCGCACATATTTTAAAAGCACATAACTATAGAATCAATTCTGAATGAGCATGTGAACGCCGTCAGCGTTAATCACAGGTTCGCGTTTAAAGTCTGATCATTTCAATGGAGGTGAATCAATCAAAGTTAACTTTAGCTGGAAGTAACATTATTCAAGAACCGCTATAAAGCCAAAACAATCTGTTACCTTAAATTATATGTTTATCTCTGTAAAGCTGCTTTGAAACAATCCATTGTTAAAAGCGCTATATAAATGAAGATGACTTGACTTGACTTTTAGTATGCTTATTAAAAATGCATCGCTTCAAAACATTTCAATCCAGGTGTTTTAACCAATCAATGACCTGATCAAGAGTTGCAATTACTACAAATCTACTGACACACTATGAATTAATGAATGAATGAGACATTTATATAGCACTTTTCATATGTACTACTGTACACCCAAAGCGCTTTACATTCATGTCGGGGTCTCTCCTCAAGCACCACCAGTGTGCAGCATCCACTTGGATGATGCGACGCCAGCCACAGTACAACGGCCCCAGTGCGCTCAACACACCATCTATAGGTGGAGAGAGGAGAGAGAGTGATAGAGCCAATTCAATGGATGGGGATTATTAGGAGGCCATGATTGGCAAGGGCCATTGGAGGGAATGTCACAGGGAATGTCACAGAACTATTATTGAGTCTGCAGAGGAGTCTTTCCCCAACCAGTAAGTTACAATATAGATGTGTTTACATTTACTGAAGTAAATACAAATGGTCACTGTTTGTGTGCAAAGATCGCTGCCACAATGGCTCATACACTACATACTTCATTCCCAAAATGCTGGGTTGTTTCAACACAAATTTGGGTCTGTCCATATTTGACCCAAATTTGGGTTGAAACAACCCAGTATTATTTAGAATGTGCAAAAAATATACGATATACGTTTTTGTCCTATTACAATCAGGGATAGGTTTAAAATTGGGTTGTTATATTAGGATTTCCTAATATTTCGCCATCTCATTATGTGGCTGGGCACAGCAATAGTGTTGCATTCACAACCACTTCTAAAGGAGAGAGTGTGGGCATGAAATCAAAGCAGTGCATATGCAATAGTTGTATTGATAGTGAAAAGAACAATGATCCTCTTTAATGTAACTTAATTAAGAAAATCCCCAATGATCTCTTTATGACTTGCAGCTGCAGTTTAATTAAAGTTTTACAATATCCAGCTAGATGATCTGCATCCTCATTATTATTATTATATGTCTGTCTGTCTATCTGTCACTCTATCTTTCTATCGTTATATACTGTATATCCATCAGTCTATTTATCTATCAGCTAAATCATTACACAATACAGTGATATCGGTTCCATTTTATGTCCAGCACTGTTTGTTCACATGATTGACTGGGGTGTTGAGTAAGACTTTGCGATTATTGAACAAGACTTTGCGAAATTTATTGAATCTGTCTATATATATATATATATATATATATATATATATATATATATATATATAGTTACGATCCCCGATTCGAAGTTAGTTTGGGGATTGAGGGAAAACGTTACAAGACGAAAGGAGAGACCACATGGAGCTTCTCATTCCCGGTCCCAGCACTAAAGAACACGGTCAACCACTAAAATCCACTGCAAGTTTGGTTTATTATGTGAAGAAATAATAACAAGATCACAAAAAGGCTTCAGGAGGGGGGCATAGCCAAAATAACAAACAAAAAAGTATCTAACTCAATTTTAGATTACCTTACCTATAAGGGGAAAAAAAGACAATAGCACTTCCTTAGCTCCCTAACTTAACCCAAAAACAGGAGAAAAATCATTATCAAAAGAAAAATGGTGCTCTCCTCCTTACAAATGATATATAAAGTATTCAATTTAACAAAAGAACAAATAGAGAACTGTCAAGTGAGTCAGCAGAGTTGGAATTAACACTCCAGCAGGAGCACAACCGCAGCACTAACTGGAACTCTATCACCCGTTTCAGTATTTAACACCAAAACACACTAGCAACAATTTTCTGGGGCTACAGAGAAGGTCCATGTGGAGAGAAAAGTGGCTCTGTTCCTTTCCTCTCCTCTCTCCCATCTGTGCTTTCTTGATAGCTTCTATAGCTGGCTTCCTCCCTGAAGGAGCCAATGAATGAAGTGCTAGTTGGCTATCAGCAAATGAGTATCAGGTGTCAGCAATCAGCTCCTGTTAGAGAAGCAGCACAGAAGACAAAAGAAAAAGAAAACACAAAAGAGAAAAACAAAAGCACATGACTGCCTCCAAACCAGTACAAAATACATCACAGGACATAACTATATCCACACTCTAATAAAAACACTGGTTTAAAAACAATAACCCAAGGGCTGGGTACATACAGGACACACATGTTGGATTAATTTAACTCAGCAAATTGGGTTCTTTATTTAACCCAGCATAATGGGTTGATTAAACCCATAGTTGATTAATTTCTCTGTAGCTTCTTCTTTTTTTCTTTCTTGTTTTACTTCATAAATGAATTAATGTCTACGGATTACTTTAAATCCTCTAAACGTTTTCTACAATACTCATAAAATTCAATAATTCCTTTATTTACAATCATATTTTACAGCATAGTATATTTTATATTTCCATCACGCAAAAAGATCCACGTGACACTCGTTTAGGTGAGTCACATCACGCCCCTGTATGTTGCTTTGCATAAAATTAAATGATATACAGCAAAATAAAGAATTTATAGATATAGATATAGATCAAATAAAACGTAAACAAACCTGTATTTTACCGAAGACATGCCATTTTGATGGAGCTGCACTGCTCTCTCCTAAAGAGGTCGCAAAAAGCCCGCAATAAATAACTCAATCCCTGGGTTGTTATGTCCGACCCAAGATCTGATTAACACAAGAAAACATCTCAGGTTACGACTGTAACCTATGTTCCCTGAGAACAGGGAACGAGACACTGCGTCGAATGACGCTTCGGGGAACGCCTCAGGCGTGACAGGTGTCTGATATCACTATCAAATCACGTCAATCACATTGACCGGCGACAGACCGTGGATCATTAACGTGAATGATTAACGTGCGACCTGGAAGTATATAAGGGCGCCTTGCAAACATGACAAATCACCTTATCGTCTGAAAGGACTGTATGGCAGGCAGGCCCCGAGGCATGCCAAGGAGACGCAGTGTCTCGTTCCCTGTTCTCAGGGAACATAGGTTACAGTCGTAAGCTGAGACGTTCCCTTTCGAAGGGAACTCACACTGTGTCGAATGACGCTTCGGGGAACGATATGCCCACGCCGCCATGCTAAGGGGAGTGCATGCCCTCAGGCAGTGACAACTGTCCGAACCAGCAAATTCAAATGAAATGCTAGAACCACTCACCCTCAGGTCACACTGGGCTGTCAGTGACATCATTCCCTACGGTCAAAGCCTAAGCTATAAGCCTCACAGGAAAACCTCCATAAACATAGTTATATGAAAGGCCTACCTGGGCCTGCTCAAAGGCCTAGGACCACAACTTCAATTAGAAGGGGTCCCTTCTAGGGAATGTGGCTAGGGAACCCGAAGGAACCCCAGCCAGTCACTATTCAGGGGAACGTACTCACCCCGAAATGCCACCAGGACGGCCTGACCTGGCGTCAGATACATAGACACTTAGTCTGGCCACTTCCTGCCTGTCCGAAGACAGAGCCTCTAGAATAT
Source organism: Tiaroga cobitis (assembly GCA_030578255.1). Taxonomy (NCBI): domain Eukaryota; kingdom Metazoa; phylum Chordata; class Actinopteri; order Cypriniformes; family Leuciscidae; genus Tiaroga; species Tiaroga cobitis. Next base: position 33,447,349 of record CM060601.1, on the reverse strand, counting down.
GCCTTTAGGTAAGGCATCCAACCCGAGGGACTGCGAAGCTGGCAGTGAACCGCTCGGCCCAGATCTCAGAGACGGGATATCCCGGAGACTATGACTCAGCATATTGCTTTACAACCCTGGCTAGCGAGGGGAGTTTCTCTACTCGATCCACGGATCAACCCAGTGTCTGTGTTTCAAAACACTGAGGAGGCCTGTGAAGGCCTAAGGACTGATCTAACTGGGAGGCCTCACGAGAGGCCTGCGACCGTCTGACCAGACTCAGGGGTCCGTGTGCTCATAGTGACCCTCAATGAGGGGAGCACATGGTCCGCCTGGTAGGCAAAACCAGGCTGTAGGCAGGAAAGAGGTTCCGGGAGGGAACCAGTAGCAGAGAAAAACACTTTAGTCGAGCCAGGGCGCAAGCTCACCTTCAGCAGCTGCCTGATAAGGCCAGCTGAAATGGTAGCAAGAGGACAGTAGCTTCCTGAACCCAGCACCGCTAGGGAACCACTCACAAGGAGGCCTGGTGAGGCCTACTACCTGATAGCAACAGTATGTGGTCACCTACAGGGAGGCCTAGAGAGGCCTACTACCTGATAACAATAGTATGTGGGGAACTCACCCTCAGGGAGGCCTGGTGAGGCCTGCTACCTTATAATCACAGCATGTGGGAACTCGTCTTCAGGGAGGCCTGGTGAGGCCTACTACCTGACAGCCATAATATCTGGGAGCTTTTTTCTGCTACCCGATAGTAAGTCAGGCTAGCTGTCCAGTTGTCTGTCCTTGGGCTTGTCTCCAGGGAGGCCTGGTGAGGCCTACTACCTGATAGCCAATGTACTGTAGGTGGGGATTCGCCTTCAGGGAGGCCGGGTGAGGCCTACTACCTGACAACCATCTTAAGTGGGAATTCACCTTCAGGGAGGCCTGAGGGGCCTACCACCTGATAGCAACTGGTAGCTGAGTCCGGGTGACAGTTCCAAGGCGGCCTGCTAAGGCCAGCCAGCTGGGGACTCGCCGATCAGGGAGGCCTGGTTGGGCCTACTAGCTGATAGCAAGTCAGTTCTGCTACAAAGGAACACTGTTGGGAACCATACTACACCAACGTAACTATTGGGCCCACCCACAGGCGGCCTAGTACGGCTAGCTACCTGTAGCGGCTATAAAGTATGTCCCACAATGTTGGGACTCACCTCTGAGGAGGCCTGTTTAAGGCCTACTACCCACCGGTGAGTCAACTGCCCGAACCACAAAGGCCAACCATTTCTCTCGAGAAGTGGCCTACAGCGCCCTATTAGGGGCTGCCCATACAAGGAGGCCTGCTGAGGCCTACTACCTGATGGCGCAGCCTTCGTTGGCAGATAAGCTGTTTACACAGCGCCTACAGCATCCTGGTGCCTAATCACATTGCCCACGGCAGTGTACTCAGCAAGAGAGCTTAGCACCCTTAAAAACAAGGGGAGTACAACATACGCCACTCTGCCTTAACGGAGGCCCCAGTTAGTCAGGGGCCTACCATCTATGCATGGGCGTCAGCTCAGGGCAATGCTCTGGCTACAGGGGAGCGTACTTCGACCAAAGAAGAAGTGAAGGCTTACTTCATACTCGACACGAGCCATAGTGGTGCGAGGTAGGATAAACAGAACTGGGAGTGAAGTACTCAGACCTACCCTGAATCACAGGGGAATACTCACACCTCACCCTGAGGTTACCAGGGAGCTGGCCTGCCAGCGGCTCTAGGGGTAACAGAAATGTATCTGTGCCCAACCTAGGGGAGTGGGGCTTAAATGAAAGCCAACCACCAACAACCCGGCGCTCGAGCAGTAGCTCAGCGAGGTAAGTGAAGCCCATACTGGCGGCCTAAATCCGTAGGCCAGTTCAGGGATGCCAGAAACCTACATTCACAAAGTGAAGGGTCAGAGGAAGAAATGCTAATTTTAGCAGAACGCCTCTAATATCCCTGGCACAGACTAGGCCAGCTACAGAGGCGGCCCCGGTGAGGGCCAGCCTGTAAGCATAGATCTATCTGAGGGCTCGGAGGAGCCACAGCCTACTAAAGAATATAGTCTGTATTATTAATACAAAGGGCTGCAGAAAAGCTCAACCTAATGAGAACTCAACAGAACTCAAGGGGCGAAATACTCAGAAAAGTCAAAACGGTCCCATGGGCCGGACATAAGATCTATCTGAAGCTCTAGCGTCAGTCAACACTAAGTAAAACATTCTATCAGAGAGAGACCAACTACTATACCCTGAGGTGGCTAATAGCCCGAAGGCTAACATAGTTAACATAGCTAACATAGCCAGGCCCTCCCATCTGTCTGGGCGTGGACACGGATCTCAGCGGTATGTATGTCCTGGATACAGCTGAGCGCGCCTTCACCTCTCTGAACTTTCCAACCACCGCCAACACGGAGGTGCCGAAAAAGCTCAGAGGGCGAAACCAGCGAATCGAGGAGAAAGCCTATCTCTTTCTTCCCAATGTTGGCCAGGTTTAACCACAAATGTCTCTCCGTGGCCAGTATCGTCGCCATCGACCGGCAGATTGAGGCAACAGTCTGTTTGGTGGCCCGAAGAGCTATATATATATATATACTTTTTTTTTTTTTTTTCATTTGCGGCGCAACTCAGTAACCGCCTCAGGGGCCCAACCCCTGGTCGAGATCCCCCAGCAGATCGGCCTGGTGTACCTGCAACACCGCCATGATGTGCAGGCTAGCACCGGCCTGACCCGCTGACGTGTATGCTCTGACATTCAACTGGCAGGGTTCTCAGTGTCGCGCATACCCACGCTCTCCTATCCTCTCAACATCAGCGAGACTAGCCCGCTGATGTTGGTGGATACAGGCAGAGTATGGGTTCTTCCATGTCCTCTCGATCTCAGTATGAGATCGGGAAGAAATGGAAGGCTTACCTGAGCTGGTGGTTCTATGACCGGGGAAAAAACGCTCTCATCGCGAGCGATTTCTCCCCCAACGAGCAGCCACGGCAGCTGCAGCCTGCCCGCGGCGCGTTCCATAACACCAACAAGCTCAACATACACGGGGCAGGGTGGCTGAGAAGATACAGGAAATATCCTATTATTACCACCCTCATCAGCCATCTCCTGTTTGTCCGGGAGAGCGCTCACTGCCGGACTAAGTTTTCCCTTTTTTTTTTTTAAAACTTCATCCAATTCCAGCTTACCCTCGTCACCCGCTGCATCGTCTGAGAGGATTACACCCCTCTCAAGGCGATCGGCGAGCTTCATCTGTGACATCCAGACACTGAACCCTCTTCTCTCGAGAAGAGGGACAGGCAAGAGCGGAGCGATCACAATTTGTGCAGGCAGTTCCCTCGAGAACTGCCTGTGCGCGCTTCCTTCCCAGACAGAAAAATGCACAGTTCGTGTGTGTCACCCGGCTTCAGATATCTTGAGCACGGGTCTGCACACTTCTGAAAGCATTTCATAATTACCTGATTTTCAAAACGGTTACAGACAAAACAGTCCCTGAAGACGAAAAGATGGTTTGTCATGTTTGCAAGGCGCTCTTATATACTTCCAGGTTGCACGTTAATCATTCACGTTAATGATTCACGGGCTGTCGCCGGTCAATGTGATTGACGTGATTTGATAGTGATTTCAGACACCTGTCACGCCTGAGGCGTTCCCCGAAGCGTCATTCGACGCAGTGCGAGTTCCCTTCGAAAGGGAACTACCCAAACACTGGGTTGCTACGTCTGACCCAGGAGCTGGGTAACACAAAAACTACCCAAATACTGAAAACAACCCAGGATTTGGGTTAAAAAAATTATAGGTTAGATATATTTCTGAAGACACTGTTTTTCAGAATAGTAGTTTCAGGCGCCCTGCTGCGTCAGTATAGTGTAGTGTCAGATACCCTGGTGTTTCACTTTACCATTGTTTCAGGTACCCTGCTGCTTCAGTACAGTATATTTTCAGATTGAGTGTTGCTAAGTTGCTGATGACAGAATCACTGCACTGTCAGCCTGTTCAGGTCTCCGCCAGATATTTGTTTTTGTATCCATAGTCTCCAATGCATTGTTAAAGCGGGAATTATCATGTTAGACAATCCTTATGGTAAACAAGAACCAGCTACTTGTGTATGTGCGCATGTTAGCTCTCAACTGTATACTCAGCCTATACTGAGCAAACCGATGATGTTGGCTTGTGTTGATGGGGTCACTACAGGGCGATGACCCCATCACTCCCCTAAACATTGTTTCCCATATGACAGCCTCCCCCAGAGCATCGAGAGCTGTGGATGGAGATACACTGTAAAGTGCACAACAAAGGAAGTAGGGGTAAACAAGCAAAGGCAGGGACACCCAGTGAGAGCACGCTGTGTTTTGAGAGAAAGGACAGGAGGTTGATTAATTAAATTTCTGAAAGGCTCGACATTTGGGCTGAAAAAGACTCAGGCGTCTGTTGTCGCACAGGCAAGGACAACAGTGACAACAACAGCAGTCTGAATGTGTGTGATATGAGGCCGTTCAGCGGTTCGATTAGCGACATTTAAAAACAGGTGAAATTGACTTTTCTCCAGATGCAGTATTCTTCTTTTTTTTTTTTTTTTTACTTCTAATACATTTTCAGCAAAAGAAATAACTACGACAAACGTACACAGGAAAAATGCACATTGAGTGTCAAGAGTTTAAACTACCCACAATTCCATCTGTCCCAAAAACGCCCGCTTCGAGGGTGCAAGTCTAAATTAAATTACACGTCCCAAGCAGCTGGCAAGTTCATACCGTTATTACATTTTCTGCTAATTAGTTTATATAGATGTTGACAAATCAATGTAATGATGAAGATATTAATGTTCAAATTAGTGAGATAAATCGTGTGATTTCAAACATCTCTGGAGATGCTGGAGAAAAAAAAACAATTATCTTTTCACAGGGTCTGATATGGAGTGAATCATAACCATTGCTTTATTTCACTTCATTGATTTTAATGCATTTGTGAAGCAGACAAATTCATTAATTTGATGTCAGGGTTATGTTCTGTTTTGATAGACTTTGGCTGCAATCGAAATTGTGTACTTTCCCACTATAGATTGTTAAACACACACACACACACACGCTCGCGCGCGCGCGTGCACACACACACACACACACACACACACACACATTTATTTAGCTATCTAAATGGGGACATTCCATAGACGTAATGGTTTTTACTGTGCAAACTGTATATTTGATCCCTTTACACTAACCCTACCCCTAAACCTACCCATCACACACAACTTTCTGCATTTTTTATTTTTTAGAAAACCTTTAATTAGGCCTACTTTATTTATATACCATATTTACAAATAAGGACGTCCCTAAAGGGAGGTTTTTGGAGATTTTGTCCGGTTTTGGTCACTTCTAAGTACAAATGTGTCCCCAAAATATAGTTAAGTAGGTACACACACACAAACACAATTTTATTAAACTGAATTTTATAAAAATTATTCTGAATTTCTTTTGAAGACATTTTTTTTAATTGCATTTTTTCACTATATAAATTAAAGGTAACATGTACATGTATTAAAGGTACAATTCAACAAACTTGATAAATTACTATTCTTAAGCGGGTTTTCCCCCATCTGCCCCATGGCAAACAAACAAATAGCCCCACCCACAATCACACTATTGGTTAAACCACTGTTGCTGTGTCAGCCTGGTTGGTATTCTTAAATACACAGAGTAGCGTTTTGAATATACACCATATCACTGTGTAACATTGTGTAACAACATTTAAAACACTTCATTACTTTTATGACATCTATGTTCCCTAACATGCTGAGCATTTTTGACCTTAGCTGTTTGCCAGTTCAGAGATAGTGTTGGTGGGCACTTTGCTTCTGTCCTTAGACCAGTGCTGAGGGTTTCTGCGGACCCTGACCTTGTGTAATGAGAGCCTATCTCTAGATCCAGCCCGCTTTGACATGACAGGGTTCAGGCCGGTCACTCATCCCCTGCCCCGCTCTCCTCGGCTCTGCTCACTCTAATGAGAGAGAAGAGAGTCCCACTAACAAGCGACTTCATCAACGTGAGCAATGATTTGACAGAAAGGATTTCTCTTTTGACCTACCTACAAAAAGCGAGAAAAAAGAGCGTGGCCAAATGAGGACCCACTGAGAAAGAGTCCATCCCAATGCCAGAAGAGACTTGCGCTCTTTGTGCCGACACAAAGTAACAATATGCTTCTGTGCTTCCAGAATAAAGCCATTATCATTTTACATAGAGGAACGAGACAACAAATATATTTAATTTGCTTAAGTAGTATTACTTTCAACGAAAGCTATAGCTAGCCAGATCTAAAGGCATGATGCCAGTCAAACCTTTAGTCCATAGGCCTACATTCTTTATATTTTACTGCAGACAAACGCTTTTGGTCCACATGAGGAAAACAGCTTATAAATCATACAAAATGAACTTATTTTTAAATCTAAAATGCAGAAAGTTTTCTGTGATGGGTAGGGTTAGTGTAAGGGGATAGAATATACAGTTTGTACAGTATAAAAATTATTAACTCTATGGAATGTCCCCATAAAACATGAAAACTCTGTGTGCGTGCGTGTGTTTAACAGTACTGTATAGTGCCTACTGTATAGTAGGGAATTATGTGATTGAGGATGCAGCCAAAGTCTATCAAAACAGAACATAAATCTAACATAATATTAGTGAATTTGTCTGCTTAGTTTTGTAGAGAAATTCATACATAGGCATACATTAAAACCACTTTTAACCATTTAATCACAAGTTTAATTATTTTTACTATAGTTTTTAAAAATATTTTTGTTAAATGATTATTAGTAATTATTAATATAATTAATATGATATATATTTAATTAAAGATAAGCTGTTCAAAAGTTTAGTCAGTAAGTTTTTTTAAGAACTAAATACTTTTATTCAGCAAGGATTCATTAAATGATCAACATGACAATAAAGACTTTCTATTTCAAACAAATGCTGTTCTTTTTAAACTTTCCATTCATCAAAGATTATATAATATTAAAATTATATTTTCAAGTTTTTTCAACATTGATGATAATATGAAATGTTTCTTCAGCCCCAAATCAGCATGTTTTACTGTAGTAATGCAACCTCAAACTTTTGAACAGTAGAATAAAAAATTATATAAATAAAATAATACTGAATTGCCTACTAAAAAAAGTTTTTGCAATACTCCAGCTCAGTAAAGTGATTTATACAGAGTAGGAAATGAAGAAAGTAAAGGATTGTTTTTATCTGAAAGTGTACCTTATATGAAAAACAGATTTAGTTTCCTACACCAGGAATACCAATAACAGAAGTACAGAACAGAATATTGCATTAAAGAGGCTGCAGATTATAAAGCATTATAAAGTGTTAAAGATTTCCAGTCAGAATGTATTTGAAACAAATGCAAAATCGAATGAAGTGACGGTAGATTTAGTTCAATGAAATACAATAAAGGTGCAGGGAACGTAGTGCTGATGTTGCTCTAATCTGGAATGTGACTTTTCTTTTTTTGTATTAATCTCAGTGCAACACAGAAAGTCAACTTTTAGGCCGTAACCTTTCTCGAGACAAAGGACATACACCTGCTTAACATTAACATGCTGGCCAAACCCGGTCACACTTTGATGTGTAGCCGCATGATTTCACAGTCCGCATTGAAAGCTCAAATCAAATTTAAAGGCGTGTTGCCCAGGAAGATTAGAAAAGTGGCGTCCGCATTTAATCTCTGCCGAGGTGACTGTGTTGCCATTAAAATTGCCCAATATAAAACGCCTCAGGTTGACTGTGGGAATCGGTTATTTGTTAGCACGGTTGTTGGCACTGAGCAGAGAAACAAACTTTCTCTGTATTTTTTTTTTTCTTCACTCTGTTCTGTCTCGCTCTGTAGAGACAGCGTGTTTATTTAAACAAATAGACAAATCATGTTACAGAAAAAAGCTTCACAGATCACGTTTAACGTGCCTGTAATTCAAGTGTTTAAACAGACAGTATTCAAATAGCCATGAAACAATTATGCAATTGATAATTATCTAATCAAGACACACATCGTCCCCTGAGATTGGCTGGTAAAAGTTCATTTTAACGCACACGTACATGGTTTCAATCTACTTCATTAATGGTTCGACATTTCCTTATTAATTTCCTTTCTTCCTGTCTCCGTGTTTTTGGAATCGAAATGACCTCCAAGGTCTTTTACGTGTCTTATTATGTAACGAATAATTGAGATATGACACTGAATAGCCTATTAATATAATCTGACCTTCACATCTTTTTTGAGTCTCGGATCACTCATTATCAGATGATAATGCACTTTATGCAGTTTGATTAGTATAAGTAAAGTCAGTGACTGATAAATCATTGTTTATCAAGTCAGATTTATGTAGCGCCAAAATGATCTTTTTTGGGTGATGTGGAAGCTCATCTGTGGATAAATATGTCTTCCTTCACTGTTTCTCTTTCTGTTTGGGGTCATGACTATTACACTTTCAAAAAATGTAATTTCAGAGCTCACTGACATAGAATAGATTGCTTTCAGCCACTGTGCCTTGTGCCCCTCTGTTAATTTATTGCACACTATGTTTTCTTCCTGTCTGCTTTTTTTTTTTTTTTTAAGTGTCATGTACTGTAGTTGCTGTGTGTTCTAAACTAAATACAGTCAGAGATATTCCATATTTCAGGTTTTCCTTTCCACCCACTCAATCACAAATATAGAGCTCCTGAGAGCTGAGTGTTTACATTATGTTCGACTTTCATATTCTCTTAGACTTTAAAGGGATAGTTCACCATAAAAAATAAAATTCATTCTCTCAAATTTTGTTCCAAACCTGTATGTGTCAAGCTGGGGCTGTAGTGAAGATCACGACGAAGGGAATTCAAGAACAGAAACAGTCTTTTAATCAATAAATCCACAACAGAACAACTCAGGAGACAGAAAGCGCAACCACATTAACATCGGCAATACCAGAATAATCAACACATTCTCATCCTTTGGCGTCATATAGGTGACGCCATATGACATTTTGTCGAAATCTTACGCACATGGCATCCTTTAGCGTCAATATAACACGCACTGTTATGGGTAGGTTTAGATCTGGGGTAGGGTTACGGTTATGACGCCTTGGGATCTGCGTCTCATATTGATGCTAAAGGATGCCATGTGCGTAAGATTTCGACGAAATGTCACAAGCGTCACATGTATGACGCCTTGGGATGAGAACGGGCTAGAATAATGGACCAAGGAAAATCAGGGCTTAAATGGATAGTTCACCCAAAAATGAGAATTCTGTTATCATTTACTCAGCCTCAATTTGTTGGTTCCCTCAACAAGGGAACTAACAAGAGAACACAGGAAAACAGTAAAACGAGCAAACAGTAAAACAAAAAACAGAACATAACAGAGCATACACGTTATGACATTTGTGAAAGTGTTTGTGTGTTTTGGACCCCATTGAGTTTCATTCTATTGACAAAAACAGCAGTGACATTCTTCAAAATAACTTAATTTGTGTTTTGCAGAAGAAAGTAAGTCATACAGGTGTGACAAAAATGCAGCACTCAAGTTAAAAGGGGTTTAAACTTAAAAAATGCACCTCTAGATCTTTTTATCATTTTTTAAACGTTTTTAAATGCAAAAACATGTTCTGACTGAATGGCCCCTACCTAAGTGATGATTGAATTTTAATTTTGGAATGAACTACCCCTTTGTAGGGCAACATACAAGCCTTAACACTCTTCTCAAACAGATTAAACTCAGTTCAAGCACCACAATTATTCAAATGCGTGTATATTTTCATACACTTCTCAGATGGTTGATTGATCCGAAGTGATGGATGCATTGCAAATAAGGAAAATCTGAAGAGAGCCATGCGGGATGGTTTTAGTAATATGATAAACCCACGCTTGGCAACGTCTCCCAACTCCCCCACCATAAAACACAAGTATGAATGTCACAAGCAATTACACACAAAGCATGACAAAAGAGTGCTATCATGCATAGCTGTGTAATGACACTAGCATTGATGCCTGGCGGGCACTCAGAAGACGACTGGAGAGACTCCACAACATGTCGCCTCTGGAGTGAAGCCAGTCCTGTTAAAAATGCTTCAGAAATGCATAAAAAAACAAGCAACATGCAAAACAACTAGCAGAATAAATTGGAGCTTATGGAGGCCTGTTATGCAAACTCATGCATGACCCCAATGTGCCATTGTAATGGAGGCAAGGATTTTTTTGCACAGCACTGCATCTCTCTCTCTCTTTCTCTCTGTGTGTATCTGTCTATCTATTTCTCTCTCCAGACATATACAATGATTTTAGCATGCATGCATAATTTGGAGCAGATAAGTGGCAACTGAAGCATTATGCCTATTAATAAATGAACAGTGTGTGAGATGCCAGAAGCTCAGTGACGGGAACATGAACGGAGCAAGGCTAAAGCAGGATAAGACCGTGAAAAACCGCATAGCTGATAGAAGCTGCTATTAGAAAGTGTTGTAGGCAGAGACACTGTCTTCAATGTTTAGGCCTGATCCTTGTTCTTTTTTTCTTTCTTTCTTTTTTATATTTGAAGTTTTTGTTTAGCTTGGTTTGACATTTAAGTTAATGTGTAGCTATAATTTAGTTTGATGTTACAATGCTTTCTCATATCCCGACTTAATGTAGAGAGACAACTAGAGTAAACCATAACCTGATCCGGATATTAAGTCTGTAGGGTATTAAAACTGAAATGTCAACAATTTCACACCATGATATGATTTGAAATATAAGTGTATAACATTATTCAAACAATTAAGAGGGTTTATAGTACATTGGTCGGCTGTTTCTCTATAGAAAGTTCAATCTGCAGTGACTGAATTATGCTCAATCCGCAAAAGCATGTGTGATAATAACTCAAATACACAAAAATAAATTGTAAGTTTGCTTTTGCAATTCAAATGCATGGAGATTTTGCACCTTTTTCTGATTTACCCACTTATTTAGCATTGTCAATGTCCATCTCTTGACAAGCAAGAGACGTCCTTCGGATGAGACGTTAAACCGAGGTCCTGACTCTCTGTGGTCATTAAAAATCCCAGGATGTCTTTCGAAAGAGTAGGGGTGTAACCCCGGCATCCTGGCCAAATTTGCCCAGTGGCCTCTGTCCATCATGGCCTCCTAATCATCCCCATATACATATATATATATATATATACACTGATTGGCTTCATCACTCTGTCTCCTCTCCACCAGTAAGCTGGTGTGTGGTGGGCGTTCTGGCGCACTATGGCTGCCGTCGCATCATCCAAGTGGATGCTGCACATTGGTGGTGTTTGAGGAGATTCCCCCTTCTATGTGAAGCGCTTTGAGTGCCGAGAAAAGCGCTATATAAATGTAATGAATTATTATTATTATTAAGCACAATCTGTCTCTGACTCTCTTAAACACTGCTGCTCATTGTATAGATCTATGAATATATGCTCAGATCAGACATCACACCTTTCAGGGGCAAACTTAAAATAAAGAGCAAATAATCATCTATATTTGAAATGAGAACAGAGGTAGGACTTATTTTAAATCATGTTTCGCCATGCGAAATGAATTCATTTCATTGTGATTGTAATACAATTCATTAATTCTGCTGTAGTTGTTTTTCTTTCCACACAAGTATCGACAGTCTTTCTCATCATGTGGTCAGACTGGTCAGGGAGGGGAATTCGCAACTTCTGATAATAACATTGTTTATTTGCATGCACTGGTTGCATGCTTAAGGACCTGATTCTGTAAAGAAATATAAGAAAAGTTACTGGCATTAAACGTGCAAAGTTTAATGCAATTTGCATGGCAACGTTGCCCTTGCGGGTCGGTTTTGAGTTCTATAGGCATTTTTTACAGCGGTGTCCCAGCCCAAATTCAATTTCCTAAATGTCTGAAAAGATCTGTGAATGTTGCAGTTCCATTTAGAGTAACAGGCATCCCATAATGCACCATCAGCCGTTGACCTCAGTGTAACCTCGATGTAAATATGCGGTTTGGTGCACATCTCTCTTTCTTTAGAAGTGCGAGGCATCATTCTTTTCCCCGTTTCTGCAGTTTTCTTATTAAGGCCTGTTGCAGAAGTCCCAGCAGGCTGTGGTTATTTCATGGTAGTGTTAGAGTTGATAGTAACTTTGGGTGCTGGGGGCTCCGTAAGACAGCGTGGGTCGTGTAAAGCTATTTTGTGACACTCATTAAGGATTGATAGAGCCCATTTATTTTTGGTGTAATTACCTCTTCCATTACTTTTTTACGACGAGTCTGGATGCAGCAGGGACTGCGTGTTCACACAAGGCATTTCTTTAAGAACTCAGTATTCTGGTGGAACCAGTGTTTTTCATACATGGTTTTCAATCCCAGTGGGGACTTCAACCTGAATGTACACAACCTGAATGCACACTGACTCATGGGGACTCGTTTCACAGTGGGGACCTAAATTGAAGTCCCCATGAGGAAACAAGCTTATAAATCATGCAGAATGAGGTTTTTTTTTTTTTTTTGAAAATGTAAAAATGTGATGCGATCTGGGAAAACCCACCACATGGTGAAATTTGAAATGTTACGTTTTGAGACCATATTAAAGCTCTGTTTAAGCCCTTTCCAAATCTGTTTTTATTTCTTTTATCGTTTGTCTGTAACAAAAGTTGTGATTATCTGAAGTCGGCTGATCGCTATGATTTTCAGAAACGGAATTTTGAAGAAAAACAGGTTTAATTAACTGTCACGTCCTGCTAGCGGGACGACTGGCGCTCTTTTTCTATTGCCTTTTGTTCATATCACACATTTTAGTAATCATCATAGATTAGGTATCATTCGAAAGCTTACGAACTCAAAATTCATGAACCGTTTTGAAATTTGACGATTGAGAGGCGAGCAAGGTCTTTTAAGCGAGCAGCTTCTGTCTCTGTTGTTCTCTTGTGCTCCGCATCACACCACACGATAACGTTGGATAAAAATAAATATATAAAAACTTGCGTGCCGTTGTAGTTTACACAGGACTGGCGGGACCTTTATTCTGTTATGTGGTTTATTTTGATAGGCGAAACTGTCTTTGTATGGCTAAGAGAAGGAGAGCTAAATGGGTTGCTGCGTCCCAATTCGCATACTATCCGTCCTAAATAGTATTCGAAAATAGAATTAGTACGTCCCAAATCGTAGTATGTTGAAATGAGTGTTCCAAAGAGACCCGGATGGTCTACTATATCCGGTCAGAATCCGAAGTGCAGATCGTTGCACACTCTAACGGCTGATATTGCCCACAACCCATCCCACGTTGGACGAGGATTCGGTTAGAACTACAAACACGACTGAAAAGTGTTCAAAAACTACAGACATGGAGGACGCGCGAGTCCGACGGTTATGTAGAGAGGTTTAGATAAAGGGGTTTGAGTGATTAATTATCAGTATCTAACCTGACGAAAATGTATTTATTCAATGTTGTCCACATTATATTGCATCTGCAGCATTGTGAACTTTTGCAAAGATACGTTTAGCCATTAACTTTTAAATGCATTATTATATTCAAATTCCAAACACATGAGAGTCATGCCGAGAGTCTCGGCATGAAAGACCCATGACTGGCAGATGAACGTGCGACAACAATTCTCTCCTAAATGGTAAGAAGTTATATTAGATTGAATGGAGGATTTTAACTGTGACGAGATGATTGACAGGGCAGTTTACGGTGACAGGATGCACGCGACAGATCTGTCCATTAAAGACGACGAAGTAGTTTGTCCCAAAGCTTGCCTACTCTTTTGCTACACACTCAAAAGTATGTACTTTTTCTTCACAAAAAGAGTACATACTTTTAGGGCGTAGTATAAGTAGGCGAATTGGGACGCAGCAGGTGATTTAGTTTTTTTGCCCCTCTGCTCCGCCGTGCGGGTTCTTAAAGAGAAAGACAGTGTTTTCAGCTTGCCTATAAATCGCAATTTTTTCTGTACTAAACTAGTGAATTTTCCCAAGATATATTCAGAGATGATAAACAAGATGTTATAGAATAATAATTTATTGAAAACCCAATTTTGACAAAAAACTGACTATTTTTAGAACTTACTGAAAATGTACCAGCGGGACATCCGACGGGTTTTCCCAGATCGCATCACAAATGCAGAAAGTTGGGTAGGGTTTGCTAAGTAAGGTAAGGGGATAGAATACAGTTTGTAGGCCTACAGTATAAAAACATTACGTCTATGGCGAGACCCCACAAAGATAGTAATCCAGACGCGTGTGTGTCTGTCTGTGTCTGTGTCTGTGTCTGTGTCTGTGTGCGTGGTGCGTGCGTGTGTGTGTGTGTGTGTGTGTGTGTGTGTGTGTGTGTATATATATCACCTCCTTATTTTTAAATAAATAAGGAGGTGATATACGCGTGCGGGTGTGTGTGTATATATCACCTTCTTATTTAAAAAATATATATTTACAGCAAAATAATTTAGCTATATTATATTATTTATATTTATATAAAATATTATAATATATCATATATGTATTGTTTGTATTTATTTAAAAATGTTTCAGTTTTTGTGAAATGTCTGGAGTTTGTATATATCTACAGTACATATTTATTGCTAATGTCACATGCTAAAAAGTATTTTTATTTTTAAATATATTTACAATAAAACAAAAATTAAATTAAATGTAAAGCTCTCAAATGTATGTATTGAATTTAAATACATCCAATGGTATATATTTCTTGTAATATCATCCTGTTTCGAGCGACACCTATGCTTTATAAGTATTGCTTCTTTAACAAACACAGTTTCCTACAGGAATAAATAAGTCATTTCTTATCTACTTAATTTCAACATCTACTCCTGTGGATTCAACAGGAAAGGTTATTTGTTTTGTTTGGTTTGATGTGTAAATCTTCCATGCATGCTGTCGGCTCTATAGGTAGGGGAAACTTTGAGAGATAAAGTGATGTGTGTACGTGTAAATAAACAAGCCGGACTTGTGTTGCTGAGCTGCGGCGAGGTCATTGACTCCGTCTGAAAAACACCCAGGTTCTCTGCGCTCTCATATTCTGTTTGCTTCAGGCTATGTTTGAATGTGTGCATGCGTTTTCTCTGATCCGAGCACCCACTGGCGCATGTGTCCACTGGCTGGTGTGTATTTACTTGTATGCATTTGCTTGTTTCGCCTCTCAGGGGAGGCAGACCTCAGCTGCAGGTTATTCTGGGTATGTACACTAAAAAGAGGTTACAGATATTCATATGAGTCTGTGAGTGGGTGTATAGTCTTAAAACACAGATCTTCTACAGCTAAAGGAAAATTCACGGAAACCGCTACATGTCATGTTCGTTTGTTCCTTCAAGCTTTCCTTACATCGCGGAAATGCTCTGAGACAGGCGATACATTTGCAGCAGGACCATGAACTGATAAGCTTCAAACTGCCTCTTTCTAACGCATTTACCAATGGGCCCTTTGGCTATTCATGGATGTTGATGTTGACTCAGAGTCTTTTTAGTTTTTATAGTTTAGTCGCTCATGTGACTCAGGTTTCTGAGGAGCTTGAGATATACTGGCATGTGAATACAGACAGTTTGCCACCTTATATTACAGTATGAGAAAGCTTCTTCTTTTTTTCTTTTTCTTTTTTGAATGAGCAACAAAGTGCGAGTCTGAAACCATTTTTTGTGGCTTTGTAAGGCCAGACCATATCAGACAGGTGCAGTGTCAGACTTCTCTGGCATTTGACCTGGACAGGGCGTTGGGACACACTGTATCTGGCTTACTTGAACATGCCCGTCTCTTTACGCAACAAATAACGGCATGCTTGTTCATTTGCATTGAAGCAATAGAGAAGATTAAAAAGCATTTGATTAACAGAAAAGACATTGTTATTTTCTAACATCCTAATATATATTTTTAGTCCCACTTTATATTAAGTGGCTTTAAGGACTATGTACTTACATCGAAAAATAAGTACAATGTACTTATTGCGTTCATGTTGTACTGTAAAACACTTTTGCTGCTATTGAGGTGTGATACTGGCAAGGTTAGGGACAGGTGTGGTGGTATGGGAAGGTTTAAAGGTGGGTTAAGGTGTAAGGGAGGGGTCAACTGTGTAATTTATGTAATTACATAAATGAATTACAGCTGTCATTAAATGCAGGTATTTTCAAAATATAAGTACAATGTAAAAACATATGTACACAATAAGTCCATTGTATCAAATTATTAATTTTAATGTAAGGACATAGTACTTAAAGCCACTTAATATAAAGTGGGACCATATTATTATTATTTTTTTTTTTGATGTTACTGTATAATGTAGGGGAGAACCAGGGCGTAAGTAACGCGGGACGAAAGTAACAACGCGATTTTCTCAGAGCCCTGACTATATCAGCATTTCAAGCTATGACATCACGTTCAGTAGGCAACCCTTGACAGAGCTGCCAAATATCACGTGATTCCGTCAACGTTTCCCGCGGTTAGGTCCGGAAAGCAGTTTTCGAGTACGATAAGTAAATTACTGAAGCGGTACTTTTTTTTTATTACAAGTTGTGTTTTTCGTTTCATGTGTCACACAGTAATTATCAATCTATACGTTATTTAGTGCTGTAACACATCCTGAAGTCATCCTGGTTAGAGTTTTTCAGTATAAAAGTAAATCGGGTTTAAATGTCAGGAGTTCCTGTC
The DNA here is from genome assembly GCA_030578255.1 of Tiaroga cobitis. Classification (NCBI taxonomy): domain Eukaryota; kingdom Metazoa; phylum Chordata; class Actinopteri; order Cypriniformes; family Leuciscidae; genus Tiaroga; species Tiaroga cobitis. Next base: position 33,430,723 of record CM060601.1, on the reverse strand, counting down.
GGGACATTTTGTCCCTCTGCTAATGTGGTGACTTTCTGTGTGTTGCAGCATTTGTTAAAAGCATTTATAACCCATTTATTAAAACATGTGTATGTCATATAATACCAACAGAATATGACAGATATTTATGAGGTGGCTTTTAAAGCTTAAGTCACATTTAAATCAGCTGATTTCTGTGTCACCATTTTTTTCACTCAATCTGTTTCCATTAGGTTTTAGCCATACCTTATAGCTTTAATACCTCCACCTATAAATTTGCAGGGTTTCCATTCAGATATTTTTATGCACATTTTAAATGTATGCATAAAAACAGCTGGATGGAAACATGACTATTGTTACATTATGTTGAGAATTTATATTATGCTAATTTAATTTAATTTTCATAATTTTCATGTTGAAACAAACATTTTATAAAATGGATTGACAATAAAAAAATATTCTAAACAATATTCTAAACAATTCAAGTTTGTACTGTTGGGTTACTTTTGAAACATTTGATGAAACTGAAATTTAAAATGAAAAAATGTAAATTAACAATATTTTGTGACGATAAAGGCCAAAATATGTTTGCAGTTACATGTTAACAAGGTCATACTCAGGTATTTTTTGGCTAATAAAAAAAAACAAGAGTAACAAAAAATCTAGCTTGTATATTGTTGTGTTACTTTTGAACCACCTGTGTGCTACTTTTGTCCCAACTGACGGGGTCGAAAGTAACATGAGCAGTCTTAAGTTCAAAGTGAAATTATAGTGAAGTTTTTACATTTACATCAACATTTTTACAAAATACCACCTGGTATTGATAGACCACACTTGTGAGTGACTGACCACAGCAAAAATATATCTCTTATATCTCAAAAATATAAGCCCTAGTGGCTCCCTGGAGCTTTTTCAAAAATTTGAAAATGGAAAAAATATTTTTTGTTTTAATATAATTTCTGTAGGAGGAAAAACATGACAAACATTCTTAAAGTTTTTCAACGTTGTAAAAATGTGTATAATAAATATTTAATTTCAACATTTCTCTCAACGAAGAATTTACGTCATAGACTGTGACACACGTGTCTGTCAAATCTGCGTGATGCCAGACCGGTGGCTGACAAACAAACAAACCGGCGGGTGTGTCATGGGCCATGGATCCCAAGGGGAAAAAGAGAAAGATAGCTGAGCACTCCCAATGCAATAGAGTGCGGCGCGGGACTAGATTTGATGGCCGAGTGCGAGCGTGGGCGCTTGCGGTAATGCACTCACTCTACTAAAACAAAATAGAAACGATTTACAGGCCAGAATTTCTATTCATAACATGTTTGCAGGGTTGAGCGATATAGCCAATCACAGACATATGTGTTGATTTCTTGAACGCAATGTCCAATCAGAAGCATTTAAGATAGACTCCCCTCACCGCTCAAAACTGACTTTTATGTTCAGTGCTAAATTCTGTATGCTGGCAAATCCTCTAATTATAACGAACAAAGTGTGGATATTATGAAAGATTCATTGTGCAGTCAGCGTCATTGATAATAACAGAGATGTGTGAGATCGCGATGATGTCAGCTTTTTAGGAATTATTAAGAAAGCGCACTTTGCGCGCATTCAGTCATGCCAAACCATGCACGCAGTAAACTGCTTGCTTTTATGTTAAATTAACAGTGGTTTGTGTTGTAATGCTTTAATAACAAATAATTTATCAGGAGGATACGGTGGCGACACGTAGGCTAACTTGAAAATATTTGGAGGTAGGCTACAGAAAAAAGTCTATTTGCGGGCGGGAGCGGGACAAAACATAAATGTTGCGAGCGGGAGAAAGAAAGTTGAGAACGTCAGTTATAACGACCCACGCATTAAAAAATGGTCGGGTTAAAATCGGGCTCGGGCTCATAATTACGTTTAATGTGTCGGGCCAGGCCGGGTTTGATTTTTTGGGCCCGATCTAAGCTCTAATTTGTAGCCTACTTATCATTTTGATACTAGGGGGCTAATAAAGCTAATATAACACTTAGCCTACAGCATGTGTTGCCTTCATTATAAGGCTTATATAATTCTTTTAATTTTTTGCGGCCCCAGACAGATTTTTTTTTTTTTTTTTTTTGGTCCAATATGGCTCTTTCAACATTTTGGGTTGCCGATCCCTGGTCTAAACCATCATCTTTTAAAATTATGTTTTTCTGAAAAATGGTACTTCCGCACCTTGGCCGGTGATTGAAAAAGTAAATTTTCAAACCCTGAATGCAACTAAATGCATTCAGATATTTAGGTTCTCTCAACTAATGTCTTCAAATTGTCCTAAGTAACACTGCTTTCTTTTGTCAGTTTGTTCATTCATTACATTTAAAATGCCTCATTCAGCCAATAAATTCATTGAGGCAACTACAGATGTCTTGTACAGCAAATTGTCAGTTATTAACTATAAATTTATCTATCATTTAATGTTCAGTTGGGTTATTTATAGAAATGTCTTAATTGATTGCCTAATACTTTCATGTTCTCTTACGAGAGGTTCTCTCGTATTGCGTAAGTTGCTTACGCTACGGTTAAAGTCATCTTTTCTCGAGATCTGAAGCCAAAAAGTTATCCTTAGTTTTGTATTTATTGTCAACGCAGTGCAGCGGATAGCAGACCATAGCAGACCGAGTAAGTGTGCTCATTGGCTGTCCTGCGGTAAATGCAGCAGCCTATCGGTGAGCCCAACGTGACGTCACGCCAGAGTGGGAATGGCCAACTTATATAAAAGAGGGGCTCAACAGGCTGAAATCTGATTTTCATCTCTTCAGCGAAGCTCTCCGCATCGCTGGATCTTGAGAAGCCGCCGCCGTCAAAACAAGCGACCAGCAAGCTCAGGAAGCGTCTGAAGAAGCCGGCCGCCTTCGCCACCTTCAGCGATCCGTGCCTGCTACGCTATCCGGCGACAGTATCCTTTTAAGCCTTCTCTTGCATTCTCTCTGTGTGTGCTTGCCGCCGCGACACACACTCTTATATCTAAAAGAGCGCGAGGCGTTTTTGTCAAAATGCCTCGCCCCACCTGCGGCTCATGCTGGGCCCCGCTCATCAGCTGGAGACCGCCACCTCATCTGCGCTCTCTGCCTGGGCCGCGAGCACGCTACCAGCGCACTCTCCTCGGGCGGCTGCCCTGAGTGCGAAGAACTCTCAATGTTGACCCTGCGGGCTCGACTTGAGCTCTTCAATGATGACGCCGCCGCTCCGCCTGTCTCTGCTGGGCCGCACAGGAAGAAGTGCCGCTCCCAGAGACCACCGGAGACTGAATTGGTGCCCAGAAGCTCGCCGGAACCCTTCCCTCAAGCTTCTTTCTCGCCTTCCCAGTCCGCGCCGAACACGCTCGACGGATACTTCCTCCATCGCCGCCGCCAAGCGCCCGCATCCAGGACTGCGCCCTTTCTACCGGAGCTCCACGCCGAACTCTCCAAGTCGTGGAACGCCCCTTTCTCCATGAGAGTCCGCTGTCATGCCTCCTCGACGCTCTCTCAGGTCGACGGCGCTGTCGAGAAGGGGTATAACTCCATTGCCCCGGTGGAAGAAGCAGTGGCAGCGCACCTTTGCCCGCCCTCTGGATGGCGTTTAAAGGCTGCCCTCCCCTCTAAGGCCTGCAGGACCACTTTAGTCCTTGTCGGACGCGCTTTCGCCACCGCCGGGCAGGCCGCTTCAGCCCTGCACACCATGGTGGTTTTGCAGATTCTCCAGGCCAATCTCCTCTGTGAACTGGACGAAAAGAGCTCGGACTCATCCGCCATCACGGATCTTCGCAGCGCGACGGACCTCTCCCTTCGCGCCACAAAGTCCGCGGCCCAGGCTCTTGGGCGGTGCATGGCTTCCCTGACAATCACAGAAAGGCATCTTTGGCTTATGCTCGGCGACATGAGGGAATCCGAGCGGGCTGTCTTCCTCAACGCCCCGCTCTCCCCCACCGGCCTCTTCAGCCCAGCTGTTTACGGGATCGTGGACCGTTTCTCTGAGGTGCAAAAGACCACGTAGGCCATGATTATCTTCTTGCCGCGTCATCCAAACTCTGCTGCATGCCGCCATCAGGACCAGCCTGCACGGTGCTCTGCCCAGCGCCCAGCCCAGCCACCGCCTTCGCAGTGATGACAGGGCGGCCGCCCTAGATCGCGCTCAGCCAGCAGTCATAGGCTGCCTCCTCCCCCGCGAGGACCCCGGCCTAAGATCGCGCTAAAGCCAGAGCCCGCGAAGTCCTCCTAGCAGTTCAAGGGAGGAAAAGATGGTTAAGCCCCGCTGCGGCCGGGCCGCCGTCAAAACTCTCCGCTCTGTCAGTCCCCGAAGCCTCGGCTACTGCAGATGTGTATTTCGCAGCCAACAAGCCGGTAATGCAACCCGCTCGCCTGCACGCAACCGCCGCTTTTTTACGGCGACCCAGAGAAATCTCAAAAAGAGCATAATGTCTGGTTATACGGCTCACGCTGCATGTGTTTTAAGTGTAGAAAATGTGCCCACGTACCAGTGTTCACCCCTACACACCGCTTTTGGGGCGGCAGTGGCCCAGTGGTTCATGTAGATTGTCTACAAACCGGAAGGTTGGTGGTTCAATCCCCGGTTCCACCTGACCAAGTGTCGAGGTGTCCATGAGCAAGACACCTAACCCCAGCTGCTCCCGACGAGCTGGATGGCGCCTTGCACGGCTGACACCGCCGTCGGTGTATGAATGAGTGAGTGAATGGGTGAATGTGAGGCAAATTGTAAAGCGCTTTGGTGGCCATTGGGTCTGTGAAAGCGCTATATAAATGCAGTCCATTTACCATTTACACACAAGCACTATACCCCCAGTGTCCCTCACAGAGCCCACTCTCATAAAGCTGGCGAACGCCGCTCGAGTGTTAGATGTAGAACGTGCCCACGTCCCCGTGCCCACACCTACTAACTGCCCGCTATGTCTCACTGTCGTGCCCCACCGGTCGCTTTGCAGATGTAAGTCTGGTGCCCGCTCAGGAGCGCTCACGCTTACTGAAAAGCATTTTATCCCCGGCAACACTCTTGTGTCCCGTTCTCCACACGATATGCTCCCCACTCCCACTCTGGCGGGCTGTGACGCAAAGCGCCCTCACTGGGCGTGACCTCACGCTGGGCTCACCGATAGTGAGTAACACTTACTCACACTTACTCAGTCTGCTATGGTCTGCTGTCCGCTGCACTGCGTTGACAATAAATACAAAATTAAGGATAATTTTTGGCTTCAGATCTCGAGAAAAGATGACTTTACCCGTAGCGTAAGCAACTCACACAATACGAGAGAACCTCTTCCAGAGAGAACCGAGGTTACATTAGGTAACCGAGTACGTTTTATGGGCTATTTTAAAATGTTTAAATTAAATAAATTGTGTGTGAGTGCGTGCGGAAAGATTACAAATCTTTGTTCAGAAAACGAAACAACATTTGGGGATTTCTGTTGATCTAATATGATTTTTTATGTTGTTCACTTTTAAGTAATTCACATTCACATTGTGACTCAAAAGGGTCTGTAAACTGGAAAATTGCGTAGTTTTTGTTTTTAAACTATTTCTGAATAATTTCTGAACTCTGTGACAAGTGTGCACATTTGTGTTTTCTATTGTTTGCAGGATGATACACAAGAAGCATTTATCTGCAACATGCAACAATAAATATTCAATCTTTTCACATGCAGCGCAATAATACATGTTATGTTCACAATATGCAGATGCCATCTTATTGTTCTGTGTTGGAAAAATCCATCCGAGATTGAATGATTTGTGTTTACACATAATCTCCCTGGCCAGTGAGAGCTATAAGATTGCTCCAGACAACTCCACATTCAGCCTTTGTAGCATTCACGCTTCATTTCCCAGCACATTTTTTAGAAATATGTCATGTGAGCAAAATTAATGTCAGCCCAGAGGGAGTAACATGTCGGGAGTTATCTCATGATTCCACAGAGCTCAAAAAGGCTTTTGGCTTCGTTTTAAGCTGTGAAGAGTGCGTATGTACTGCTTTTAAATGCGGGATGGAATTCAGATGGGTGTTACAGATGAGAAGTTAAACTTCGGTTGCCAGCCCTGAAAGCTGAAGCTATTAAACATAAATGCATGACAACAGCTGGTTCATATTCCCTTAGATGAAGCATGTTGCTGATTTTAATTGCTAATGCTAATCAATAAGAGAAGCCTCTGAATGCATTACTGAAACATACTCAATTGGTTTTACTTGAAGAAAAAATATTTCTTATGCATGATTTGTGTTGGTTGATATGAAAGTATGATACGTCTGACTTAGAAACAGGTGGCACAAGAACAGTACTCGTTTCATATTTTAGAGTAAGAGAATTCAAGACAACAAAACATTTTAACAACAGTTATGGCCCGTCTAAATGTCCTGCTCCTGGAGCCAATGAGATTGCTTGCTCAACATTTAAATAGTCTGGTTCCATGTTTCCTGTAGTTCCTCTGAAACCCTCCTCCTTCCCCAGCTCCACCTGCTACAGTATTTATGTACATCTATTTATGCAGCAGCAGCATATCTTACAAGCTCACAGCAGCATGTATTTGCATCTTAGCAGTAGAAAGTCCTGTCACACTTTAGGTTAAGGTCCAAATCTCACTATTAACTCACTATTAACTATGTCTGTTGCCTCAATAAACTCCTAATTACTGCTTATTAATAGTTAGTAAGGTAGTTAAGTGTTAAGTTTGGGTATTGGGTAGGATTAAGGGATGTAGAATATGTTCATGCAGAATAAGGCCTGTGCTTTATAAGTACTAATAAACAGCCAATATACTAGTAGTATGCATGGTAATAATCAACTAGTTAATAACGAGAATTGGAGCCTAAACTAAAGTGTTGCCGAAAGTCCATACTTTCTCTGCAGCAGCAATAATCAACAGCAGCACTGTAGCTGAAGCAGGAGTCCGCCATTATCAAATACAGTCATTGCCATATTCAATAACATGCTAAAACTATTTCGAGAGTTGTCATGATATATATCACATTAGGATTATTAAATAAAAAAAATATTTAGAAATTAATTTCATTATATTTACTGTAATGTGTGTCTAACACCTGTACTTTATAAGTGCTTCTGCTGTAGTGAAGAAAATTTGGGGATTTGCAAGCATTTATATTATCATCTTAGTTTCACTGTCAACCTTTTTGATGATTCAGAGAACATTAAAGAGTTAGTAATTACTTTTCATCCTGTGGATTCAGATTAATGAAATGCTTTCTTGTTCTTTTTCATTGGTTTGCTTAGTTTCAGGCTGGCTCCCTCAGAATTTCTGATTGGCAAGAGAGGCTGGTGAAGAGAGAGAGAATTTGATAAAGATGAAATAGTTTGTAAACTTCAGAAAATAAAAGTATTAATAGCGTCACTTTCCTCCAGGCTGCGCTGTAATTAAGCCATGTTTGATGGAAACCGTGAATTAGTCTGGTTAGCTGCACTGTTGTGTGCTTTGCCTGTACAATACATTACGGTTTAATGGGTGCCATTTGAGAATGAGTACCTCTCCACACTAGAGTAATTTCTAATCAGAGTGTTTTCTCTCTCTGTCTAACTACTCCTCCAACTATCCCCCTCTCTCTTGCACTCTATACATTGCATGCTCTATCATGACTGGTATTAATCCTGTGATCGATATGAGACTCGGGTAATTATCCTTGTTAAAAATCACAGGTGCGCGTGTATGTTGGGTTTTCAGGTATGACACTCTGTATTCCTGTCACCACGAGGTGAAATCAGAGTCAAGAGAACATTCACACATCTCTGCCTGTTATCGAGCTTGTCATAGTTCTTGATATCAGGGACGTGCAGCGAGTTCTTCAGGGGCAGGGGCTCAAATGTAAAAAAGGGGCATATACTGTATATATATATATATATATATATATATATATATATATATATATATATATATATATATATATATATATATATATACACTACTATATATATATATATATATATATATATATATATAGTAGTATTATAAGTATAATAGTATAATAGTATATAAGTAGCCAACCGGCCAAAAGTTTGGACAAAAGTTTGAACTTTTAAGCATTTATTTGATCTAAAATACAGAAAAAAACAGTAATATTGTGAAATATTACTACAATTTGAAATAATTGTTTTCTATTATAATATACTTATAACCTTTGATCCTTTTTTCAGAATTCTTAGTTAAAAAAAGAACAGCATCTATTTAAAATATAAATATTTTGTACCAATATACACTACCGTTCAAAAGTTTGGGGTCAGTAATTTTCTTTCTTTCTTTCTTTTAAAGAAATTAATACTTTTATTTAGCAAGGATGTGCTAAATTGATTAAAAAAGTGACAGTAACGATTTAATGTTGTTCTATTTAACTTTTTATTCATCAATGAATACTGAAAAAAGTATTAAAAAAAACATTAAAATAGAAGTGTCCAAAGATTTGACCAGTAGTACTGTACTACTATTGCTGCATAATTATCTATGCTAGCATAATTATGTTTACTGCATAATAAACGGTGTATCAATTTACATAGACAAAATACAAGTGACTTGAATAGGCTACTAGTATTAAGTTCTTTACCTTTAATGCTACTTTTGGTGCTGGTTTTGTGCAGTGCTTTGTAGTCAATTAACTTCCATTGATTCCATTGATTCAACGACGCAGATTCAGATCGCTTCATAAATGTAAATTCGTATTTTTATGTAAATTCGTCTGTCCATGTAATTTTCAAATGATTTATGAATGACCTGAAAATTACCGCTCCACTTCACATTGTCCAATGAAATTTGAACTTCTTGTGCCAGATGACAATTGGTCGGTGTTTTATGACAAACAGGCTTCAATGAATTATGTAATATTTTTTAATATGTGATATGCTGATTTTTAATTGAATCGACACACTAACGTTACCTTTTATTATTGAAAAAAAAAAAGGTTAAAAAAAATTGCCGTCGAGCCATATAGGCCTAACGTTACCAAAGTCCTTTTAGACACGTCATGCCACTCGGCCGCCATCTTGGCAACGCCTCCGGGCAGCTATTTCGGACTAACAAGACCAGGCTCCTATCTAAATGAATGGGCAGAGAGTCAGAACTGCACTTTCACTGGTCACCGGGACATAAAAACTGCTTGTATAGAAACAGCAGTAAAATAATAAAAATTGCTGAAAAAGTTCGATGACTTTGCCCCAAAATAAGGTATAAGAGGTCTTTTTCCCCACAGGTTATACATTTACTACGCATGCGCAAGGGTTCTCGTCTCCGCTGTCGCAAACCTCAACTTTGCGCATGCGTCAGTGGAACCCATAGACCGTATAAGAAGTGGACAGAGCCATCTCATAGAACTCAGTTGAGACAGTTGAAGCCCATTTTTAGCGATTTTTGAGCACTTCCGTTCCTGACGCACAGACTCAAACCGACTCAAACTAAGCTTGATGACGTGAGCAACCTGTCTGACAGACGTAAATCTTCTATTAGCTGTGCGTGAAAATTGCCAACGTTAATCTTGCAGAGACGGGGAACTTGAGCAAAGAGTTCTTTGGCGTGAGTGAGCAGGAGGAAGTATTCTGATTAATTATTAATTTGTATAGTACAGCTTTTATGGACTCATTCTCTATGGGCTTCTACCTTGACGGGACGTCCCCCCGATTGCCTGCGAGCTTCTCCTCCTGTCTGTACGGTAACTTCTGTACAGCGCGACAGAGAGTCGAGTGGTTATGACGCAATCGTTAGCCTATTTTTACAAAAACTGTTTCTACGGGGCCATAATGTAACATAGAAGGTAATGGAGCCCTTTATACATTTTCGTGTTTCTTTAGAAATAAATAATGGACAAATGGAGTCTTGAAAATTATTGAAAGTTATTTGCTGTCAAAGTGACGCCAAAATGAATGGGAGTCAATGGAAATGCTAACGCAAGTGAAGTTCTGCTACAAGATGGCGGCACCCGGCCGGCTTCAACTTCCGGTCGATGGATTACCCCCTTGGTGGAACCAGACGATAGGATTACATCTTTCCCGGCTTGACTGTTAAAAGTAGACGATTGGCTTTCCAGCGGGAGGGGCGGGGCATGTGCATACAACTGCCATCTTTGGCGTTGCGGGTTTTCCCTATGTAGTAGTATTGAGGATTGAGGAAGTGGCATGTCTCTATATAAATTGTCTCTGACGTTACTCACTGAAAGAACCAACTGTTTTGTAGAAACAATTTTTTTAGGGATTTTTTGATGAATAAAAAGTTAAAAAGAACAGGATTTGTGATTTTTATCACTTAACATAGGATCTCGAGACCACGGCCATAACATAAGGATGGCGTTACTTCGACAAAATAATGTCGTGACCACAAAATATTATCATGTTCCCACGAGTGTATTTATTGTAGCCACGACAAAACTAAGTGAACCGAACATGTCCCCCGGTCACGGTACTATGTATATCCACAAGCAGAAATAAATCCATTGGACACCAGTAAGCAGCAAGAGGAATGCTTGGAATAAAGTGTGTCAGAGCTGTTTTAATTACTCTGAACCCTTTGCTCCACTGCTCCATTCCACACACCTTCATTACTGTGCTTTTAATTAGCCTTTGACTCAACAAAAACACTAAAGCATCGATTCCCTTAAAGGTAATCTCTATGTGCGCTACTGTAATGACCCTGGGTCTAGAAAGGCCTGATGGGAGAATGACCAGTGTTGCACTGATTGATGTGACCCACCTCAAACATAACCAGGGGAGAGAAAGAGAGAAAATGTAGGAGAAAGAAGAGGTTAATTTTACAGTAACACTTTAAAATAAGGTTTCCATTAACTATGTTAAAATAATACAATGAAAGAACAATGAACAATACTTCTACAGCATTTATTAGTGTGTAATGTTGCTGTTTAAGCATTAAAAATTTCTGCAAACTTACAAAGCACAAAGTCCATTCCAAAGAGTTATTCTCCATTTCAGAATATGCAAAAAAAAAAAAAAAAGAGGCCTGGTTGAGTTCTGTTAGTAGTGTGTTGAAACTTGTCGGTTATGGTAAGGGACCTGACATCACCTAAACAAGCTTGAAGCTGTTGACCAATCACAACACACTAGTCCAGCCGACCAATCAGAGCACATTGTGCTTTTTGGAAGGAGAGGCTTCAGAGAGACAGGAACTATACATAGGTGCGTTTCCCGTACAACGACGTAACTCGCTGCTTAACTACCTAGTACAATGCATCATTGAGGAAATCAACTAGCAAGTCACGACTGTTTCCTGAAACCATATTGTTGCAAATTGGTCGTTCAACCACGTTGGTGTTGTGCGTTGTCACGCACCTGTTGGAGTAATAACCTCTTTTAATGAATCTTTGTGAGATTGAATTAATACTATATGTTTTGCTATAAATTACGGACTTGGCATCTGAGGACTATATCTTTATTTCCAGATTCAATCATAGGCTCGTTCTTATGTACTAGAGCACGTTCGCACATGCACACTCTTCAAAAACGACGCTTTAAATCTCTTGACAAACTAAAAGACGTAAATGACATTTGTATTCTAAATAAAAGATACAGATTGTACTGAATGTCAGCTTGCTTATTTGGCTCAAGATAAGGATTTACACATGTCATGCAAACAAGAAACTCTGCTTCTAACCACAGCTCAAGAGCTGCCGTTCAGACCACACAACTTTGCGATTCTGTTTGCGAATGTTCGTTAGAACGATTGTTTCGGGAAACACGTCTCGTTGAACTGTGCTGATAACGACGGAACTTGTGATCATATTTGGCGATGCTTTCGAGAAACGCACCCCAGGACTGAGTTTACCAAAAGCATTGTAAGCCTAAGTAGATCGTAAAAATATTTGCCACCAACGGCCTCCATAGCTCACAATGCTTTTGGGAAACGCAGTCCAATGTGTTGGAAGAGGGGTGCTGCAACAGTTTAAATATGTGGAAAAAATAATGTGTTTATTGAACATTCAAGCATGAAAACTTATTCTGGTAGCTGTCAGGTGTTCTTTGATTGATATGTTTATTGTTTTAGTTATTGATGTTTTCACTTTCATTCTAGTTATGTGATTTGTTCGGTTTCCGTGTGCTAAGTTTATATTGATGTTTTTTTTGTTTTGTTTTTTCATGTTTCATGTGATTGATTATGTGATGTAGTTCTGTGGTGTATATAAGGGCTTATTGGTGTATGAGTTCATTGTCTGATGAAGAGCCACTTGGCTCGATAATTCTCTCACCTGTGGTGAGAACATGAAATAAATATTTCTCTATTTTTGGAGCTGTGGTATGCCTACTTCTCCTTCCTTAGGAACTAACATTAGCAATAATTAATAAATGCTTTAAAAAGTATATTTCTCATTGTTAATTCATGTTAGCTAATGCATTTACTGATGTCAATAAATGAGCAATTTTACTAGTATCAAGCTTCTAGCATCACTTACCTTTAAGCGATAGTTCATCCAAAAATGAAAGTTATGTCATAATTTCTTCACCCTCATGTAGTTCAAAACCATTCATCTATTCGTCAAAGGCATTACTATATTTGTTCTGTGGAACACAAAGATATTTTGAAAAAGGTTTTTCTTGTCCATGCAATGGAAGTCAATCAAGTGTAAAGCTTTTCATTGTATAGACCAAAATTATTGAGCGATTCTTTAAAATATTGTATTTTTTGGGGTGAACTATTCCTTTAACTCCCAAGCACTCTCACACCTACACACACATTCGCACAGTTAATGGAGTGGTGATTACCTGTAGCTAACAGAAACATGGTGTGAATGAGTTTAGCCTCAGCAGCAGGGCTGGAATGACCATTTGTCTTCTGTGAAATTCAGCATTGCGCTAGCTCACAGTCCGGAGGTCACAGTCACACTCATTCTGAGCACAGATGGTGCCAGTGCAGGATGGTTTAATGTCCACCTGTCTGATGGCTGTACAAAAAGCTGCCTCTCTGGCCTCTCTTGATCTCTCGCCGTCACACACATACAGATTAAAGTAACAAACACACCCGCACACACATACTTCTGCTGCCTCGGGATGTAAAAAGCATTAAATCCCAAATGAAAGACTCCTCGCGGTAGGTAAACCTATTATTAGCTTCCATTAGACTCACCTCAAGTCATTACAGTCAAACTCAATGAGATACCGTGCAAGGAAAAAGACCTTCTGTGTCACATCGTTTGCGATTTGAGCCAGCTACATGCACATAAAACAGATATACTGAAAGGCTTTTTATTGTTGCTGGATAAAAGTGTTCTGTAAATGTTCTCTGCAGTCTGATTTATCTCTGAGCTTGTGCAAGATTAATAAGCAATTATGGGCAAGGAGAGTTTTGAGGGCCAATCATTTTGATCAAGTTATTAAAATGTGGTAACATATGTCAAACGCTTTAGTCAACATCGGGACGATCAATCCTAAAGTCGCACAAAAGAGTTGAAGACATTGCATGCGATTTAGAGCCAGTTACCAAAAATCATGATTATGGGCCCCACCCACATACAGTGATGTAATTCACAAGCTAGAAGTATAATCAATGACTTCCAATATATCAAGTGTAATAGTTGTAATGCTTTGGACTGTTTTTAATATTTATTTTTGTATTCTTATCTTATTTTTTTGTATTATATTTGTATATTCTTTCATTTAGAAAGTGTTCATACTTCTGTATATTTAGCTAATTCTTTGTTTTATGCAGATTTGTTTATATACTAGATTTCTACACTTCATTCACTTCAAGTGTCATTACGCCTTTTCTGTAAAACACTGAAGTAATTTCAATTGTGTCATATGCTTTATTTTGTATTGCTTTTATTTTATTTCCCTCATTATGCCTTTTCTGTAAGACTGTGGTATGTTACCTGTCTTGTGTGTGGACTTCGAAGTTACGTCCTGTCTGGTCTCCTTTTTGTAAGTCATTTTGTAGTTTTCTTGTTGATTTGTTCTCTGATTGTTCCCAAGTGTGTCTTATTTGCCTATTACCCCTTGTGTATTTAAACTCCAATGTTTTCTGTGTTGTTTATTGAGTCTTGTCCTGGAATTGTTGTATCAGTTCTGTCTCTTGCATTTTTGGTTGTTTTTATTAGTCTGTAGATGTATTTTGAGTCTGTTCATAAACTCTCTTATGGACTTTAATCTCCTTTGTTTCTGACTTCACTCAACATTACAAAGACATTTAATTTTTTTTTTGCATTTTATATCCCTATTTTTGTGTTATATACTCTTTAAATAATATTGTAATATTCAATATGTACTGAATGCAGTCAAATATTAGTGTCACTGTCACTTGATGGTGGATCTGGTGAAGAAGCTGTCAGCGATCAAAATATTGATTTTGAAGATGTTGAAAATGATAGTTTTAAAAAATGTTTGGGATCACAGATATGAGCCAGGTGCTTAATGTACTAGGAAAATGAGCTCTGACAAGGACAGTGATGATAGTATAAAACATCTGCTCAAACTGAACCCTTCCAAGCTCCAAAAGGTAACAAAATGTGCTTTATTTTATTCTTCTGTAATTGGTACTCTAATATCAGCAGTTTTATATTATCGCGACAGGTAGAGGTCCATCCGTGTTAGATATAGATCCTGGTCGCTAAAGACCCGAATATGTAATAATGATTGGCGAAACATTCATGCATTTAAGGGTTAAAGAAGAGCTTCTCAGGCCAGGTCAGCACAGTGGTTTTTAAAAAGGGCTTGTTCAGGACTTGGGTTCTGGCTGTTCTTTCACTGCTTTAACTCTATACCTAAAATTAGAGGACACTCATTGGTTAGTAGTGGAAATGTTGTTTCAGGAACATATCCTACTTTAAGTGCTTTGACGCATCGCAAACAGGTCGACAGTTTAAGCAATTTGTTGTGTTTAAGGCTTGTTATACTGTCTCCCTCTGGTCACAAATGCTTCTGGCTGAGAAAAAGCTAAAACATTCAATTACCTCCTGGTAAATATTTTGTCGTTTTATCACAGCACATTTTAATGGCCTTTTGTTTGTTTGTTTGTTTGTTTGTTTGTTTGTTTGTTTGGGAATATTGTAGAGGTCCACAATTTTTCATTTTGTGTGTCAGCTCGTTTTCTAAACAGTCAAAAACCAAGATGAAAACATTTATCTAAAGGTTTGCTGGGCCAGTATTGGATCAATGAACTATAGCCTGGATTGTAAAGCTTTTAGTGTAAGACAGAGCCATAAAGAACCTATTTCTCATGACAAGCCATTCCCATCTTCATGGAAATCCACATTCCGCAATAATGACAAATAAAAAACACCATGGGGAGCAATGATTCACTCTAACTGAACAAGTATGAGAATCTTTTCCAGAAAACAGCATTGGAAAGCTGTATACGGAGAAATTCTTAAATAGTCAAATAGACAATACGACATTTAAAGCAGTTAACAGAGGTTAAAAAGAATCCTGGGGGATTTGAGAAGGCCTTTTGTGGTTTCAGGTTTTCCTGTGAACACTGAGATGTTATGGAGTTTATGGAGAGCACAGCAGTAATAGGTCCAGAGTGAGCTGTCATGAGTGTTTTGAGTGTAATCCTGTCAGCATGTTTGGGTTGATGTTTTAATGGGAGGTAGACATACGTATGTGTTGCCAAACACGCAGGAACAAATGCATGCCTCCTGCCACACTGCATCAAATGTGAGGACTGATGACAGCGCAGCAACGGCAATCATGTCCATCGCTGGCTTAGCACTCTTAGTTTTACATTGCTCACTCTGACCCTGAAGCAGGAGTTTGAAAAAGACTGGAAAGGCAGAGAGATCAAGCAAAGCACACTGTAATTTCCTCTCTTATGCATGTACTGTTATAGCTGGTAACTGATAAATCGTCTGTATTAAAATGATATACTAAGTAAATAGAAGTTAGTAGTAATAGTATAAATTACCATTGAACTGCTACTATACTATACTAATTTAATTACTAAAAAGTACAATCAATGGTTTTAAATGTTCGTGAATTTAGGCACCAAAACAATGTACGATGTGAACAATTTGTACTAATTTTGAGATTTGCTAAAGATTACATTTACTGTGACTTATTCAATTGTTGTTTTAAAAGATTGTTGTTAGGTAAGCATTAGATAGAAAAATAATCTAAATGAAAAAATAGGGGAAATGAGCATGCATGATAAAATATCCATTATTATATGTTATATTTAAAAAAAAAAACAGATGAATAAATAAAATCTTCATATTAGCCAATTATTATTCAATATTGACTGATACTAATTAGAAATTATATAAAAAATATCTTTATATTGAACAACATAATATCAAATATTGACCGAAACTGAGAAATCTAAAAAACTCATATTGCCTAATATATTTAGTATCAATAGCTATAAATTACAATAAACAATACAATAAATAAGAAACAATTATATATATGTGTGTCTATATATATATATATATATATGCTATTGGCTGGTATATCAAATATTGAATGATGTTGATAAATTCAATATCTATACTCTCTAATTATTGCCACACTATATATAACTAATTTTGACCAGTACAGATACAATTTTTGTATTATTATTATTTTTACCAAATATCCAATATCAACCTAAATTCAAAACTATCAGCCAATAATCAATGTGGAATTGATAAATTGTACATCTCGAAAAATCCATGTTGATTCTGAACTGGTGGGAAATGGGGTGAACAACGTCTTCTTCGTATGCTCTCGCTCAGTATGGTGCAATTTCTCTGGTATGTCCTCATATGAGCTGTGGTGTAATTGAGGGATGTGGGAGCGGATGGGTGGACACCTGTCAGGGGAAGATAAAGAGGGTTTCCTCGGGTGTTGGAGAAAGGGGAGCATCTGATGGAGGGCCTTGCTGCAGCAACCCCACTAGCTGAATTACCTGGCCGCTTTATAATTGTGTGAGAGGGGCGCTTCCAAAAGCTCTGTCATTACTCAACCGGCCCGGCCTGGCCCAGCGAGGGAGCTGCCTGCCTCCTTCCCTCCTATCCCCTCCCTCTTGCTCGTTTCCCGTCCTGCGCTTCTGTGCTCCTCTGTTCCCTTGTTCTCTCCTTTCTTGGTGTTGGTGCGGAGCTGTGAGCCCACTGTTTGAGGGGGAAACCATTACCTCTCATCAATCCCCCAGCTCTCCTCAGGGTGCTCGCTATTGTTATGGTGACCCACTAGTAGCTTTTGCGCATTCTGATCTTTTCACTTTCTTTTTTCCTCTTTTAGTCACAATGGGGTCCACTTTGGCGCAGTGCATATTGTGCAGCAGCAGATATCCTGTGAAGTGTGTATGTTGGAGGGCAAAGAGCACGGAAATGATTGCGAGGACTTCATAATTGCACTGTCTCAAGGCCCTTTATTAAGAATGAGTCTATTCAGTCATTTCAATGCTATAATGTACTGTATATCTCCACATTGTCTTCTCAGACCAAACCATGACAGAACCCTCACCTTCCTGCGCTCCCCATAAAAGCCCTTGCTTACATCACACAAGGGTAAAAGGCTTGTCATTTAGATAAGATAATCAGCACGCTTCAAGGGCAATTTGCAACACAGAGAGAAGAAAGAATACATGGTAATTGCATAGAAAGCCTAGCAGTAAAAGTCTGTAGAAGAGCCTATAATTTTCTCTTTAGAGGCTTTTACAAGGGCCATTTGCTCTAATGCTGTTTTAACTGATGACTTTGGACGTTCTTTGGACGTTAATCTAATTAAGGTGCCGAGGCTTCAGGTCTTTTTTATTTATTTATTTATTTTCGATCGCCTTTTTACCGTCATGGATTTAAGTAAATATTTCTAAAATACTCACACGCCGACAAAAAAACGTTTGTTTATGCAGGAAATGATCTTGATTTTTGTTGAAAATATGTTCAGTGTTCCCATCCAATATTTATTTCAATTGTTTTATTAAAGCAGAACATAAGACAAAACACAGTTAGACGATACCATCAATCCAAAACACATAAAACAGAAAGGATGTACGTGTAATTATGTGAAGTGTGTGTGTGTAAAATTGTGTTGAGTATGTGTATATCTCTATTATAAATGCCAATATAATCAAAGATGTATACTATACCACTGATTTACTATATTGACCAAAAAAGGAAGCAAAGTAAATTATTAGAGAAATGGTGAGGTTGTTGAGAGAAGAGAAATAAAAAAAGAAGAGAGAAGATATACATATACATATAGGTACATAAATTGCAAAAGAACAAAAATATATTTAAAAAAAAAGGACCGGGACCAATTATTTTGAAGGGAATTTATTTTTCACTTTCATATGTCTGTCTTTTTTAATGACCATTGAAAAGAAGCTGAATCTTATTGATAATTAATGACGGATGATCATCAAAGGCTGGAAAAGTGTAAGGTTTCTGAACAGAATATAAGTGAAAAAGTGAAATCAATGTTACACATGTTACATGTACTTACTCTAGTAATAATAACAGTACATTTAGCATCATTACATGCAACTAACCCTAAACCAAACCCCAATCCTATCTCTAACCCTATAGTAAGCATGTTATTAATTAATATTACTCAGTTCTTGTGTAATTACACCGTAATTAATGTATACTTACATTGTAACAAGGACACCTCAAAATAAAGTGTAGCCAAACCAATAACTGGGTCATTATAAAAGCAGAGTGACATGTTTAATTAATTTGATGAAATATTTTTATTTTATGTAGTAGTTATATTTTTATTTGATGTAGTATATAGTGTGGGATAATGAAATATTTAAAATTGAAAGAAATTTAGCTTCTTAACTGTAGCTTTGGTTGAAGGTAACTTGATATTGTATTTGTGCTTGCTGCATATTTTCATTTTTGCACAAAACTTAATAAGTGGTCCTTGTGAGAATTTATTATTTGAATATTATATTGAATATGATTTGGCATTGGCAGACCCTCCTGCTGTAAAGTAAGCCGAACCCCTTTTTTACTCATACACAACCCACATGCTAATATAAACGAGGCTTCTCTTGCTGCTCAATTTTTGTCAGATATTGGAAGCTAAAGGTTCAGAGAAACCTTCCTTACTTCTATAGGCCTTGGATGAGCTGTCTCCTTCTGTGAAATCTTGTTCTTTTCTCACTGTTGACCTCAGGAATGTGTACTTGTCACTGATTTGCTTGAATCTCTGGTGCGTGTTACTGAAATGTGTATTTCTAATGGATGTCATATATCAAACTGCTTCAGATCAAACTAAAATATGTGCATTTTTATTATGGGTCGAAGGTGGAGTATCTCATATGTGCCACTGATGTACGTGTGTGTCTGCATCCACAGAGGGAGGAACATGTGAGGTCATCGCAGCGCACCGATGTTGCAACAAGAACCGCATTGAAGAACGTTCCCAGACGGTCAAGTGCTCGTGTTTACCGGGAAAAGTGGCCGGCACAACACGGAACAAACCTTCCTGTGTAGACGGTAGGAATTCAGATCTGACTTCGCAGCATCATTACAGTCAAAAATTTCACCTTACCCAAAATTTAGCACCATTTATGTGCAAAAGTATGCTTTTTCACGATTGGATGTAGTGAAATGTTCTGGGGGGGGAAAAAGAAAAAAGGATTCTCCAGGTTTTCTCCAATAAAAGATTTCTCATAATGTGCATATAATTACTTATGAAAAGGTTCGTTGACTCTTTTTGTTTTATTTTAATTTAAATTAGACTCTAATTAGATGCGCAATTTATTTGCCATTTAGGTCTGAAAATTAATGACATGACAAAACTTACTAAATATTAAGGATATTTTCGTACCTAGACAAGAACTATGACAACAAAAAAAGTTTAAAAAAAAATTAAATCTGCAAACGGCATAAATCAGTACCTTGCTGTCTTATTTTCTTTTTCAATCTGCATCAGGTGTAATAAGTGCTTTGACTATTCCTATGTGAGCCATTTGACTATGCAAAAGCGAATGCCTATTATAAGTTTAGACAAGCGTAGTTTGGAATAACAGACTTTCAAAGCTTTCCTCAGATGACATTTCGCTTTAGCTGTCACCTTGACGTGATTTTAGAGGATTTATTAAAAAAATTATGCAAATGCCAAGGGGCCCACATGAGCTCTCCACTAAATCAAGATAACCCTCTGTGAACGCATAAATAAATATTTATAAAGAAAATATATATTATGTACAAATACATTTATTTGTGTGTGTCACGATATGAGCTCAACCTAATATTTAAGCCTGGGTCTTAAGATGTCTATGGCAGAAACAAAATATATGTACATATGTATGTAGGCCTATATGCTGCATACATACATGGTCCCACTTTAAATGAACTACTATGTAAATTACCTGCATGTAATTTCTGTAATTAGATCTATAATTACACTGTTGACCCCTTCCATATCACCTTAACCGACCCTTAAACCTAACCACCAAACCTGTTCCTAACCTACCTGTATCGCACCTCAATAGCATCAAAATTATGTCAAAATTGTCAAAATCAAAATGAAAATTAGCGTTACAGTTAAACATGAAGACAATAAGTACATTGTACCTTTGTATTTATGATGTAAGAACATAGAAGTTAAAAACACTTAGGCTACATGAAATATAAAGTGTGACCTATATGTAATCTATGTATGTGTGCAACAAGAACTAAAAAAGAAAAAGACAAATTCTAAAACATTTATTGATCTTCATGTTAATTTCAGCTGTAGCAACAATGACTTTTGCCTTAATTAGCTCAAATTATTCATAGGGAATTTTCATAATTAATCATGGATATGATTATTATCTTGCATGTTGCAGTTAAATTATCGAAATTGAAAATAGAGCGATCGAATATATGAATGATACATCATAACGAATTCATTCATACATCAATGGTCTCATTACAGATCGATTATATGAGATAACTTTAAGGGAATTAATTTAGTTATCAAACACTCGGTTTGTCCAGCAAACAGTCGTAAGATTAACTTACCAACTTCTCAACAAAGTTGAGAAACATTCATTTTCTTGTGCTTATAAAATTTACGTTACTGAAATCGTAACAACTTGTAAAGCTTTGTAGCGATAAGATCATAATTTCATTGACTTGTAATATAAGCTCTTAGACAGAAAGCAATCAAGAATATGGTTTTAATAATTGAAACTACGGATACAGAATTCTACATTAAAAAACCCTGGGATACATATATGTACATTAACAGTAAAACTAACGAAACAAACAAATAACAACGAGAGAGAGAGATTGAGAGAGAGAGAGAGAGAGAGAGTGGTCTGATCGAAAGATCATGTGAGCTAGACAGAGAGGGAGAAATAAAGCAGACCTGGAAAGATCATGAGTTTTGCAAAATTCATCACAGACACAGAACCTTTGAGACAACAAAAATCAACAGATCTTAACCCTTGAAAGCATAGTAAAACAGGTACTTGCACTGGTAAAGCTCCTTTGGATGGGTGGGTGTGTCTCTCTCGGTCATGTGGATGCCGAGCGTTCGGGTTCGTCCAGCGCGCGTGAGCGCGGCATGTTTGAATGTCCTTGGAGGTGAAGCTTGCCAGCTGAGGTCGGGCTGGGTTCATTTTCCTCGCGAAAAGAAATGAACCGGGGACCGATGCAGGGATAGGAGAGTGAGAGTTGCACAATGGTTCTCTTTGTGTTGCCGAGGAGAACCGCGTCTTGCGTGTGTGTCCTTAAGAGCGGGTGCGTGCTTTGTCAGCTCTTCCGGGCGAACGTGGTCGCTGAAGGTTCAAAGAGTCTCTTTAAAGTTGAAGTTGCCGATTACGTTCATTTCACTGAAACTAAACGTAAGAAAAGGTCCGAAGACAAAAATAAAGAACGATTAAAGAAAAACGGAGAAAGCTCCCTAAGGAGCCATGGAACCGGAAACCTCTCACAGGGAAAAAGCTCTCTAGCAACGTAAGCGCTCTTCTGTGTCTCTTATGGAGAGGAGGGTTCACGCCCCTGTTTGACACATGACCGTCCGCGGATCTGAAGCGGACACGGTTCTCTTTGTCCTGTGGGGAATTGCCCACTGAGTCATGAGGAGATTACCCTTGAGCCGTTCGGCTCCTGAAATATGAAATGTGTAAAATAATGCACCTTACTTCATTATGCTATCGGAATTCGGCTCCGTTAGATTGAGGGAATTACAGACATATCAAACACGTCACATGAAGATTATCGGAATACAGAGATATGCATATTATAAGCATTTAGTTCCTTCAATGCAAGTCCATTCCTTCAAACACACGTCATACACAAAGTGACTATAAACTGGGAAACACACGTGAAATATGACATGCTTATATGCTAAGTTTTAATATTCAAAGTTCGTGTATGAGTGTACGTTAAAGCATGTGTGTGTGTATGTGATTGTTCTTCAGAGTTCAGGCTGCTTTATGAATTGACTCATTACACAGTGCTCTGTTTGTGAGGTGATCAAATCAGGGGAGACCCTAGGGGCCTGTTCTCCTCCGTCGTCTCGAGTCACATGTCCTTTTGGGTCACATGTCCTAACACTGCATTTCTTTATTCATTAGAGAAAAACGCTGCATGTGCGAATCAGAGTCAATGATTTAATCAATTCAAAACACTATTCCCTTTCTTTCACCGAATGGAAGAAAGGGAGGGGAACTTTAGTAAATTAAATCTAGTTAATTTACTCCACATACCAGAGCTGGCTCGACTACCTATCTGATTATCACTACACAGCATTTACTAATGCAGTATTCTATAATGTTTACTAATGGGACCTTTTAAGGTGTGTATGTGTGTGTGTGTGTGTGTGTGTGTGCGCGTGTGTAAACACCTTATAAGGTCCCATATACGTGTGTATATAAAACACACACATCTTCAAGAGCGACTGTAAATTAGTATTGCACTTCAGCTCCCTTCCATCAGAAGAATACAAAATTGTTCAACTTTGAAAGGTCACTTTTTTGTGCTGCATCACATTATCCATTCCTCAGAAGTCTTTTTCAAGCTTGTGATTCCACTATTTGTCTTTTGAATAGTTTTTTTTTGTTCAATACGGTGATTTCACCCCCCTGTTCCGCAACAGACCACATTGAAGGTGGTACTGCGTACTAGAGCTGGAGCCGTGGGTCTCTTTGCAGCATACTGATGTGATCTGTGTAATAGCATAAAAAAAGATTCACACTTCATGCCTCTATGCGCGTGTCCTGCAGGGAGGGCCGGGTCCCGCACATCTGCTAGCATATCGATCAAGCTAGGCAGCTTGTCATGCGGGCAGGTGAGATAAAGAACGAAGTTGACAGACTAGGCAGTGATGTGTGAGGAGTTGACTGTCTGGATGCGGTTGCCATCTACATATTGTTGCACATATGAGTCACCAGATTATAAATATGCATCCTCTGTTTGCTAAGAGTAGGATTTGGATTATAACATGGCAATGTGAAGTTTAGACTATATCTTAATCATATTGTTTTAAAACAGGTATCTCCAGTGTTGTGCCATATAATCTGAAGGGGAGTCGGAATTTGGCACAAAACCAGTGCTGAACGCTGATAGGTCAATACAACATTCCACCAGTTTAAAGACTGAAGGTGCATCCAAAATGGCATGCTGTCTGAGTTTTGCAATATTAGAGCTGCTTATAGCTGAATTTAACTGATTTTGTAATTGGTGAACTTTACAAAGTTATTGAACTGAACTGAACCAACCAACTGTGTGTCTTTTTAGAGCTGCTTTACAGCAGAATTTGAATTTGTCTCATATTTGATGAAGCTTGCATCATTGATTCTGTTATTGTCCAGGTTATTACTGTGACGCTATACTTTGAAACAATCTGTATTTTATAAAGCGGCACATAAGATGACTTGGCTTGACTTGACTGGTCTCTACATTTGATGAGGAATGACTTTGAGATGGCTAAAAAAGAGTACTTTTTATATAGGCTAGAATGAATATGCATAGTATGAATGAATTCTGCATGTACTACATCCTCCATGTTGACTTTGTCATGTGACCTGTGGCGTCAGTTGGGAAGTAGGCATAGGCGCTCCGACATCCGAATATACTTGCTTCCTAGTAGAAGAGTATGTCCGAAGTCACATTATTCATAAAAGTGAGCTCTGAGGACATGAATGACCAAGTGAAATCATATTCACAAGCAGGAAACTCAAAATTAATGCAGACAGTTTTTGTTATTTCAGAAATATCCTTGATTCAAATTAAAGATTTGGGATAATATTACCATATTTTCAATGTATTTTTAGGCTATTAAGAAAAAAACACAAACAAGAACTGAGGTATTGGCCAATTACATGCAAGCATTTGTTTTCCACTGTGTGATGCTACAACCATTTGCATTATGTTGTCTGAACTCTATCCTGTGTATCATGTCTGGTCTTTGTGTAAGCCAACACAATATTATAATTCATCAGAGGAATACATGTAAACAGCTGCAGGAGTGTTTGAGTGAGTGTATGCTTATTTATGAACCCTTGCTCTGTGTCTTCTTCATGAAATCGAGAGAGTCGAGTGATACAGATGTGGAGGAAGTTTCTGCTTCCCTTACGTGTGTTCTGGCCTGGATATATACTCATCTTCTGCTTGATAATAATACTGTCTTTATGAGTAACGACTCTGTCTGCTGAGCCTGACGGAGACCTGAGGGAGGACCTGCGGGGACGGACTCAAACACACTGCTGCTGTCACACACGAGTGCGCTTATGCACATAGTCACACCCCACACACACTGTTTGTCACCACCTCATCTCTCTCTATTACACACACACTCACACAATTTGTGTCGCCCTACTAAAATCTGTCAGCGAGTGTGCATGGGGTTCACATCCTTCACACGTGCCAAAGAGAGAGTGGCTAAATTTGGAGAGCATTCGCCCTCCTGTCGTCTGACTTTTTAGAAGTCATTTAGGCAAAGTTATTAATGGAATAGCAAAAACATACATTCTCCTTCTCTCTCCACCTGAAGGGTAAACAACAAACAAAATATATGAAGTTCTTTGTGCCGAGAAAGTTAATATATGTTTAAAATATTTAATTCAAACTGGCAGGGAAGACACACATTTGCTAATTTAGTTAAATCTCTTCTTTTTTTTAAACAACGAAAGCTGGTTTGCTGGTTTTAAGTGGTCTGTTGCCTGGTTTTAAAGAGTTTTTGGCACTTTTCTCTAAACACAGGCTTGTCCAGGTTGGGAAACCAGTCCAGCAAACCAGTTTGAATGATTAAAGCAATAAATGCATTTATTATTATAACTTTGGAGCTAGATCAGCTAAATACAGGCATGTTCAGGATGGAAGACAATCTTAAACAAGCCAAGTCCAACAAACCAACATGGAACGGATAAAGTGTTTGTTTTTTTTTGTTTTTTTTTTCGTTTCCATAACATATGTCAAATCAGTAATAAAATCTGACATCAACTGCCATAATCATGCTAAAACAGATTCTAGAGTAAAAAAACAGGTGATTTGCTCCTGAAGATATAAGCCTGGTTTCACAGACAGGGCTTAGAATAAGCCAGGATTAGGCCTTAGTTCAATTAGGACATTTAAGGTAGCTTTTTTTAAACCTGCCCTAGAAAAAAAACATTACTGGTGTGCATCTTGAGACAAAAAAAATGGTATATTTTAATATAGGTTAGTGCAAGTTGCTTTTAGTTAAAACAGCTCAAACATGCATTTTAGTCTGGAACTAGTTAAGCCTGGTTTGGGGATAGACTTTTAGATTTATAATCATGCCACTTTATCAAATCTCTTTTTTCTTTCTTTTTTTTGTTTGCATTAAAAATCCACTTAGTCCAATACTCTCAAGGGGATGATGCTTCTTTCACATAGAAATTACCCCCTCTTTTCACCTGAAGGGTAAACAAACAAAAAATATGTGCTGAAAATCCCTTAATATATTTCATTCGAACAGGCGGTGATTCAGTGAAGACGTATATTAGCTAATTTTGTGTTAGATTAAAGAATGATTGTTTTGGGAGATATGTAGCTGTGTGTAGTAGACAGTGGCACTATTAGTGGGAGTGTGCTGTCAGATTATCCCAGCATGGGAATTGATTATTAGCTTTGACAAGGAGAACTACGTCCCAGTTATGTCAGGCCCAACAAGACTCTTAGTAAAGAACATCCCTTTTAACATGTCAAATGCGGGGCTTATTCACCACATACGCACATACGGGGCCATTCACACACAGCTTTAGACCCAATTTTGCTGGGTCAGAAGAGCAGAAAAACACTCATAAATGTTACATCTTTTGCTAATATTGTGTGAGAGTCTATAGTGCCATTTCCACGTTTTTAATCCGTTCTGTTCTCTTCAAGCTGATTTCTGTCCTTTTTTCCCATTTCCACATCTCTCTGTTGTATACAGACACTCACTCTCTCTCACACACACACACACACACACACACATTCCACTCTTTCTCTCTTTCCGTAAGCACCACTGATGTAGAATGAGCCCTTCTGTTTTGCTGGGGGCCGTTAATGCAGAGCATGACAGGTTGTCACGGTGCATTTTGATAGAAGCCCTGCGAAACATAAACGTATGAGATACACTTCAAGAGTTGAAAATGGCTTCATAAGCTCATCAACACCCACTAAAAAAAACAACAACAATGTATGATTATGTATGAATGTTCTTCCAGACATGTGGAATAAAATTGTACAGCTTCATACACAAACCCAATCAGAAGATGTGGCATGCATGCAGCACTATTAAACTCGGAAGGGCATTGCGGGATGCAAGCTTTTTAATTACCATTATGTGTAACTTCATAATTACGACTACACTGCTCTCATAATATTTCTGCATTTGCATATTCTGTCTGTTTGTTTAGTCGCAATTAAACTTTGCCCCAGTTCTGAAGATTAATTGCATATTTATGGTGTCATTCGCTTCTCACCTTAATAATAATGTTTTAACGCAGCGCTTAGTGCTCATCTGAGGCAAGGGGAGGTATTGTGACTGCTGGGCGTCTGATGGAAGTCTGAAATAATGAACATCAGTGGCGGCCTGCAAGGACGCTGTCAGAATCCATGAGCACACAGTCCTCTGAGCACCTGGACAGAAGAACTCAGAAACAGCTCTACCTGTGAGTCAGGTGCCCGCAGAGAGGACGGGTCAGGATTAGAGCAACTCTGCACCAATAAACACAGACTTTCATTTTTCCTCTTGCTTGCTCTTTCTATATATGTCTCTCTCTGTCTCTTATGAAAGCTGTTTCTGCCTCAGAGTAAATAATTAAGATACAAAAGTACAGTAACTGTGAATTTAAATCTCACAATTGTGATTAATTCGTGAAATTTCCTCACTACTAAATAGGGATGTTACGATTAAGCGACTATCGATTAATTGTCGATAGTACATTTAATCGCTAAAACTTATTGATCGTGATTAAGCAGGTTCATGCGCGTGCGTGCTGCTCAACCGCGAAACATGCACCTAAAAACGCGTAGAAAACGCTAGGCGCGCCGCGTTCTCCTTTTTCCAAAGCGCTAGGGCGGTTGCGCTCCGAAGGCGTCTGTCGTTGCTGTGGTTGGTTCTTGTCACGTGACCTACGGTGCGCTTGCAGCATTCTGGAAAGTGGAGATGTTTTTATCTCGATGCGGCGCGGACGCGCTTGGAAAAAACGATTATGAGCGCGCCTACATTTGAAATAACGAACTTGAGCGCGCAAAAGACGCAATATGTGAACAGGCCCTAAAGCGAACACACCGGAGTTATGTTTGGGATCATTTTACAACTTCATCATGGCTATAAGTTTGCATGTGCATTCGCAGCCTTTTGTTTTGGGCAAATGTAAGTTGTAATATTGTGTTTATTTTGTGTAGGCCTATATCTGATTTATCTCATATAGGATGCATTTGGTTAAGAATTAACGCTGTAGTAAAGCGTGATCCGCTTCAGCGCGCACAGCTCAAACGGCAATGCACGACTAATAATGACTATGATTGGGACTGTCATATTACATAACATTATAAAGAGAACAATATTATAATACAACATTGTGAATTATTTGGGTTTAGTTGCCATGTTTCATCGCGTTGCTCCAGGAAGAGTGCGTCCACAACATGAGTCATTCTGTATGGCTTGTAACTTAGTTCAAGTTCACTTCATTTTATAATATAATTTGTAATATGTTTATTTTGTATATATCTGATTAATCTCATATAGGATGCGTTTCTGTGAGTTAAATAATGCGCTAGCAAAGTACTCCAGTTTACAGGTGTTCATTCAGCGCACAGCTCTGAACACAGCAATGCATGGCTAATAATAACTATGATTGGGACTGTCGTATTACGTAACATGAGAACACAATTTTATTAAATCGTTGTGAATTCATTGGGTTTAGTTACCTTTTTCAGCGCGTTGTTCCAGGAAGTGCGCATCCACAACCCATTCTGACCAGCACGCATCTGAGGCGCCGTTGGTGACACGTTGTATTAGTCGTTATATTTGATTATTAAATAACTAATTTAATTAAATGATCAATTACATCGAAACATTTTACAATCCTACTAGCCCTTTATTTAGATTAAAAACCCTCTCATTCATTTGGTGAGGAACATATAGTTTTGAGCAGCATTTGCACTATTTAACGACTATCGATCATGGGAATTTGTGAAAATTGACATCCCTACTATTAAATATTCCACGGTCATCTGTTAGTGGTATTATAACAAAGTGGAAGCAATTGGGAACAACAGGAACTCAGCCACGAAGTGGTAGGCCACGTAAAATCACAGAACGGGGTCAGTGCTTGCTGAGGCGCACAGTGCGCAGAAGTTGGCAACTTTCTGCACAGTCAATAGCTACAGACCTCCAAACTTCGTGTGGCCTTCAGATTAGCTCAAGAACAGTGTGTAGAGAGCTTCATGGAACTGGTTTCCATGGCCGAGCACCTGCATCCAAGCCTTACATCACCAAGTGCAATGCAAAGCGTTGGATTCAGTGGTGTAAAGCACGTCGCAACTGGACTCTAGCAGTGGAGACGTGTTCTCTGGAGTGATGAATCATGCTTCTCTGTCAAATCCAATGGACCAGTCTGGGTTTGGTGGTTGTCAGGAGAATAGTTGCCTGACTGCACTGTGCCAAGTGTAAAGTATGGTGGAGGGGGGATTATGGTGTGGGGTTGTTTTTCAGGGGTTGGGCTTGGCCCCTTAGTTCCACTGAAAGGAACTCTTAATTGCTCAGCATACCAAGACATTTTGGACAATTTCATGCTCCCAACTTTGTGGGAACAGTTTGGGGATGGACCCTTCCTGTTCCAACATGACTGCGCACCAGTGCACAAAGCAAGGTCCATAAAGACATGGATGAGCGGAGTTTGGTGTGGAGGAAGTTGACTGGCCCGACCTCAACCCTCACAAATGCGCTTCTAGAAGAATAGTCAACAATTCCTATAAACACATACCTAAACCTTGTGGAAAGCCAGAATAGTTGAAGCTGTTATAGCTGCAACGGGTGGGCCAACTCCATATTAAACCCTACGGATTAAGAATGGGATGTCATTAAAGTTAATGTGCATGTAAAGGCAGACGTCCCAAAACTTTTGGGAATATATTGCATGTCAAAATTGCACATTTATTGTAATTGTCACTTTTTATATACATTTTACACTACAGAGTACTTTTTATAAAGATGAATCTCCTTTCATACACTTAAATGCTTTGATACTCTTAAACAGAATGTACTGTAGATGATAACAAATTACATAATTTATGAGCAAATTTAAATTAACATATTTCAAATAAAAAAAAACACATACCTTTAGCATCTTCCCCTGAAATTTAGTTGGCAACTTCTCACAATTGCGAATTTTCTTCACAATTGCAAGTATATATCTCACAAATGTGACCTTATGTCTCACAATTGTGACTGTGTCACAGTTGTGATTTTTTTATCTCAGAATTATGAATTTATCAAATTTTTGTGACCATTTATCTCAGTTGGGACCATATCACTCTTTATCTTGTAATTGCAATCTTATATTTCACAATTGTGACATTATAACTCATATTTGCCACATTATTTCACAATTGAAACTTTCATTCACATTTGTACATTTATATCTGACATATTGAGGTTTCGACTTTACCTCATAATTGCGACAATTACCGTTGCAACTTTTTCACACTTGCAATCTCATAATGGCATCTGTTATTGTGTATTGCATCTTTTTATCTGTTATTGCAACCTTTTATTTCACAGTTGCTCCTTTATATATCACTTGTAACTTAATCTCAGAATGTTATCTCACAAATGTTGTGACTTTATTTCTCATAATTGTGTCTTCGTATCTCACAATGTGAATTATTTGGACCAAAAATATTGATGATTAATCCTGTAGAATGAGAATGTTCCTGCCCATTCACAGCTGACTAGCAAATAACAAATTACCTATTACCTATTCAACTAACCTAGCCTACTGCCTTTCAATATGTCCCACCCACACATCCAGTGAAAATAGGAAACGAGTAAATTCAGAAAAGAAAACGGCACTTGTCAAACAAATTCACAGGGTTTTAAGTGGGTTAGCAGCAGGCATCGAAACAGTTGATTTTACATTGGATAATTTATGTGTTGAGAATTTTCTGAGCCTATAAATATTCACAGATTGTTTTGTTAAAGGGTTAGTTCACCCAAAAATGAAAATTAAGTCATTAATTACTCACCCCCATGCTGTACCAACCCCGTAAGACCTTCGTTCGTCTTCGGAACACACATGAAGATATTTATGATTAAATTTGAGAGCTGGATCACTACCACATAGGCTCCCTAAGGGAATGAAACCTGACGGCCCAGAAAGTCAATGAAGAAAATGTTTAAATATTCCATGTCACAACAGTGGCTCAACTATAAGTTTATCAAGCGACGAGAATACTTTTTGTGCGAAAAAATAAACAAAAATAACGACTTTATCCGACAATTCCTTTTCTTCCTTGTAGGCCTGAAACGAGACTTCAAGAGATTTCCACGACGCACGCGCGAGAACTTAACTGAAGTAGTTGAAGGAGATCGCAATTCTCGCGCATGCGTCGTGGAAATCTCTTGAAGTCTCGTTTCAGGCCTACAAGGAAGAAAAGGAATAGTCGAATAAAGTCGTTATTTTTGTTTTATTTCCGCACAAAAAGTATTCTCGTCGCTTGATAAACTTATAGTTGAGCCATTGTTGTCACATGGAATATTTAAACATTTTCTTCATTGACTTTCTGGGCCGTCAAGTTTCATTCCCTTAGGCAGCCTATGGAGGAGTGATCCACCTCTCAAATTTAATCAAAAATATCTTCATTTGTGTTCCGAAGACGAACAAAGGTCTTACGGGGTTAGTACAGCATGGGGGTGAGTAATTAATGACTTAATTTTCATTTTTGGGTGAACTAATCCTTTAATTTGTTGAGAGCTGTGGGTTTGTCAGCATAATCGGCCAAACAATGCACTTGTCATAACACCATGGCTGAGTCAAGTGTTCCATCAAGAAGAACACACGCACACATCTAACTTCGAGAAAAAAAGATGATGACTCTCAGTTCTATTCATTAAGAGTGGAGAGCTTTGGCAGGGTCGTGATTGAGAGGCCTTGCACTGCTCTTTGAATCTCTAATCAAGGCACACATCTTTTTCCGAGTAAAACACTGACTAATGGAGACTAACGGCGCTCCATTCCTTCTGAGGTCGGCCTTCTCTGACCCTCAGACAGGGACCTGATCTCGGATCCCCTTTAATTACACCCCAGGTTCATTAGAGCTGCGCTTCTCGCCCTCTGACCTTATCTGGCTTTATTGCAACCGTTACCTGTGCCTACTCAAAAAAGAAAACACATTTGATCCTTCCACACCAAGTGCCCACCAAAGGCCTTTTTTAATCAACAAGGTCATTAACAGACAGTTTATCTGCGCAGGTAAAGTAAGAGAGAGTGGCTGGAGTGGATTTAAAGAGCAAGTTCATTCTTCACTTCGATGACGTGCAGGACAGCAGGGGGAGGGGGAAGATGGCCATTATCTGCACTGATGTATCGATCCGGACCCGGCGCTGTGAATTAACACCTGCTAGAAAAGCACGAGAATTTAAAGTGTAATTGCTTTGCGCTCTTAATCTCCACTGGAAGTGATCGATTGAGTGACGTTGGGAAAACGCAGTGGGCTGTCGAAACCATCCAGGAGACCCTGGTGCTGTCATATAAAATTCAAATCTAGATGAGCGCAATGTGACAAACGAAAATGTGACACTTTTAGATGCTGTAGTTGCTATTATTTTTTGGGTGTAACACGTTAAGTCAAACTTTATTTATAGAGCACAATTTTACACAACCATAGTTGATCCATAGTGCTTTACAGTGAGAAATATAATGAGAATTTAAAAGGAAGAGAAAAAACTTTAAAATGAAAAACTGAAACTATAATTAATTATATTAACAATAACAGTGTGTAAATGAAAACAAAATAATGTCTAAATAAAAAACAAAGTAAATGAAAACATTCAATACATAGTTTACAAGACTTATGTAACCGGTAACATGAGCGTAAATGTCAATGTATTGTTAAGCTTATTAATATCCACAAACAATATGAATTCGTTGCATATTATAATAATATAATATATTTAAGCTTATTATTATAATATTATTAATAAATAAGCTTTTTTGACATGTTTTTTATTCTAGGAATAAAATGTACTTTGTGCTTTTAAAAATTTTGTTGCATTTAAAATCCACTTTGCCAGATTTTTTATTATTTCACATCTTCAGTGAAACCATATAATCGCTCGTATTGTAAATAAGCTTTATTAATATTCAAAAACTGTATTATTTATTTATTATAATTAAATATTATATACATTTAATTGTATTAGTTTATATAAAATATTGAAAAAATATTATTATTAATTATTGCTATTGGTTCAGTGAGACCATATAACCATGCAGTGCTATTTCTCATTATGGTTCCTCAAGGTGCTTCCTTCCACAGATGACTGACAGATACTTTGTCACTCTCACTTTTGCTTTTGAATGAGCATGTGTGTGTAAGTGTCACCTCTGCAGCAGTGATGGACAACAAAGTGTGATGTTAATGACAGACCCTTTTGACAGCTTGATTTATTTCATGCCAGATGACGAGCCGCATTGGCTGATACCTGACAGTGCTGCCAAACTGCGGGGTCACAGATCTACAAGCGTGCCAAAAGGTCCACACCTGCTCCCAATCATACAGCTCGTTTAGGATAATCAAGAACCTTCACAAAATGCATCCACAAACCATTACAACACAAACTGAAAAAAAAAATGATCTTAAAGAGTCAGCCTCTACCTAAACTTACTGCGTGGCAGCGACTCTAAGAAGACAGATGACCAGGAAAATGCGACCTGGGCCCCACGAGTCCTGCTCTGCTCCAATAATCCACTTTTTCTTGCCCTCTCCTGGGAGGAAACACTATCCTGCTGAGGCTACGGTGGCAAAAAAAAGTTGCTGAAATTGTGACTTTGTGAAGGCTGGGAGGATCCAGAAGAGGGCAAGATGCCGGAGGGGACCATATAAGGATCAAAGCCCGGTGAGAAAGGCCTGGCTTCCTGGCTGAGAAGGTCACCTGAACGGGATCTGGCCTGAATCCAGACAGATAAAAGTCTGAGAGCAAAAGCACTGACCCTAGTGTCCTCTCTAGTGAGCTCTTTTCTGCTCGCCAAGTTTGCGATGAAAAGAGAGAGAGAGAGCGAGCCATCTGTCAGATGGGTCAAACGCTGGTGCGGCAGACATCAGACCATTTGTCTCACTTTGACTCTGCTGTATCCACACATTTAAAGACTGGCAGTAAATGCAGAAAGTATTCCAGAATTTGGAGAAAATCGCAATGTGTTCAGTCATGTTGCTCAAGTTTTGTGTAAACTTGTGTTAATTTTATACAGCAAAAAGATATTGTTCACTATTTTTAAATATTTCCTTGAAATCTTGTGATTTCAGGCCATGTGAGTTGATACATGATAAATGACAGGATACGCTTAGCCTCAAACACCGCTCCAAAACGGATTTAGTGTGCTTTAAGGGCCCTGAGCTTTGGCATTTTTCAGACCTGGGAAAGTCTTGCGCACCTACTTCCTGTTACGTACACATGCTCTCAAGTGACCAAGACCGCAAATGTTGGCATCACACATCCATGTCTCGGCCCAGTCACACATCCATGTTTTGGAATGAATAAATGAATGATTCAATGATTCATAAAGACACTCCCCAGCAAACAAATTTAGGTTCTGGGAACGTTCTCCTTACGTTATAAAAATGGAACCTAAAAATAACCTACATGGAACGTTCCTATAACGTTCTTGTTTGGTTCCCAAAAAAATAACCTCATGGGACCATTCGGGAACGTCCTGTGTTTGCTGGGTCCCTGCATCTTAATTTGCATACTATCTACTCTAAAAAGTATTCAAGATCTTGAATACTATTTGGGATGGGTAATATGTAAAGTGGGTCGTGGTCTCTTAATTGTTTCCTTCATTAATGTACTGTATCAACACAGTCTCATCCCAAGACGTCAACTAACTGACGCTTTTGACCATACGTCAACATCCGACGTTTTAGGGTACCCATAAACGTCAGTTAGATGACGATCCTGGGGCGTCATCCAACTGACGCTTTACCTTTAACGTCAGTTAGATGACGCGGGTAGGTTTAGGTCTGTGGTAGGGTTAGGATTAGATAGCGTCATCTAACTGACGTTAAAGGGTACCCTAAAACGTCGGATGTTGACGTATGGTCAAAAGCGTCAGTTGTTTGACGTCTTGGGATGAGACTGCGTTGACTGTATTAATGTCTTTGAATGAATTGGTTGAATGAATGATTCAATTCATTTTGTTGTAAATTCACTTGACTTATCGATGTAAGCTACAGAAAGAGTCTCAGCCAATCTAATCCGAAGGACGGGAACTAACTGTTGTATAATCAAATTTATATAATTTGAATTTTGATGTGATCATTTCAAAACAGCATGCACTTATGCTGTCCTAAATGTAAATTTAGCTACATTCTGCTAACACTGAGTGTTACAAATACTGAGTGTTACAAATGCAATTTATTTTTGTAAAAAAAAAAAAAAAGGCTCACATTTCATACTCCCTGTTAGACCAGAGTTTTAATCTGGCCTTCAGTGTTTTCATCATTGCTCTCTTCCATGGAATTGATTTCTTTTTCTCTCTTTTTTGGTGTTTTGCCTTTTGCAGGTATCACTTCACTATTTTCATTTTCAAATGGCTTCAACATTCAGAGTGTCTGAATATAAATCCTTCACAGACTGGTAATGAAAAAGCGGCTTGTTGGTTCGTCTCGCTTTTCGAGCTCAGGAACATTACATTTAAGAACAAGCACCCTGTGGCAAAACACCTGTGCAATATCTGCTTTTAAAAGACATA
Source organism: Tiaroga cobitis (assembly GCA_030578255.1). Taxonomy (NCBI): domain Eukaryota; kingdom Metazoa; phylum Chordata; class Actinopteri; order Cypriniformes; family Leuciscidae; genus Tiaroga; species Tiaroga cobitis. The sequence goes on along the minus strand of CM060601.1, from coordinate 33,395,447 downwards.
CAACATTTTGTGTAGAGAGTGTCATTCTGCGTTTCAGATCTATTTTTCACAGAATAATCAAGTTTGGCCATTCAAGGAACAGGAAGAGTCTTTGGTAATCACTCTCCATCCTGTTCAGACCAGAGGGAGTTTAGTGTTTAATGAACCTTGGGCTAGTGTGTGCACCGCACATGAGAGTGAGGAATTATGGGACTGATAGCGCAGTCGGATTTGGAAATCTGTGATGGCTATTAGGCTCATATCTACAGTAGGTGGCATATTAGTCGTGTGTGTGTGTGTGTGTGTGTGTGTGGACATGATTGCTAACAAGGTAGTTTGTCACGTCAGAAACGCCAGCAATTTCAAATCGTGTTTTTGAGACTGCCTTTGGTTCACTGCAGTTTTGAGGAGAAAATAAAACACCTCTACCTCCTCAGTCTATCTCTGAGGAGTAAGAGGTGCTGAGCATCGATGCGGGGGAATAAGAACTTATCACCCTCATCTATGAAGAGCATGCACGGTCATGTAGCTCTATATAAAAATGAAAATAAGGGGGCAGGCTGTGTTCATTCATAAAAATTCCCGACGTGTATGTATGTGCTGTCATGAAACTGCACATGGAACATGGACAGAGGTGATCCAAATGCAGGCTTTATTAAGAGGAGAATCCAGAGACAGGTAAAGGGAAACATGCAGGGGTCAAAACCAGGTAAGCAGTCCAGATCAGCAATAATACAATGCAGGGATAAGGCAAATGGGAAGACCAGATACAGGCAGGGAGTCCAGGAACCGTGAAACTAGAAAACACTCGGAAACACTAAGAAATCAGGAAAACGCTCGATGCAGTAAGACACTTATAATACTGAGCCCCGAACAAAGGGAAAACTCAGGCTTAAATCAGGTACGCTCAATCTACCACAGGTGCAACAAATAAACCATAATCAGTCCAGGGAAAAACATGAAGGAAACAATAAACTAGGAAGGAGTGCCCTCCTGAGGCTCAAGCGGGCACTCCAGCCGCAGATCGTCACATAACCCCCCCTCTAAGGAGCGGCTTCCAGGCGCTCCTAAGAGCTCCGGAGGGAGGTCGACGGGGGATGGGATGGAGGGCCAGGCCCGTGGAGAGGCAGGAGGCCTGGAGACCAGAGCAAAAACACGAGACCACGGGGAGGCACGCTCTGCAAGTAGCAAGGGTGGAGCATGCTTGGCAGGAAGACAGGCTGGAGCATAAGTGACAGGAGAACAGGACGGAGCACACATAACACAGGACCAGGGCAGAGTACACTTAACAGGGGACCAAGATGTAGGGAGCACAGGGCTGGACAGGACCAGTGACATGGAAAGCTCAGACGAAGATGGTCGTGCAAAGGTCCATGTAGGCACCACCTCCATGACCCTCTCAGGTGTAGGTGGTAGAGCAAAGGTCCACGTAGATGCCACCTCCATGGCCCTCTTAAGGTACCTACTTGACTGTTCCAATTACACCAGAGGCCAGAATCCAGTTTGGTTCTTGTCCGCCACGTTTAAACAGGGTGTTCCTCACGTTAGTGCATCCCGAGCAGGCTCTGGTAATGGAGCAAGAAGTGAAAACTCTATTAGCGAAGGAAGGTATAGAGCAGATGTATTCACCCGACAGAGTATCGGGTTTTTACAGCCGTTACTTCATTGTTTCGAAAAAGAAAGGGGGGTTGCGTGCTATACTAGATCTTCGTCAGTTGAATCGTGCAGTCAAGAAACTCAAGTTCAAAATGCTGACTCTTAAACAGATCGTGACTCAAATCAGATCCGAGAACTGGTTTGTCACGATAGATCTAAAAGACGCTTACTTCCATGTCTCCATCCTCCCTCAGCACAGGAAGTTCCTGAGGTTTTCTTTCGGGGGCAAAGAATACCAATATCGGGTGCTTCCATTCAGTCTTGCGCCATCACCCTGCACGTTCACCAAATGCATAGTTCAGGCTGCAGGGTATACAAATTTTGAACTACATAGACGACTGGCTGATTCTAGCTGATCAGAGCAGTTGGCGGGTCGGCATCGAGATGTTGTCCTCGCACACATGCAGAAATTGAGGTTGAGACTCAATTCCAAGAAGAGTGTGCTTTCTCCACTACAGAGAACCACTTTCCTTGGTGTGGTATGGGATTCAGTCACGATGCGAGCCGTTCTATTGCCTGCTCATGTAGCTGCTATCCTCACAGCCACGAAAGAGTTAAAGCTAGGCCAGTCACTCACTGTGAAACAGTTTCAGAGACTGTTAGGCCTCATGGCAGCAGCGTCCAATATGATACCCTTCTCCCCGAAGGGAAACCCACTTCGTATGATCAAGATCATGCGGATGTGTCTCCGCGTCTTGGCTATATGGAGGAAACCTTGGTTCCTATCCCAGGGTCCAGTGTTAGGAGCTCTTTGCCATCAAGTTGCGCTCTCGACAGATGCTTCCCTCACCGGCTGGGGAGCGGTAATGGAAGGCCGCTCAGCACAGGGTCTCTGGAGGAGTCATCATCTTTCGTGGCACATAAATTGCCTGGAGATGATGGCAGTCTTCAATGCGTTGAGACACTTCCTCCCAGACCTGACGGGCCATCATGTGCTTGTCCGGTCAGACAACACATCGGTGGTCTCTTACATAAATCCCCAGGGGGGTCTGCGATGCAAACTGCCGCACCAGATTCTCTTGTGGTCCCTAGGGAAACCTGAGAGCAGTTTATTCCTGAGGCATCAGAATGTAGGAGCAGACATCTTGTTGAGGCAAGGGCTGAGCCCCAAGGAATGGAAACTTTACCCTGAAATGGTGAAATATTTATGGGAGGTATTTCGGCCAAGCGGAAGTGGATCTTTTGCGTCTCAGGATACGATGCACTGTCCACTCACACACCTTTGGGGCTGGACGTTGTGCTATAGACATGGCTGAGGCTACGTCTGTAAGTTTTTCCCCGATTAGTCTGCTCCCAGGAGTTCTGGAGAAGGTCCGTCGGGATGGAATAAGTCTACTACTAGTGGCGTTGTATTCATCGAGCTGACTGGTTCTCAGGCCTGGTGTCCCTCCTCGACGGCTCTCCCTCGGAGATTCCGGTCAGGAGGGACCTTCTGTTTCAAGTGGGAGGGGTGACCCATTACCCTCAACTGAGGTTGTGGAGACCATACTTCACTCCAGAGCTCCCTCCACAAGCAAACTGTATGTATTGAAGTGATGGGTTTTCACTTCATAGAGCGGACTTCCAGTTCGGTATAGATATGCAAGGGAGAAAGCCTGCGTTAAGGCAAGACAGGCAAAAACATCGGTTTTTCATGCAGTGATCAGTTTTGAGATTTCGGGCTAGTTTACTCCTTCAATATGTGTTCTTTCAAGCTGCTATAAAGAAAACCTTGAAAATATACATTAAGATTTTTATTTTATTACATTTTGTTTACTTGCGGCAGTAAGTTTCTCCCGAATTTACTAAGAAGTTAGCATTCCAACGCGTCATGCTACGTTCTGTCTGTTTACTGAAGTCAGTCATGACCGGTATCATTGTAAAGCTCTGAGTATCCTGCACAACACTATGTAACCCAAATATGGGCATTTCCTTTCTATCAGTAACCAATCGTGAATGTCCAAAGGGTGATTTAAAGCTAATGACGAAATATCATTGGCTACTGCTGGTTTCTGCTAACGTGATTCGCTCAGACCCATCACGTGGTGTACTCTGCCATGTTAATTCATTGAGTTACTGCAGTTGTAGGCCTTATACACTCACCTAAAGGATTATTTGGAACACCATACTAATACTGTGTTTGACCCCCTTTCGCCTTCAGAACTGCCTTAATTCTACGTGGCATTGATTCAACAAGGTGCTGAAAGCATTCTTTGGAAATGTTGGCCCATATTGATAGGATAGCATCTTGCAGTTGATGGAGATTTGTGGGATGCACATCCAGGGCACGAAGCTCCCGTTCCACCACATCCCAAAGATGCTCTATTGGGTTGAGATCTGGTGACTGTGGGGGCCATTCTAGTACAGTGAACTCATTGTCATGTTCAAGAAACCAATTTGAAATGATTCAAGCTTTGTGACATGGTGCATTGTCCTGTTGGAAGTAGCCATCAGAGGATGGGTACATGGTGGCCATAAAGGGATGGACATGGTCAGAAACAATGCTCAGGTAGGCCGTGGTATTTAATCGATGCCCAATTGGCACTAAGGGGCCTAAAGTGTGCCAAGAAAACATCCCCCACACAATTACACCACCAGCAGCAGCCTGCACAATGGTAACAAGGCATGATGGATCCATGTTCTCATTCTGTTTACGCCAAATTCTGACTCTACCATCTGAATGTCTCAACAGAAATCGAGACTCATCAGACCAGCAAACATTTTTCCAGTCTTCAACTGTCCAATTTTGGTGAGCTCTTGCAAATTGTAGCCTCTTTTTCCTATTTGTAGTGGAGATGAGTGGTACCCGGTGGGGTCTTCTGCTGTTGTAGCCCATCCGCCTCAAGGTTGTGAGTGTTGTGGCTTCACAAATGCTTTGCTGCATACCTCGGTTGTAGTCTCAGCCTCAGACGTCACCCCCACGGAACGTTGGCTAAACGTCTGATGCATATGGTACACTTAACTGGAAACACTTCAGGAATGTCAAGTCGTCATCTGATTGGTTGAATTTTTTTAGGATTTCCGGGGGGGCGCGAGTGTCGCGTTTATTTTCGGTCCGCCGGGAAACAAAGCGCAGACGTGTGATTGCGGAAGAAAAACTGTTGTGTTTACCTGAGTGACAATGAGCATTTATCAAGATCAGCTAAACGTAGAATTCTCAAAAGTATGCGAGGTTCACGGGAAAGACTCTTGAAGTTTTCTTCTCCTTCTTTGATTTTCTATGCTGACTGACTTGTTGCACACAGGTCTGTTGTTGTGAGGACATTTCCACGCACCGAAACGTGACGCTGAACGAAACGAACTGTAATTGGTTGTTTTACATGTCGGTCAAACGGCCTTATGGGCTGGCCTTGGCCAATGAAAGCTGCTATGAATTCCAGACCTTCAGCCGTCAGTCTGAAGGTCTGGCTACGCGAGACTAACCTCGGTTGTAACGAGTGGTTATTTCAGTCAAAGTTGCTCTTCTATCAGCTTGAATCAGTCGGCCCATTCTCCTCTGACCTCTAGCATCAAGCCATTTTCGCCCACAGGACTGCCGCATACTGGATGTTTTTCCCTTTTCATTCCATTTTTTGTAAACCCTAGAAATGGTTGTGCGTAAAAATCCCAGTAACTGAGCAGATTGTGAAATACTCAGACCGGCCCGTCTGGCACCAGCAACCATGCCACGCTTACAATTGCTTAAATACCATTTCTTTACCATTCTGACATTCCGTTTGGAGTTTAGGAGATTGTCTTGACCAGGACCACACCCCTAAATGCATTGAAGCAACTGCCATGTGATTGGTTGATAAGATAATTGCATTAATGAGAATTTGAACAGGTGTTCCTAATGATCCTTTAGGTGAGTGTATGCCTGGCATGTAATTAAATAATCCGTTTTCATGAGCTTGAAATATTATATATTATTATTACTAAGGGCCTGGGCATTTATTCTGTTTTTGAGCTATTTTTTTCCAATAGAAATGTATTAAATTCCCTACTTAAATCTTTAAATGCCTTTTTCTCAAAATTAGTTTTTTGTCATTCTCCAGTACAAACTTCTCAGCCTATGTAGCACCTATGTACCCCAAACCTTCCAGTTATACACTTCACAGTATTCTGAAGATATTTTCAGAGGGATTTGTTAATAAATCATTCCTGGCCTGATTTATGTGACATTTTAATCCAAAAAAATATGGTGAAAACCGATTTTTTAAGGCAATGGACAGTCTATTTTGATTAATGAAAGCATGTATCCTGAAATCCCTCTGAACTTTTTTTTTTCATCTTGTGTGTAAACAAAATGAAAAAATAATTTTGCACCTGGCTTCATCATATGTTCAGATCTGTCTACCGAAAATATATGCAAACGCGCGCATATTTAATGAGATAATGCCTAATTTGCATAATTAAACATACAAATTTCAAAAATATGTAATACATTTTTTTAATATACTTGTGTAAGTAATCAACTGAGGAAGTTTCATGGTGATATCTATTTTTTTTTATTTTTTTTTATTTTACCCTATTCACCTGTAGTGTCTCGCCTTAAGTTCAGGTTCCAGTAATAAAATGTCTCTGGTTACGACTGTAACCCTAGTTCCCTGAGAAGGGAACGAGACTCTGCGTCTCTTTCCCATACTCTCTGCATTCCTGTGATCGACTTGCTTCGGCTAAAGCCCAATTTATTCTTCTGCGTCGACCTCCCGCCGTAGCTACGTCGTAGGCTGTGTGTAGCGCGCGTACCCTTCGGCGTACCCTGACGTGCACCTCTCCAAAAATGTAACAACGCGTCAATTCTACTCGTACCGCAAGCGCTGTGATTGGTCTGCTAGAACCTCTCCCCGGGTTTCACATGCTCCCTCTGCATGCGTAATTGCGCGTCAAGGCGGACAACGACGCAGAAGTAATGAAAACCACCGCGTAGTCTATAGCGTATGGGCTCCGGCGTAGGTCTGACGCAGAAGTATAAATCAGCCTTAAATCTAAGCTGATGCCGGTCAGACCGGATGTGCTTTTATCCTTTGCTGGTCGTTACGTCACCCGCCCGTGACGTTCACTCTCGCCATTGGACTAGTTGACACAAGTCCTTCAGACGCAATCATGCAGGGGCGTTTCCAAAGTGTCATCAACGCGCTGAGACGTTTTATCCAGTTACTGGAACTTGAACTTAGCGCAGGCTTTCTCCCTTGCATATCTATACCGAAAGTGTAAGCTGTGTGTTTCGGGCCTTCTTAGAGAAGTGAGAAAAGTAGAATGAGGATTTCACAAAGACTGAAAATCTGCCGTTAAAATCTGAAGGATGTAAAGCAGTGAGCTAAGAGTGTGTTTGTGAGGAGAAAGGAGTCAGCCTGTGCTTGGATTTAGCTGAAGCTATGAGTGAGGATTTCGCTAAGACTTTATATATTGATTGAGTTTTACCTTTTAACCTTGGTGAGAGACAGCAAAGATAATGTACAGAATAATGAAAACTGGACTTTTAACCTTCAAATCCCAAACAATTTACCTCAGAAAATCCTCTTTACTGCAGCAAGAACAAGAACAGTTGACAGTTGAAAGAGGGTTTGTTGGTGGACAGATTTAAAGGGATAGTTCACCCAAAAATGAAATGAAAGTGTGTCCATACAATGGAAGTAAATGGTTACCAAAACTGTTGGTTACCACATTCTTCAAAATATCTTCTTGTATGTGTGCTCATGTTTATATTATACTGTTCCATTTTTTAAAATGCAGTCATTGAAATGATGTCCCACTGTAATGTTAGTGTATTGATTTGAAATAGAAGCTACACTGAAACCGTGATAAATATTTTTAGAGCTTATTTCGTCAAGGGAAAACATAGTGACTCGAGGCAGCCTCCATTTCTGTCGTCGCCACATTTCTTTCTCCTCCCTATGTTGTGTGTAGCAGTAAATGCGCTCTGACATGTACACAAACAAATACATACTCAAAACCCATGCTAATTAGAAGTGGGGATTTTTTTCTTCATGTTTTGCTTTTAGCCTGAGAGAAAATATTCAACAAATGTCATCCAGTAAATATTTATGTCATAATTCACTGAATACTTTTTTTTTTAATTCAACGTAATATCAAAGTAAAATACAAGGCTTTTCACATTGCACTTAAATCTGGGTTACCAATCATATGCCAATGCTATTTTTAACCCTGGATTATGATACCCTACTCTTGATTTTGCAGTGCTAACATTGAATTACCTTGCCAAAGTTGTGCAATACAGTACTAGAATATTAAAACAGATTGTTTAGCAACACACAAATTATAAACTAAATATTTCTTGCTTTATTAAACATGAGCTTTGTTCAGTCACAGAAACTTCCATGTGCTCAGGTAACCCCAAACAGGCAGAACGGATATACATGGTGACATTTTCGCAGACGGACTATCAAATTAAAACCGGGCACGTACTTGTCGCGAGTTCAATCAATGTTATTGACCTCATAAATATGCAAATAAGAATGGTAACCCGGGGTTTACAAAAATACAGTGTAAAAACTTAAAACCTGAATGTCCAGGATTACTAACACTTTATTTTAAGGTGACAAAGTGACACGTTACTACATACATACTATAATAATACTATTACTTGCTATTACCATACTTATATAGTAATAACAGTAAATTATGCATAATTACAACTAACCCTAAACCAAACCATAACCGTAACTCTATAGTAAGTACATGTAGTGAATTAATATTAATCAGTACTTGTACTCAGTACAATGTAACTCCGTCACCTTAAAATAAAGTGTAACCTTAATTTCTAACCCATGATAAATTATGGACAGTAGCTCATCCAAAAGTTTCCATCCAAAGCAGCGAATTTAACTTACGCACAAAATTTGAATATCGCATTTGCGAATAAAGCACATTTTCCATCCCTTGTGTTCAAGGGAACAAAATTTTCACTTCCTGTGAAATAAATGCAAAATAACTGTAATAAAAATAGTTCCTGCAATCTTGGAAGCCACTTTGGCTCTTTTTTTGCATGCAGGCAAAACACAATAAATGCTGTCATGTTATCTTGCGTTTTGAAGCAGATGCCTGCCGTTTGGGATCTCAATCGTGTGAGTTCTGACAATTTGATGACAGACTTTGGCTCAGGCATTTTAGAATGACCAAGGTTGCAATTTTGAGATGCCGCAATGAAATTGGTCTTTTGATTCGTCCAGTTATCCAATCCTCTGTTGAGGCAAAGTCACATTGTTTTTGTTGCACATCAAGGGAGTTATTGTGTATTGTGTATTGTGTTACCATCATAGCTTATGTGCATGTCTTCTTATTAGATAAAAAATATATATATATCTGCTTCAATTTGGCACATGAGTTTTTTATGCAGATTTTTGGAATTTATGCACTCTTAGTGTTTCCACCCAGTGTTTTTCTAATTCAATATCCAATATTTCAAATATAAAAAAGAGAGGCATTTTGGATGTTTAATTTACAAACCATATCCCCTTTAGGTTTAAATATCATGTTTCTTATTAAAAAAAAATTCTCTCCCGTTTCTTTTATATGGGCACAATAATTATGAACGGCATTTCTTGCCTGATGTGTTATTGTATTTATTTGTGGTCCCAGATGGAATTAAACTGGAGTCTATGAACTGTTTATTTGACTGTTTAAGCGTGGGTTCAACTGTTAAACTTGTTTTTTTTTTTTTACAAACAATGTGTTATTGTTCCCAACATTGTTTTTTAATCATTATCTACTGTTTCAGATGGACTTAAACTGGAGTCTAATGACTAATTATTTGATTGTTTAATTATGATCACGATCACCTGAAGACTTGCAATTCAATATTCAATATCACAAAATTCACATAAAAATAGGTGGATGGAAAAGCAAGCTAGTGTGAGACAGGATAACCCATGATTGCAATGTTTAGAATAGCTTGGTTAATGGTTTAAAGTATGAAAAGCCAAGAATTGTCACATTGCTAAAAATGAATTTTATAAAATCAGATATGGTACTTAATTTTTCCACATGTCTGAAACTTATTTCTCTCTCTCTCTCTCTCTCTCTCTCTCTCTCTCTCTCACGTGTTTGTCTCTGCAGCCTCCATCGTGATTGGGAAGTGGTGGTGTGAAATGGAGCCGTGTCTGGAAGGAGAAGAGTGTAAGACACTACCAGACAACTCCGGCTGGATGTGTTCCTCTGGGAACAAGATCAAGACCACGAGGGTGAGAACTCAGAGAATACTAAACATCATTTCATACACGCACACATACATACAACTATATCTGATACATTTTAAAAGAAAAGTAAAAAGTTAAATCAAACATAAATGCAATCTTCTGTATGTTCTGAAAACAGAAGTTTTACTTGTTAAATGATTCAGATACAAGAAAGATTGTTTTGTTAGACCGAGGGACACATTTAATTTGGACCTCACTAACCTGTTTATTCTTCATGATATGATGTGGCGGTAGCTCGTGTTCAGAAGACACATCTTCTTCATTTAGTCCTAATTCAGCGTTATAAAGGATGCTGTGCAGAGTTCAACTTAATAAATAATAAACTAAATAACAAGTTTAAGACATTAGGACACAGGTCAGACAAAAATAACCTAAACATGGTAACTCTAACAGGAAGTATGCATGACACAATATTAAAACTTTATGAGCAGATCAGTATTCCCATACGCTGATTCAGTAGAGAGGTGACAGACAGCGAATCTGTGAGAGTCACGTGACAGTGAACACAAGTAGATAGTATTACAGGGGGTTTGGTCCCTCCTTGGCTTCTGCACGTGTTTAACTATCCCAAGCCCTGCTTATGGGAATCCGATGGTGGCCTGATGATTTTCGAGATTTCCAAGGTAAGATAATGCATACAAACCTAAATAACCAGAGAAAGCCATCATTAGTGTAAAAATATCATTAAATAGATTAAATAAAATAGTGTGCCCACCTATGTATGTCAAGCTTAAAAATCTTGTTCTGCTTGTCCCGAACCCATATGCTTTATATAAGTAATAATTTCCTTATACAACTCTTGCCTTACAACAATGGCCTTACAACAACTATAATTATGGTCCATATGATACAAGTGCTATAGAGCATTGAATTGTATATGATAGGTTTGTGAGGAACAGATAATCAGACCTTGATTATTTACTGATTATTCAAAACTCAATATTCACTGAATACTGAACCCCAAAACTCATGTCTAGCCCCTGTTTGCATCCATGTTTGTTTAAAATCAAATACAGCTCATTACGTTTGCTTACTACACAGACAAGAACCAGTGTCGTTGAAGCATCCAAACGCTGATTTGGAATTTGGATATGGGTTGTATGAAAAATTTGTTGAGATTAATATTTTAAGTTAAACTGACTAAATCTTCGATCTGTGCCTCACAAATAATGCATTATATTATAAAAATTGTCACAGTTATGTTCACTTTGTTTAGTTTTCATGGACTTTTAGTTTTTATTCTCTAGTCACATGTTCCTTGATTTTCCCGCTTCTCATCTGTTACTATGGACACTAACTCTATCATCACGTCTGTTTGTCTTTTAGTTAATCACCATGTGTATTTAAGTTCCTCTTATTCAATCAGTGTTTGTCCGGTCACCGTTGCATTTAGTGTGTGTTGCCCTGCCTGCCTGTCTGGCTGATATTTGCATTATTCTCATTAATCTTCGTATTGGAATGTTATTCTTCGTCTGTTTGCCTGCAACACACCGTGACAGATATATAGCAAACAAATCATATCTTATTTGGTGCTTGGCAGTTCCTGATCGCTATGAACTGTCATTGTATGGCAATAGTTTGTGTAACAATTCTTCAAAGATTTTTATTTTTGTATTTCATGTAAAAAAAAAAAAACTGTTTTGGGACAACAGGAAGGTGAGTGAATGGAAGCAGAATTTACATGTATTTCTTTATTTCTTATTGAAATTAATCAAAAGAAACAACCATATTTATCCATCTCTTGAAAGATGTAAATTAGAAAACAGGTAATTGTGAAAAAAACTGCTCCTGATATTAAACTTCCTTTTTTTCCTTCATATTTTCTTTCCCAGAACACCCAGCCATATTCAACTTTTTAGCTCCGAGGGCCACCAAAACTGGCTCAACAGAAGCTCAGCGGCGTCCTTCTCCTCATCAAGGTTGGTGTTTCCATTTCCACATCTTGAGCCTTATGATTAGGCTTGCACATTTTAATCACTGCTCATTAACATCATTACACTCCCAAACATAATTATTGCTGAGTCAGTGTTTGTGTTTGTGAGCATATTTATATGCTGCGGATGATTAAAAAGCCACAAATATATGCCTCCTCCAGTGTCTATTCTCCCGTCAGCGTAATTTATAAGCACGCGCATGCACTAACATAATGAAAAATGTGAACGTGGTAGTCGGTGCAGTAATTACCGAATACAAACCGATGAAGAAACAGATGCACAAGCAAACGGTCTTTGTCGTGTGCAGTCACACACTCCAAAACACACTGTGCCACTGTACTAATGCAGCATAATTGCATGCATGCAAACACGCAGTCACACACACCCATGCAGGGATAGACTCAAATTAATGAGCATGCAAACACGCACACACACACACAGCGAAAAGGGCTCAAGCGTGACCATGTAGCCTGTAATAAGTGCATAATGCTGAAATCAGTATTTAGCCTCGTCGTTTGCTTCCATTGTCTCTTGTTTTGTAAGCTCCTGGGTATGGCGAGGATTTGATTACCATGTTTGTTTGTGGGTGTCCCGACATTATCCCATTATCTTTGAGGTGTTCAGGGTGTGTTTGTGCGTGTGTGTATGAGTATGTGTGCACCTGACTATTTGAGTAATGTGTAACTTTCTAGCCTGGAGTGTCTGATCTGCCCCACTGGAGAGTTGGTATCTGGCTTTCTGTAAACACCTTTGACCATCCTGCTGGCTCGGTCACCCTTCATCCCCCATCTCGACCCTATACACTCCCTCCCAATACTTTTTTTAAGGCAATGTGGCCACGCTTGTCCATGCTCATAGCAAACAAAAAGCAAAGCTAAATGCTAAAACCATCACTTGCGGTATTTGGTTTGCTCTGAAAATTTTTACTTTGCGGTTCACGCTTACACACACAAGCTTGTTTACTCACAAACGCTGGTATGGCGTCCATTCTCTCCTTTTTCAAATTGGCATGTGAGTAAGAAAAAGCCAGAGCGTGTGCCTGACACCATTTTTTCTCTTTTTTTCTTTATGTCTTGCAGAGAGGGATCCCTCCTTGCCTGTAGCTCCAGACAAGGCATGCCTCTTTTGAGGAAGGCACACAGTGAGAGAGGCTGAGAGACACCCTCACCCTACATGTTTCTAATGGCTATATCATTCAGTTCCTTTATAAACAAACAAAATCAATACGTAAACAAGAAGACCAGGTTTATCCCCCAGTTTCTGTTTACCTTCATCTGCCTCATTTGAGAGGAGAGATGGGCTCAATCTGTAGCTACTGTACAGCTGGGAGCCATTCACTCCAAGCTGGATGAATCGCCTTAGCACTGGCCCCTAAACAGTGTTGGGGGTAACTCATTACAAGTAACTTGAGTTACGTAATCAGATTACTTTTTTAAGTAACTAGTAAAGTAACGCATTACTTTTAAAATTTACAACAAAATATCTGAGTTACTTTTTCTAATAAGTAACGCAAGTTACTTTGTTTTCCCCTTTATTGACTGACAGCTCTTCTGTCCTAATGTTGAGACAAATCGAAGTGCAGAGGCGTTGTGTGTAAACATGATGGTTATTATAGTTCTAGATTAAATGTAAGCGTGGATTTACTCATCTCACTTGCACAAAAAAGATTCAATATTCCTCAAAATGAATAAAATCAGTGAAATGCAGAATCAGAACACTATGCAAACCTCCAATATCTAAATATGTTAAATAAAACAAAACATTTTTTATGCATTTAATCTTTATTGACCAAAGTACTTGCTTCTGACCTCCGATTCTTTCAATTAAACCATAAGCAAAAATGACTATAGATTTTTTTATATGTTTTTATTGGTAAAGTAAGTGTTAAATTAGTTTCTCCTGCATCCTCTTCTTCTGTTACCCAGAACAGCAGCAGCTGAAAGGTTTGTTTGAGCGGCGCCCTCTACTGTACAGGAGTAAATCTGCATTTCCTTCAGTCTGAGGCTTATTATTTCACTTTTGGTGTGAAAGGGTCTTTACATTTGCCCAAAAATATATCTTTTTTGGTATAAAAAAACAAGCCCAGCCCAGGTGGAAAAAAAGTAACGCAAAAGTAACGTAACACATTACTTTTCTAAAAAAGTAACTAAGTAACGCAATAAGTTACTTTTTAAGGGAGTAACGCAATATTGTAACACATTACTTTTCAAAGTAACTTTCCCCAACACTGCCCCTAAAACCAGTTGGTCTCGAACGTCAGAAGCCAGCACAATTTTGGCATAAGCATCAAGGTTTCTTTAATATTTATAGAAATCCATACATGCATTTTTTTATATAGTTACTGAAGTGTACAATATGAATATATTGACAGCATCTAAAAAGTACTTATGCACAGATTTAGAAACATAAAAATCGAATTTCTTTATATTACGTTTATATTATAAATATATCTGTTAAATTTTACAATTATAGCTTGTATAAAGTGATGAAATACCAAACGAGTTGAATATGGCAACAAAAATCACACAGCAGGTTCTAAATGCATTAAATAAATGTGATGGCAGTGAACATATCAATCATCAATCAATATCAACAACATATCAATCAACAATCAATCAAAATAATTTCCTGAATTCAATATATTAAGCTAAAAGGATTCAGAAACTTTTTGTATGTCTCATCATATGAAGTTTTAAAATGTATTTTTTTAGATGCTGTCACTATGTTCATTATGTGCACAAAAAATTTACATCCGAGAACCACACTTTATTGAGATCACGTCGGAATACAGGTTATGTGAGGATTCAAATCGAACCAATTAGTAAACATTTTTTCATTTATCTTTTTATTTTTTGCCCAAAAATGATTCGCTTTTGGTGCTCATTGCTCAATCATAAATTCTGTTATCGACATTCTCTTTTCTGCATGCTTCACATTCAAATAAATGTTTACAAGAAAACAGCATGGTCAGTTCTCAGAACACTCTGGGAAAATGTAATGGCTTGGAGTTTCCTCTCTGAGACAGATTTGGTCGGCAAATATGTCTCTGAGACACGTTCTTAACAGAAGGCTTTTTACAAGGTACCTGTACTGTTCAAAGAATCCCATCTGTGTGACTTTTCAGAGCAAAATTAATCTGCCAAGTGATGGTTTAACATTAAATCTGTGATGATCAAGTCAGTTTGTCCCAAGAGTCCTGTTCAACCCAGAGCCTTGACTGTATCTGTATCTCTTTCAGCTGTCAATGTCACATTAAATTAATTCTAACACATTCATGCTGTCTGGAGTCTTGCTGTATGCTATCCTCATTTAAAAATCACATTCAACAGCTGCATAATTTAAACCAGATTACAATTTGTGGTATATGGAGTATGCTCAAGTAAATTGAAATATCATTTTAGAATTAAAATGCAAAGGGTGTACAATGTCTTTGGGATGTGCTTTTAACCCTGAATCCAGCCAATCAATGGAAGTAGTAGCAGACAGAAGAGGACAGCTGAGCAGAAATGCAGGAAATATGGCAGCATTTACATAGAGTCCACTATAACAAACCACATTAGGAGAGACAGAGCCATACATACTAGCAGACAGCAGAAGACAAATTGCATCAGGGTCACTAGTGTTTCCTGCATAGTATGTGGGGGTTGGAAGTTGCACAGCACGCAAAAGCTTTTATTTTAAAGAAGAAAGACAAGGAATATCCGGCTTAGAACAAACTAAACGCTTGGCACAAAATACTTCTGGCACAGAGCTGTCAGCGTTTACGTGTATATAAAATAAGCGTTAGGTCCAGCAAATCGGATTATTTTAAACAAAGAGATTGTTGCATCCTTTGTCAAAGAAGCAGCTGTTTTCCTTCTGTCTCATGTTAATATTGCTGGAATGCCACAGAAGTGATGTTAGCCAGGGTGCTGTGATTGGTGTGATGTCATAGGCTGGCTAACCTCTTTTGATTGGCATGAACTGGTTCCTTTCCAGAGGGGATCCGTTATGATGGACAGCTCCTCCTCCTCTGCCTTGCCTTGCCTTGCCCAGGATGATGGGAGCATGTGGAGCGTAACTCTGCCGCATGATAGCTGTCTGTCTGTTGGGTTATGGGGGGCCCCAAGGGGTACTTCTAATTTCTGTCCCCAGTCACTCTCTCTGTCTCTGCCTATGTCTCTCCCTCAATCTGTGGCTCACACCTGGTTGCCTTCCTCCGCACTAGGATGGAAAAATGTCAGCATATGCTTTATGTGCTGAGGGCGAAGCCACAGGCTTGAGAATTTAATTAGCTTCATTGCACTACTGACATCATGACTTTATGATAAAAACGCCACCTAGCTCTGAGTCAGATGGATTGCTGAATGGATGGATGAATGGATGCTTTGGAAATATTGTCTATTAAACTAGATAGATAGATAGATAGATAGATAGATAGATAGATAGATAGATAGATAGATAGATAGATAGATAGATAGATAGATAGATAGATAGATAGATAGATAGATAGATAGATAGATAGATAGATAGATAGATAGATAGATAGATAGATAGATAGATAGATAGATAGATAGATAGATAGATAGATAGATAGATAGATATTGATACTGTAGATAGAAACTGTAAATAGATACTGATATTGTAGATGGATGGATGGATGGATGTGCCGTGTCACAATATATGTGGCGTGTTTATGATTCTTTTTGTATTCATGTTGGTTTAGCGACAAGCTTTCTGGGAAGCACATCAAAAGACGATTTGCGCTGACATAAGGTTGGCTAATCGTTAGTGACTGTGGCTGTTATCGTGCATTTCCTCCAATCTGAGGAGGGAGAGGACGGATCGTTAATAACGGTCTGAGTGAAGCACAGTGTTGCATTGAGAGCAAGACACACTTACCAGACAGACTAAATAGGGGTCCCTGAAGTCACAGAGAGAGGGATAGAGAAACAGAGAGGAAGAAAAGAATCTTATTTCCCTCTTGGCAATGCTACTGAGTTCTTTTCACTGCGCAGTGTAAACATGGAACATACAGAAATGTTAGATGGCAGATGGGGTGCATATACATTCATGCACACAGTGCCAATCGGTACTAATCGGTATTACCAGCATACGGTTTGCTATAATAGACAAATTAAAACCATCCATACATGGACAATAGCTCTTGCTCAAATGAGCTTTCTTTGCAGATTTGAAAATCTAAAATTCAGCAATTCCTTCTGGGAATCATTCTTCGCCTTTGTTCTAAGCGTGCATGTGTGTTTTCTCTTCCTTTTTGTCTGTTTTCAGATTCATCCCCGAACCTAACAAAGAGCTCCTTCACAAGCAGTGAATGTGGATTTTCCCGGAACGTGACTGTTCTTCAGTTAGAATGGACGAAACCATTAATTCAAAGGGATGTTTGGCTGGATTACCTCTGACTGAACAATAAAGAATGACATTCTTGGGGATAAAGACGAGATTTGCTCATTCGGTACCAAGGAATATGAAAAAATAGAAATAAAGCAGGCTAATCTGTGTTTTTGGTCAGTGAGCCCAACGCTGCAGATTCCAGCGGCTGTGTCCAATTCTTTCGATTTTCTGCGTTTCTCCTGACCACATTCCTCTGGTTCTGAACTCATACAGCTTAGGGGAGCCGTTTTGCTGGATTTCAAATTATATTTGAAGACTTTACCTCCCTAGGTAAACTGGACAATCCTGATGTAAGCTGCGAAACGACTGTATGAAGGATCATGATGGATAAGCATTGCTGTGTGAAAATGAGGTGGAAATCAATAGGAGATTTTTTTCCCATCCGTCCATCAGTTTGTCGTTCTGCCGTCCATGCTGGCTTTGGTAATAGACTGGGAGCTTGTGAAGCCCTGCTATTTCCCTCCACTTCTGAGTTTACTGCTCACCGCTATTGTCCACATGCTGTTCGTTTTGGAATTCCTCCGGGTCAATGGTCACCTCACTATCTACACCTACTTGGGCCAGATATCTTTTTATTTGTCGGCATGCTCAATGTATTTTGTGGGAGCTTTGTATTGAAAGTAACTGTATATATTTCTGTATATATACATATAGATACATATTAAAAGACATCATATGAAGATCTAACATGCCCTTAAACCTGGTTAGTGGGTTTGAATTGAGACTGTATTCATAGATTTGGTTACTTGAACAAGTACAATTAATCCCTGATTTAAGGCTGTCTGTGGCAATGCATATTCTCTTCATGTAATGGACATCCTGCATTTTTTGCTTAAAATAAGAATTTGTTCCAAAAAACAAACGGAAAATTCACTAAACAGTTGCAACACTTTTGCACATGATTTGCACACTTTTTGGCGCTTGAATAGTCTTAAGCTATAAGTATTTAAGTCATTGTCATTCATTTTCAGTGCAAATTATTCCGAAAACTCTATTTACCCAGTGAAATTAATGTTTTGTTACTACTGCCAGCAAAAAGCATATGGTAAATGACTTAATGTACTTTTTAATGATCATTGCAATAGTACTTCAATACATAATAATACAATAATGGAGAAGAGCAGCTGTGCAGAGTAGTTGACCACACAGTGGTGCTGTACAGTCCCAGTAAAGTACATTGAATTATGGTAGTCCACTGTATCCTCCACAATGTAGCTACTATAGCACACACAAGCAACCAGCAAGTTCGGAAATTGCGCCACACAGATTTTGTTGGGATTTTGTTATCAGATTTTGTTATCTGACTGATCAAATTAACTTAAACACAGCAAACAGTGCAAATAATTGCCTCTTTGGCAGACACAACTCATACTTAGTGAATTTCCCAAAAGATATCAGTGTGATGAAGACCAGCCCAACAAAAGAAGCCACAGTCACATATTGGAAATTAGATTACCATTGATAATTGCCTGTTGGCAGTTCTAACTCAGTTCAGTTCAGTCCATGATCCAGTTTGTCTTGTGCTGTTCTGAGAATAGATAGGCTCCATCATGCCTGTGTAGGTTTCATGAATACAACAAAATAGAAGACATTCAGCTTGTTAAAGGTTATAATCATGATTACTTAAAACTGGATCTGTGTCAATGGACAAAGACCTGATTCAGTTCAGAAAAATGAAGCCCTAGTTTGGTAGGGTCAGTGTCATAGGGTAGATGAGATGTTGTTTTCAAGAGATAAAACATATGTATAATGCTTGGCAACTTATAATTTAAAATTGCCATTCCTCCACATGAATTATGAGGGATATTATCATTTAGAATGTTGCATTCAAATTTTTTAGTTTTCTGTGTAATCTGTTTTCAAAGGTGTAAAAGGTCAGAGAAAAGGTGGGCTTCATTTCTCTTTACTGCCATCAGTAGACATGCAATTACAGTAGCGCTGATTGATAAACATGCAGCCTTATCAGAAACAAATCAATATTAAAATGGTTTTCTATACACTGTGTCTACCTTTATGTCTCAACCAGTAATGTTGTTCTGAGCTCATTAGCATGTTTTATTACTTAATTACCCTGTTGTTGTTGAGCAGGATTCGAACCGTAGTCTCCAGCGTGGGAGGCAGGTGCTTTAACAAGGAGGCTTAAGACCACAGACTCTCGCATTAGTTGCTAGATAGCCATCAGGAGAGTAAGGTTTACACACACAGCTCTTACTGGCCTATGACAGTTACACAAGTAAACAATTCATTTTTAGTTTCTCACTTTAAGAATCGTTCTTAGTTAAACTCCAGTAATTGAGTGACTTACATTTTAGACACAGTATTGTCAACTTTGTTTATTTTTGCAGAACAGTTGCACATCTCCAAGCAACACACAGTAGGGGCTTTCCTGAATGAATCAGTGTTTTTGAACGAATTACTTGAGAGAATAATTCAATGACTCACTCTTAAAGGAGATCTTTGGTAACTAATATAACTAATGATCGCACGCGCGAACTCGACAATCGACTGCTGTGGACTTCGAACGAAAACAGGAAGTAAATACAGGTATGTGAGCTGGCTGAATTAACATCATTTTTATTAATATCTTTCACATCTACTGCAGTCAGATTGACCGTGGTCACTCTTAATAACACCACTCGCATGGCTGTGCACTTGTAATGACACATTAAGGTTGTTAAGAGGCTAAAAGCAGGTTTAGAACTTGCCCCATTGAAGTCAACAGGGTGCGGATTTTAAAAAGAGGATAACACCGTGTAGGCAACACCGATTTTTGTTGTTTTTGTCTGTACTGACAGCACTCCAAATGTACAAAAAAAATAAGCTCAATGTTAAAATTGACCGGATTTCTCCTTTAACAAAGTTAGATTAGATTAGTTCATGAATGAATCAGGATATTTGAATGAAATGGTTGAATTAATGATTTAATGTCTCACTCAGTAACTGTTTAATGACTGTGTTTTTGAATAAATGAGTTGAATTATTTAAAGGGGAACTTGGCAACTCTAGTAATTTCTTCGATGATTTTCACTTTTGTTGTCGCATGTTTTCTCATCAAGCTCCCCCTACATCTGTGGGGCGTATATTTCACAACATCTGTGGGGCGTATATGTCATAAAAAAAAAAAAACTCACTTGCGGCACCCTCCTCTCCCTTTCTACCACTGCTCATGTGCATTTGTTATTATCGGAGCCGGTCAACTTTATTGTGTGGAGCTATGTCTACCGAGGTGGGTAATACATCATACACAGTATCATATGGCGTGTGTGTTTATGTCGAATTGCCGTAAAGCAGTTTGTGTTTCTCGCTCGTTCTCGCTTCTCACGAGACTTCCTATTTCCAACTTACCGGGACGTTAGTCCCCATGTTGCAAGGTTGGTTTTCCACCTGGGAATGCTGGGGGGAGCGGGGAAAGTCACCATTCTCACCAAAGCAGGTTATTGAACCATCCAAATGATTTCTAAACGGTTTTATTAAGTTGAAATAGTTGCCAAGTTCCCCTTTAATAAAGGATAGTAACTTGCCACCAACTACTGGGAGAACAATGTAACCCACAGAACGAGTCACTGAAAAATCCACCACTAATGAGCAGACTGACTGCTTGAAATTAGATTTGAGAACCAAATCTAACTGTTGAGAATTATGCCTTACAAAGTCTCCCCTGTTTTTACAATTACTGGGAATTTGAACCTGTCTTCAACAATGAAACATTACAGAGAAGTTCTGTTTGATTTTGTGAACATATAGAAAGATACAGAAAAAGATCATCCAGATTACATTCAATAGTCAAATGTTTGCTCATGACAACAATTAGGTACTTTGTGGTTCTTGTAGTCAACTATGCCTTGATTAGTGAAACCTTTTAAACAGGAAAGCATATTCACTGCAACATGTGCATCTTTGCCAACAGGGCAGTGCTTGCATTCTGTATATTCAGACATACCCAGATTTTTTATTTATATAATTTCCTGTGGCAGACTGCATTTATCAGCATTGCCCATTTTGTTAACTTATTCAATTAGGATACAGATTTGCAGTTCCACGCCAAGAACACTCCCATCTGACTCCCATAATAAATCTTCCTGACTGCCATATTTCTTCAGGTTTGCATCCTCTCCTCAACAAGTACCATATTATAATTTTTTTTTAACTCTGCTTTTTTTCTTTCAAGTCATTTTTTCTATCAGCAAAGTCACAGAGGGCCTGAGATTGACAGCTACATCGATCTCCCAGCAGTTTTCCCAGAATGCTAAGCAGGGAATTACAAACAAAAAGCTGTGTTTTCTCTTCTTCAATGAGGCGTTCCCTCATTTTGTTGTTGTTTTTCTATCTAAAAGGATACAGAGCAGCTCAGAGCCTCAAGTGTGCATTTGATCCTTTATAGGAATCATGGCCCAAACAGCAGACCTTCCTCGAGAAAGATGCGCCGCTGAGACAGAATGGTGAGATTATCGTGGAAAAAATAAAGTATGTGAATCAAGGGATTTTGAGTATTCAGGGTTTTAATGTGGATGGGTCATAAAAGGTGCTTTGGGATGGATGTGGAAGAGCTCGCAATTCTCTTTCATGCATCTATTTTTTCTGAGTAAGAATGCTGGTGTCTTGCTGTGAAGAGAGCCCTGCTTTTTTCTAGAGCAAGAACTGCCTTTGAATAGATAACCGAATGCATTTACCACCACCCAATTCTTTGTTATTTTGCTGAGGAAACTTCAATCAAGTTCTTAGAAGAGGCTTCTGCACTTGGAAAATCTCATATTTATTTATAACCCACCCATTGTATGATTATTTAAATGGAAAGGTTATTATACATTACGACATCCCAGGTTATGTTTACAGTGACTGCAATAATGAATACTATTGACAATACTCTGAAAGTACAGTAAATGTAAACAGCATCTTTATATACCTTAATCCAAATATAGTCATATTTGGAATAAGCATAACTGAATTAATTCAATAGTTAGCCAAATATTCTGTCATCGTTTACTCTCTCCCGAAATGGAATGATTTTCTTTTTTCTGTCGAACTTAAAAATATATACTTTTTTGTATGTACAATGAACGTCAGTGGGGTCCAGTGTCATTCTTCAAAATAGATTATTTAAAGAAAGCCATACAATCTTTGGAACGATATGAGGATGAGTAAATGCTTTAATGATGGAACACATCTTTGATCCATCTGAAACCTCAAAAGTCTCCCAACTATGATGTCATAATCTGCCTAGAGGTAAATCTTCAATGTCAAATGATTAACAAGTTCAAGACTGTCAGAGACTATGATCATGATAATACATTTCCTCTCCGGTTTATTCCCTCCCTTGTGTTCCCTCAAAACAAACTAAAGTCGAAATGCACTGGCATGAGACAGGCCAAACTGTGAAATCCATCATTTTCTTCTTTAGTGGGTCTGTGTTATACATGACAAGTCCTGTCCCTTGTGGGACACAGAAAATTGCAGTCGCTGCCTCTCACAAGATTTCAACCTTTCTCCAACCTATTAAGCTCAGAGTAATATTTCCACAGGTTTCACAGAGAATCAGTGAGATGTCTTCTGAGAGAACTTAAATTGTACAGCATACATTGAAGATGGTTAGTCGAAACTCTCCGTCACCTTGCTGTTAAACCATCCGCTAGTAGCTGTCCACTGCTGACAACTATATGTCGATCAAGTGTTGGTGTTTTGAGTGTTTTATTATTGTAGGGCCCCCAAGACTTGAAAAAAATATATATATATATATATATATATATATATATATATATATACCATTTCAACTGCTATTTGTAGATGTACGGAAGTGACGTGTTTGGCCCTCAGACGTTTCCGGTTAGTTAGCGCGCACATTCGAAACAACGTCGGGAGGCGCTTTATTTACTGTTTATTTACCGCAATTGTGCGATAATTTTCTTATTCATGCGAATACAACATGTCAAAGGATAATAAGCAACTAGCAATATACAGTGTACATATTTCGATTCTGGTAAGTAAAATACTTTTTCATTGGATTATTTGTATTTCTCTACTTTAACTGTTTAAGTATGATGCCGCATAATTTAAGCTAGCACTGTTGGTCCGACCGTGATTGTTTACATATTATGCACCTAGCATTTTGACGCGCGTGTAGTGAAAAAAGGCCACGTTTTTATTTCCTTTTTTTTCCCCTAAATGTTCTGTGGGTTGTAATTAAGTAAGTTAGGAGTTAACATTTGTTGTCAAGCTGTCTAGTCAGTTGACAACTGCAGAATGGTGTGTAGTTAATAGCTAACTGCAGTAGTTTACAAAAGGTAAAGGTAAAAACAAATCATCAGTTATGAAGCTTGGCTAATGTTAATTTCAACATTTACTGATGTATTACACAATAGCATTGTTTTTTAAATATTGTTCATTAACCAGATTAAGTTAAATAATTATGTTTCTACTTTTGTCTTCAATAGGAAAGCCATCATCTGTAATTTAAGACGCTTAACACTGCTACAGGGAGACAGCTGATCGTCCTGCAGTGCCAAACCACATGTGACCACACAGTGTGTGCAGAATTATTTGACGCGTTGATTTTCTGATCATATTTTTTTCCCAGACACATTTTTACCAATTCCAAACCACAATAATCTTGATAACTACTAGGCCTATTCATTTTATATTTAATACAAGTGATATAATTGTTTATGAAGGCTGGAAATGAAAACACCTTATATTCAGGTGGATAATAATGGATAATTATTAGGCATGTTTTCTTTTACAGATAAAATTAGCCAAAAAAAGAGATTTAACTCAGACTGAAAAGTCACAAATTATTAAATGCCCATGAGAAGGATGCAATACTAGGAATTGCAGTTAAGGCATGACCATTGGACATTGAAATGCTCATTGGATCAGACGAAAACAGGTGGAGAAGAAAAGACGCATGTTAACTGTAAAATAATTAAGGTGAAGAATTAAGCGTGAAACCATCAGGAACCCTTTAGTCTCCAGCGCCGCCATTTTCCAGAACTGCTATTGCCTGGAGTCTCCAGAAGAGCCAGATATCAGGATCTCTTGCAGAGATGGACTAAATATGAACTCCCAAAAGTTATTGTCAGATTCTGGAAGATCATGTATTCTACTACACTTCAGCTTGTGGGGGTCATTTTGAAGGATTCTTTACCCCTATTTTTTGGCTTATTTTATCTGTAAAAGAAAACATACCTAATTATGCACACCTGAATTTAAGGCGTTTTTCATTTCCAGCCTTCATAAACAATTATATATCACTTGTAAATGATTAAATACAAAATAAAACGAATAGTAGTTATTAAGATTAATGTGGTTTGGAATTGGTAAAATGTGCCTGAAAAAAATATGATCAGAAAATCAACGTGCCTAATAATTCTGCACACACTGTATGAACCCCCAGATGTGTTGGAGAACTTGAGGATTGATATTGACCCCCTTGTTCAGGGACTCATAACTCCATTTCTGTTTGTCAAAAAAAAAAAAAAACATTGTGTGAAATGTGTTTTATGTTGTTGTCTCAGTTGAAGCATTTTGTGTTCATATAAGTATTTACACATAATAAGAAATTTGCTGGAAATAAAAGCTGTTGAAAGTGAGAGGATGTTTCTTTTGTTTATGTAGTTATAAATAAATGCAGTAGTCAACATTTGAAGTGGACCTAACCCTTTCATCAAAGTTATACATTATACATTGAACAATACACGTTCTTGTCTTAGGACAACTTTGATTAACTTTTTTGATCCACTTCAAATGTTGACTACTACAGGTGAAACTCGAAAAATTCGAATATCGTGCAAAAGTTCATTTATTTCAGTAATTCAACTTAAAAGGTGTCAATAATATTGTGAAAACCTTTTCACAATATTCTATTTTGAATTCATAAGCTGTAAGCCATAATTATCAAAATTATAACAAATAAAGGCTTGTAATATCTCACTTTGCATGTAATGAGTCTATATAATATATTAGACACCTTTTAAGTTGAATCGCTGAAATAAATGAACTTTTGCATGATATTCTAATTTTTCGAGTTTCACCTGTATACATACACAGCAAATCTGTATGTGACTACTTGAAAACCATAAAAGAACATTACCTTCAAGGACCTAAAAAGTGTATTCTGTGTGTTTTATTCTTAATGGTACAATTTTTAATCTGCATGTTTCTCTTAAATGGCTAATACGGGCATTAGAAAATAAAGACAGCCAGCATTAAATTGCATTCACCTTCTATTTATTTGTGACCACATGAATGGCTCAGATAGGACATTTAAACCCTCGCACACCGTTCCACAGGAACAAACTTTACCTAACTATCACACACCCTTGGAAACGTATGAAATGAGTAAGGGCATACAGCGATTAGTTTACTAGCGTACATTTAGCATTGTAATATACATGCATGTTCTGTAAAGCTGCTCTGAAACGATATGTATTTTGAATAGCGCTGTACAAATAAATATGAATATTTGCATAGATATACAGACTGACTGACCCAGCAATGCAAGTGAAATGCCCACTCGTAACTTCGTCGGACAAACCATGATAAGTACGTTTTTGGCGCTGTTTGACTTGCTTCATCTGCACCAAACACAAGACAGATGTCATCCACATTGTACGAATAAATGTTCCCAACCTTTCTGCCAAGAAATTAATTGTAAGCATCCAGACTGCGATATGCTTTTATCGCATCTCTCGTGTACACGCAAGCAGCCACAACATGCAATCAGATGAGCCGTCAGACTATTCAGGTAAAAAGTTAACGCATCAAAGTCTTATTTAAAGCGTCCGATGATTTTAATCATCATTTATTTTCAGTTTTTGTAAATAATTTAACTTCCCTTTTGCTAGACTTAAAAAGTACGAGCTTGTTTTCACCTATGGTTTTCACCATAGACAGTAAAAGAAATGGACAGAGCGATCTCATTGGAACTCAGTTGAAACAGTTGAAGCCCACTTTTAGCGATTTTTGAGCACTTCCGTTCCTGACGCACAGACTCAGACCGACTCAAACTAAGCTTGATGACGTGAGCAACCTGTCTGACAGATGTAAATCTTCTAGTAGCTGTGCGTGAAAACTGCCAACGTTAATCTTGCAGAGACGGTGAGCTTGAGCAAAGAGTTCTTTGGCGTGAGTGAGCAGGAGTAAGTATTCCGTTGCTTTTATGGACTCATTATCTATGGGCTTCTCCCTTGACGGGACGTCCCCCCGATTGCCTGCGAGCTTCTCCTCCTGTCTGTACGGTAACTTCTGTACAGCGCGACAGAGAGTCGAGTGGTTATGACGCAATCGTTAGCCTATTTTTACCAAAACTGTTTCTACGGGGCCATAATGTAACATAGAAGGTAATGGAGCCCTTTATACATTGTCGTGTTTCTTTAGAAATAAATA
Organism: Tiaroga cobitis; assembly: GCA_030578255.1. Lineage (NCBI taxonomy): Eukaryota > Metazoa > Chordata > Actinopteri > Cypriniformes > Leuciscidae > Tiaroga > Tiaroga cobitis. The sequence continues at coordinate 33,368,929 of CM060601.1, read as the reverse complement.
ATGGACAAATGGAGTCTTTAAACGCCTCAGATGTAAAGTTATTCGCTGTCAAAGTGACGCCAAAATGAATGGGAGTCAATGGAAATGCTAACGCAAGTGAAGTTCTGCTACAAGATGGCGGCACCCGGCCGACTTCAACTTCCGGTCGATGGATTACCCCCTTGGTTTTCACAGATCTGTGGTTCTAAAATGGCGCCAATGGAAACGATTCAGGGCCAGACATGCGCAGTAGCATTAACGCGTTTGCTATTTTTTACGTCCTTGAAATGGTCTATATTTATACAGGTGAAACTCAAAAAATTAGAATATCGTGCAAAAGTTATTTTCAGTAATTCAACTTAAAAGGTGAAACTAATATATTATATAGACTCATGCAAAGTGAGATATTTCAAGCCTTTATTTGTTATAATTTTGATGATTATTGCTTACAGCTTATGAAAACCCCAAATTCAAAATTAGAATATTGTGAAAAGGTTTTCATAGCTGTAAGCCATAATCATCAAAATTATATCAAATAAAGGCTTGAAATATCTCACGTTGCATGTAATGAGTCTATAATATATTAGTTTCACCTTTTAAGTTGAATCGAAATAAATGAACTGTACAGTATATATATATATATATATATATGTACTATGCTGTGGACCTTGAGCAGGGTTGGGTACTAGAACAAGAAGTACAGTCCCTCTTGGCGAAAGATGCCATAGAGCTCATTCCACCTCCCAAAAGGGAGTCTGGGTTCTACAGCCGGTACTTCGTTGTTCAAAAGAAGGATGGGGAGTTGTGACCTATTCTAGATCTTCAGCACTTGAATCGGTCTCTGAGGAGATTCAGATTCAAGATGTTAACAAACCCGTTGTTCCTGAGTCAAACCAACTCCGAAGACTGATTTGTCATGAGAGATCTGAAGGACGCTTACCTCCAAATTTCCATCCTTCCACAACACAGGAAGTTCCTGAGGTTTGCTTTTTGGGGCAAAACGCTCCGATATCGGGTTCTTCCATTCTGCGTAGCGTTATCCCCTCGCACCTTCACGAAATGCATGAATGCAGCACTGGCTCCATTGAGACTCCAGGGCATTCGTGTCTTCAATTATATAGACAATTGGTTAATTCTAGCTCAGTTGCATGAGATGGCAGTTTGGCATCATGATGTCATCTTTGGTCATATCAGGCTTTTGGGGTTATAAGGTTCTTCATATAAGGGGGGGTATGGGACTCATCTAAGATGTGGGCACAATTGTCTCCAGCTCATATCGAGTCTATCCTGACTGCAGTCACCAGGATCAAGCTGGGCCAGGCCATCGCCGTAAAACAATTCAAGAGATTGTTGGGGCTTATGGCAGCAGCGTCCAACAAAATGTAGTTTGGCCTACTGTACATGAGACCCCTGCAGTGGTGCCTCAGGACCAGGGGGTTCTTCCTTAAGGGAAACCCATTTCCTTATTATCAAGGTTAGGCACATATGCCTTTGTACCCTGGATGCCGTGGTACAAGAGTGGCAGAGGCTGCCTTTTGCCTGATGCCTTTCCCCCGATTGCTCTGCTCTCGGAAGTTCTAGAGAGGGTCAGGTAAGACGGCATCGGTCTACTGTTAGTAACCCGTTCTGGCTGGCCCAAGTCTGGTTCTCAGATCTCATAGCACTTCTCGAAGGTCAGCCATGGGAAATTCCATTAAGGATGGACCTTCTCTTGTAGGCCGGGGGCACGATCTACCACCCCCAGCTGGAGCTGTGGAAGCTATGGGTCTGGACTCCGAGGGGGACCACCTCGTATGTGTTGGTCTCTCAGCTGAAGTTGTTGAGACCATCCTAAACTCTAGACTCTAGAGCTCCCTCCACAAGGCAACTGTATGCCTTAAAGTGGAATGTGTTCACTTTATGGTGCAGAGAGCATCAGTTTGACCCATTTACCTGCCCAGTGGCTTTAGAGCTGGAGCCCCTTCAGGATTGTTTATCTGGGTGTTTTTCCCCATCCATGCTTAAGGTCTACATGGCAGCCATAACTGCCTTCCATGCACCGTTAAGCGGTCGACCTTTGGGGAGGCACTACTTGGTTGTAAGTTTCCTTCATGGCACCTTGAAGATGAGGCCTGCAGCTCATTTCAGGGTCCCAGCTCGGGACCTCTCTGTTGTTCTGGAAGGGTTATCCCCAGCACCCTTCGAACCCATTAACTCATTTGCGGGCGAAATTCTTGACCTTTAAGATGGCTTTCCTATTGTAATTACGTCCCTTTAGTGACTGGGGGACTTGCAGGCCTTTTCTATCTCGCCTTCCTGTCTGGAGTTTGCTCCCTGTAGGGTGAAAGCCATTCTCCACCCTAGACTAGGCTATATGCCTAAGGTGCCAACTAGCGTGGCTCGGTCTATAGTCCTGCAGGCCTTCCATCCTCCACCTCATGTGTCAGTGGACCAGAAGAAGCCACATTTATTGTGCCCTGTCAGGGCTCTAGAGGGCTATGTATATAGGTCATCTTGATGAAGGAAGTTGGACCATCAATTAATTTGTTTCAGGTCACCTAGGAATGGATCTCCAGCCTAAAAGCAGACAATCAGTAAATACGTGGTACGTGGTTCGCCTTCGCCTCTGCTAATTAGGACACATTCTACTAGGAGTATGGCATCTTCTAAAGCCCAGTGATATGGCAGGCTGGGACTCCCCACACACATTTTTAGGATTTTACAATCTGGTCCTTCCTTCCACTCCAGGATCAAAAGTGGTAGAAATTGAGCGTCAGCGTCAGTTCTGGCAGCCCAGGTAGTCAAGCCGCTGCTTATGCTATTTGCGATCAACACTGTCCCGTCAGCTGATCTGCTCCAGCTGAGCTGCATTAGCTGGTTAACTCCCCTCGCTGCTCAATGGCCAAAGCTCAAACAAGGCGCCCTATTTAAAGCTCATTCACCTTGCTCATACATGCTTGCTGCTCGCTTCTGCTGGCTCGCTGCTCGCTTCTGCTGCCCGCCACCTCCCCAGCTCCTCCTATGCATAACGTGGCATTTGCCTATGTCATGCTGCCTGCTCTGTTCACGGGGATATTTTAGCTCTCACAGTCTAAAACTGTGTGAGCGTTCCCTAATGCTGCTGCTGCTGTCCTCTGACTCTCTGCTATTTCATGGTGCTCATGAAAGGTCAGGGGACTCCCTGAACAGAGACATACCGCCAAATTTCAATTCAGGAACATCAACCTGTTTGCAATCTATTCAATTAAATTCTAAATTATTTTGTCTGTGTGTTCTTGACTTAATGGACCTGACAGAACTATCACTTCTACCTCTAAAGTTTGCTTTATAAATAATCCTCAGCATCACAGATAGCTTAGAAGAACTTGATGTCACAACAGAAACTATTGACTCTCTCTTTTCCAGCACATTAGACACAGTTGCTCCTTTGCACTTAAAGAAGATTAAGGAAAATAGTCCAACACAGTGGTACAAGAGAGCAGCCAGAAAAATGGAGCGCAGTTGGAAGAAACCCAAACTAGAGGTTTTTCGCTTTTCTTAAAAAGAAAGCATTATTGCACACACAGAAAGGCTAGATCTGCTTATTTTTCGACTCTCTTGGAAGAAAACAAAAACAACCCTAGGTGTTTATTTGATACAGTGGCTAAATTAGCAGAAATTACTTTATGAACTTCTTTACTTGCAAGATTGATATATTAGAAATTAAATTATAACCATACAACCGTCTATCGCATCAGACAGTGCATTGTAGTGTCCCTGAGGAAAAATTCTATTCATTCATTGCTGTAGGAGAGGAAGAATTGTCTAAACTCATTAAATCATACAACATGTATGTTAGACCCATACCGACTAAGCTACGGAAAGAGATGCTTCCAGAGGTCATAGATCCTCTTCTTAATATCAATAATTCGTATTTGTCATTAGGATATGTACCTAAAACTTTTAAATTGGCTATTATTAAACCTCTTATTAAAAAAATGCAACTTCATCCAAGAGAATGTCAATTACAGGCCAATCTCGAATCTACCCTTTCTGTCAAAAATATTAGAAAAGGTAGTATCCTCACATCTATGTTCTTTTTTGGGGGGAAAATGGTATCTGCTAGGATTTCCAGTCAGGATTTAGACCATATCATAGTACTGAGACTGCTCTTATTAGAGTTATAAATTATTTGCTCTTATCATCCAATAGTGGTTGTTTCTCTCTATTAGTGTTACTGGATCTTAGTGCGGCATTTGATACTATCGACTGAAACATTCTTTTGAATAGACTTGAAAATTATTTTGCCGTTAGTGGAATTGCATTGGCATGGTTTAAATAATAATTATCTGACCATTACCAGTTTGTAGCAGTAAATAAAGAGGTGTCATGCCAATCACAAGTTCAGTATGGAGTTCCACAAGGCGGACTTGCACCTAGACATGACCACAATGCAGCCCTGAAGTGCCAGCGGAGATTGTGTTGTAACACTCGTCTGATTTCAAAGACAAAATGAAACACAAAAAATATAAGGGGGGAACCACATCCAAATATAATTGCCAAACACCAGCTCAAAAGAAATATCAAAATAATATATCACAATGCCATAAAGCAACAATACTCTACAATCCCTCCAAACCAAGCCCCATGAGTCCTTTGATGTTAGCTCAGTCCAAAAGAATTTAAACACCAAATCATAAAATAATCATTTGGATAATCTGTGTGTAATGGACCTAAAGAACCTGTAATCCAGCGATGATCAATCCAATTGTCAGTGCATCATAGTTAAGTTCAAAGTTAGTTCAGTTGTGGCCACAGTTGGATCACAGCAAAAACTCACTCAGTCAAAAATTGTAGTCCTAAGGCAAAGTTGAAAAAGGGAAAAAATATAATCCACCAAGTTAATCCACCCAAAGAAGATTTGATGCTGGGGTTGCGTCCGTGTTGAATTCGATGATTCCGGCTAGCACGCCAAACAAACCCAATTGAGGAAATATATATGGTCTACATTGAGCATTGCAAACACACTGTTCCTCAATGAGTAACCATCAGAGGCATAAAAGTTGAGCCTCACTCAAAACCCCTCTTAATTTACAAGAGTGACCCAATCGAGCCACCACATGGTTTTTAAAAGCCAGATCACCCATTCTACTTCATATCAATATTCTAATCCCCTTACCTGAGGGCGTTGCCCCCTGGTGACCAGGAAGAAAACTACAAAACAGCTACAGTCAGCCAGTAACAGTGAAAACACTCTGGAACTGTTACAGTGTCAACTAGACTCTCCCCTGTGAAGGCCTCGTCGACACGACAGCCAGTGGCACAGATCCTCAACAAACCGTCTCCATACCAGTGTGATGAATCCGATCTTCAACCAAATGGAACTGAATAAATATTTAGCATGTTCCGATCCAATCTGACTACTGACCTGTAATGGCTGAGGAGAACTGGCTCCCTGACTGAGCCTGGTTTCTCCCAAAGTTTTTTTTTTTTTTTTCTTCATTTTGTCACCTGATTTGATGGTTTCTTGCCACTGTTGCCTATGGCTTGCTTAGTTGGGGAAACTGAATATTCAACAATATTATTGATCTGCCTGCATTGACACCATTGTATGTGAATCTATGGTGAACAATGACACTATTTTCTTCTAGATATGGTGTACAGCCAAAACAATCTTTGTTGCATTATTTTCCTGTTATCACTGTAAAGCTGCTTTGAAACAATCTGTATTGTAAAACGTGCTATGTAAATAAAGGTTACTTGACTTGGATTATGGTTGGGTTTACTTGTTGGAACAATAAAGCCTGTTAACCTTCATCATTGTCTTCGTCTTCTTCGTGTGTTTAGTATCTCCCTCACAACCCATGACAGTAACTATAAAAAAACATTTCATTTTTAATAGGTTGCATATGTTTTGACAAGTTAAATAGGTTTTGGCCGGTCTTATTGAAGAATTTTTATCAAAAGACAAGCCTCACCGATGGGAAAGCAGTTATGGATTTAATTATAATATTCTTTTCATGTTACTTCATAACATGTCTTTGTTCATCCAACATTAATTCTCATTCACTCCCTACAATCTTCATCGGATCTTCTTAATGTTTTTCTTGGAAAATATGTTATTTCTCTGGCACTTGGCTGGTTTAATATACACTCAAAACTCAGCTTGTTTCTTTATATAATTATTCATACAGTTGTTTATGTTTCTGAACATTGATTTTTGTACTCTTTTTTTCAAAATCAAGATTTAATATGGAATATTTAATCAACATCTAGGATCTAAATGTTACGCTTGAAAATAGCCTGCAAAAAAATATGATCAAGAAAGTTGTTATTTAAAAAAGTTACAATAACAAAGTGTTATATACATATAAATATAACTGTACTGATTTCATAAATAAAAAATTAAAATAGCTTCTTCCAGGTGGAGGTCCCAGTGGACAATTGTAGTGTTGTGCATGCAGATATTTATAGAATGTGCCCAGCAAACAAAGGAGCCATACCCTTCAATTTCCTTAGAGCCTATCATTTTTAACACAGAATATATGCTGAATATGAATCAGCAAATGTCTGTATGGCCAGACTGTCTGAAAGGTATGAACATGTCCAAAACCCTGCTCTACGCCACTATACAATCCCACTATGCCAGACCTTAAGATCAATAAAATCCAGGTTAACATTGCACTCCTGCTGTGTGATCAGATTCACTCCTGACAGCAGGCCAAAGACTTCACTACAGCAAGTACAGAAAGTCCAGGCTTCAAGCACAACTCTGTTTACTTGCTCATTTTTTTACTGGTCCCTTTTCCACCCATTTTGTTCAGCTCAAAGGTAGAAAGTGATCATGCTCTAGATAAAGGCAATTGATTCCCATTCTATGAAGAGAAGCTTTCTCCTCAAACCGTGCTGACTGACCCATTTAAATGCTGGGTTTCAGTGGTAAGCTGCAATGTTTTTATCCATGTTTAATTTCATTCATTTGCAAATGTGCTGCAACTTTAAACTAATAAATATAATGTACAAAATTCATTCATAAAAATGCATTCATTATGTTGAGTGTTTTCTCTTTTTTGTATTGTCATTTGTGAGTGTGAAAAGCAAGGGAAGAGTTCATTCCTCTGGGGTCATTGTTGGATTAAGGATGTTCCTTTAATCAAGACCAGCATATTTCCTAAATTTAGTTTCAGATTCACAATGAACTGGTTTGAAGGACACTCTCAATCTCTGGAGAAATAAATCAGGGTCAGTGGTTTGTTTTGATAACAGCACTGAGATGTTTACTAGCAATAGCAAGCTTTGAAAGGATGAGATCACATCCTCCCTTCAGAGCGTCTCCAAAGCCACGCCTCCTTCAAAACACATGAACGCGCACAGCAGTCTGCAAAGCATCACAAGACGCGAAACGACATTAAATTACCTCATGTCTCAAAGCACATTACATTACAATAATAATGAAACAAAGACAATGGAAATATATATGGAATTATATGTTGACAGACAGGTAGGACATCGGATCATTGCTTCAGACCAAATGCAATGATTGGACAAACTTATTTTGGTCCTGAGACTTCCACTGAAGATATATATATATATACTTTTTAATAATTAGATCACTTCTAATATTGATTGCTATCAGGATGTTTCAACCAGTATAACAAAAAGCATTTGTAAAGAATACCTATACCTTTAACTATTCGAATTGTTAGCAATATCATACTCACAATCATGTTCTTTTTCAATTATCTACATCACTCATGCTCATGTGATAGGTCTTAATTACAGTATGTTTATCCGTATATCTATCTGTATTTTTTACATTTGTTTATTAGCATCTTTGTCCATAACTAATGTCCCACCTAACACATCGCCTCACTTCCCCCATGTGCTTTAAAACATTAGTCCAATTCATTGCTTCTAATCTCCTTTCGTTTTTGCATTTACTTTGTACAAATAGTTTGTATAGCCGACTCAAAAGTGCAAGAGTCAAAGAAAGCTGTAATTAGCGCAGATGACTGTGACACCTAATAAGAGATGTAATTAAGAAAATGAATAAGGTGTCGAGCCCTTTTCAGAGTCGGTTCGACGGGAAGATTAATCGCTCGCTGGGCTAATTTGATTTGTGACATCGAACAGGATGACCTGGTGAGTTGTTTTTAAAAGATTCTATACCCATGAGCATATGACATTAATAAAACATGAATGGATTGGTCTAGAGGAGGAAAAGACCCCCCTTTTCACTCCAAAAGCTCAATGGATCACCTTTTTTAGCCGTTTAAGAAGGGAACAATTCACTGAAGAGCTAAAAGGCACTGGGAAGCCTGTCTGTGAGGACTCTTTTTACTGTACAGTAAATAGGCTACCGAAAGAAATTACCACATAGTCTAAATCCTGACCTACCTTTGTTTTGATCCTATACCTGATAGTTTCTTCAACTTTTATTTCACTGAGGTTGATTTATAAAAACTTAACAGCTTTAAAAATATATATTGGAATCATACCCCTATAATGTAATGTATATACTGTTGAACATTGTTAAAGTGTGTTTTACGTTGTCCGAAGGTCCACAGGGCTAAAAGGCTCCATAAATGAAGCAACAGACAGTTACTGTCAGACAAAATGCATTCTCCTAATGCACTGAAATGCATGTATAAGAATGTGAAAATGAAGTCGTAAAGCTCTACACGAAGGTCTGCATAAATACACAGGAGTCAAACTGATAAAATTATAGCTGACACTAATAACTGTGTGATTAATGTGGACTACAGAAGAGGAGACATATGTGGGTGGTTCCTTTGCTTATAGGGAAGACCAGGAATGAAAGTAAAACCTTTTGTTTGAGCATCTGTCACGTCTCGGTTACATATGTAACCCTCGTTCCCTGAAGGGTGTCCAGTGTCTAGACAAAAGCCTTTTGATAGATAGCCTTCCGGAGATAGGACAGGGCTTAGGCCAGGGAAGTCACTGCTGTTCCACAAGACCACTGGGAAAGCATTCTCTTTCGTTGGAAAGGAATACGCTGTGGAAGCCACATCCTGCCCGTAGGGAGGTAACATGTGGAGGGGACACATATGGACTGGGCGGATTACCGGGCAGTACAACATATGGAATGTCACTGGGGTGACTCCTGCCTATAACACAGGGGAGACTCAACCGGTCAGTGACGGCAGAGCGGGCTCTGCCAGGGGAGGACACGGGCTCGCCGCAGGGACCCGTACCGTGGAAGAATACACATATGGGATTGCCGTAGGGATCACAACATATGGACCCAGCCTAACACAGGTTTCACCAGTGCATATGAGAGAAAGGCCTGTAAGAGAATGGAGGAACTCGACAGGGTTCGGCTAAAGAGGAACTCTACAGAAGCAAGAATTGCGCACATATCCAGTTCATAGGAGGGGAATGACGCAACGAGCCGACACTTCGAACCGGGCTTACAGTGAAAACTGGCTTCATGAGAAGGGAGCCCATGGGAAGCAGTGGTTCGACACGTAGGCTATTTTTCTAGCGAACGTGATAGGTGTTTCCCAGCCTGCAGCTCTAAAGCATCTGTCAGCAAGACACTCTGTGTCAACGCCTAGGCAGGAGCTATACTCTCTCTTTGGAGGAGCTTACTACCCAGGGGGGCACGCGCACCTTGGGATAACACACCAAGATGATGGCAACCACTATGCTGTGGGCCAACCTCTGCTTGGAAACAGCCTTCCCTTTCTGCTGGCCTCCGTAACAGACCAGAGCTGGTCTGAGATACCAAGGCTTTGCGTTCTGTCCATGTATAACCGCAAGGAGCGGACGGGACAGAGAAAAGCCAGGGCTGGGTCTGCCTCCTCTGGGGCAATGCTTGCAGGCTCACCACTTGGTCCCATTTAAGGGAGAGGTAGGAACTTTGAGCACATATCCTCTCAGGGTAGCGTGAGAGTTGGCCGGCCCGAATTCCAGGCACGATTCGTCGACCGAATATGCGTGCAGGTCCCCTACCCTCTAGATAGAGACCCAGCAATCAGGAGAACTGTTTCTTTAAAAACAGGATTTTTTTAACTCACTGCCTGCAGAGGCTCAAGGGGGGTCTCTGAAGTGCAGTAGCACCAGAGATAAGTCCCAAGAGGGTATAGAGGGGGCGCAAGGCGGATTCAGTCTCCTTGCTCCTCTCAGGAACCTGACAATCAATCGTGCTTCCCCATAGAGCTGTGTCCACTGCATCATGTGTGTGCGTCAATTAATAGAGGCAACACATTTTGAGGGTGGAGGGAGACAGCCCTCACTCCAGCCCATCTTGCAGGAAAGGAAGCACAGAAGAGATCAAACACCTTCGGGGTCTCCTCTCGGACAGAATACTCAACTCAACGAACAGGTTCCACTCCAATGTGTTAGCATACCTCGTTGGAGCGTGCTCTCGCAGAAGTGCTGGTGTCTACAACATGTTTACATGAACTGGATGTGGACACTGGAGAAGGTAGGGAGAATTTGTTGTTAATCTCTCGATAATCGTTCTTAGTGGTATGAGGTGCGTGTTATCGAAGCACTGGTCTGTATTTAAGAACGTTGCCTAATCTATTCCCTTTCTCAGTTGTGAGAACCTGATGCAGTAATTGGATTGCTGTTGTTTCTCTGCTCTGGTCCTCGCCAGAGAAAGCTACAGTTTCACTGTCTCTTGATAAAGCATTGACTTATTCTCTCGACGATCAGTATGTATGAGTTTTACGTGTACATACATTAGGTTAGGAGAGAACCAATCTAGCAGAGTACAAGAGTCTCATTTTGTTTGAAGGCACATATCTGCATTCCAGTCGGGGTGCTTCGCATTCATTCATGGCTGCAGTGCTGTTCTGTTTCCAAAATAATTTGGGTTTTCAGTTAATTGTCGATGCTTTTTGTTTTTCGACTGTTGTATTGTTTTTGATTTGTAATGGTCTTTTTGACTTTTATGATCGTTTATGTCTGAATTGTCTATTGCTTTTTCCTTAATTCTTATGATCTTTTTTTCTGGTTTTCTTTCGTTTTATTGTACCTGCTCTTTCCAGTTGCATTAGATTTGTTTGTTTGAAATGTAATTTTGTACAAATGTTTAAATAAATGTAAACATTTATTTTTCATTATTTTAAGATGATTGAGCTTTATACTCAAACCCAGCCCCACAAAGTGACAATTTATTTGATGTACATCTTTTTGTGTGTGTTGGCAGGGCCTGAGCACCAGGGGCAGAGGACTGGCTAATTTGAGTGGTGGTATCTTCCTCACCGTGTGCTGTTACCACCTCACCGTGTGCTGTGATTGGTATTAACATCTGTGTGTGTGTGTGTGTGTGTGTGTGTGTGTGTGTGTGTGTGTGTGTGTGTGTGTGTGTGTGTGTGTGTGTGTGTGTGTGTGTGTGTGTGTGTGTGTGTGTGTGTGTGTGTGTGTGTGTGCAGTGATCCTTCATCTGCGGGTGGCATGCTCTGACTTTCAGCTCTCTTGGTAAGCTCTCGTCCCTAGCCTTGACTTAGTCCTAAACCCTTAGTGGCCTGTTGAATTGGAACAAAGTGCTCCATATCCATTTTAACATTGTCTTTTAAGAATTGTCAAAGTTTATTTTTGTACAATGACCCATGCCTCTGACTCTTATCGGTGATACGAACCTGTGTATGACTTTTTGTAGGGGCTCATTCTAATTCTTTGGGTGAAATTCCCAGGGTGGCGTAGTCGGAATGTGAATGGTACCATCTTGTTCATTTATTATAATTAAATTCAGATAAACCCCCTTTTGCCCTCGTACCCCCGCCACAAATGCAAAGCATCAAATTAAACAGAGAAATAGCTACTTTAGATTATGCAAGTCAAATAACTGTATCTAGAATTCAATGATTACTAGACAAAAAAAAAGTTCCTTCCTGAGAATTTTTTTTAATTTTTATTCATAAAATGTACAATGTTGCTCACAGTAACATGCCACTGCTCATGTGAGCTCAAAAAAGAGGCAAACATATTGATGGCATCCCCATAGCTCTTTTCTGACTTGTCAAACTGACAGTGTTACAACTGACCGTCTCGGTTAAGGATGTAACCCTCGTTCCCTGAGTAGGGAACGGCGACGTTACGTCGGATGACGGAGAATGGGGGTTTCGCCAGAAAGCCTATTATCTTCGAGTATTATAAAACGAGCCAATGGCAATGAAATGCCATTGGTCTGCGGAATTTGCATAGCATATCTCCGCCCCACCGCGTGGGTATATAAGGAAAGACACCTGCAAAGGCAGATCATGTCTTCGCTGAGGAGCCGAGACTGAACTCAGGCGTCTACCCAGCGGTACAGCGGAAGTGGCAGGGAGAGGTAACGTCTCTGTTCCCTACTCAGGGAACGAGGGTTACATCCGTAACCGAGACGTTCCCTTTCGTAGTCACTCCGAGTTACGTCGGATGACGGAGAATGGGGGACCCCGTGTAATCACGCCACCTTCACAGCTGTCTTCCAGTGCCCTTTCGAAAGTCTGACCTCCCTGTCGTGATATAGGCACGGACGAAGGAGTCCTACTTAACACAGGAATACCAAGGTACACTGGGAAGCATATATCTCAGGGGAAATATGCCGCAGCTAGCCTACCCATAGGGAGGACTTAAGAATACACATATGGCCCTAGGGGGTCTGAGGTCCTGAAACACTGCATCCTGTCTACGTAAGCACGGAGAGCGCGTACTGGACAGAGCAGTGCCAAGGCTGGGTCTGCCTCCTCCAGGGGCAGCACTTTCAGGTTCACCACCTGGTCCTGGAAGGGAGTGGTGGGAACCTTGGGCACATATCCAGGCCGGGGTCTCAGGACCACGTGAGAGTGACCCAGCCCGAATTCCAGGCACGCTTCGTCAACGGAGAATGGGTGCAGGTCCTCTACCCTCTTGATGGAGGCCAACGCAACCAGGAGCGCTGTCTTCATTGACAGGAACTTAAGCTCAACCGATTGCAGAGGCTCAAATGGAGCCCTCTGCAGGGCATTTAACACCACTGAGAGGTCCCAAGAGGGAACGAGAGGAGGGCGAGGAGGATTCAGTCTCCTCGCTCCTCTCAGGAACCTGACGATCAGGTCGTGCTTCCCCAGAGACTTACCTTCAACTGCTTCGTGATATGCGGCGATAGCGGCCACATACACCTTCAGGGTGGAGGGAGACAGCCTTCGCTCCAACCCATCTTGCAGGAAGGAAAGCACGACACTGATCGAGCATCTCCTGGGGTCTTCTCGGTGAGAAGAGCACCAGTTGATGAAGAGGTTCCACTTCAACGTAAAGGCATGTCTGGTGGACGATGCTCTAGCGGAAGTGATGGTAGCCGCCACCGCAGGTGGCAGGGTACTCAAACCTGCCTCGTCCCGTCCAGGAGCCACACGTGGAGGTTCCAAAGATCGGGACGAGGGTGCCATAGGGTGCCCCGTCTCTAAGAAAGGAGGTCCTTCCTCAGAGGAATTGGCCAAGGAGGTGCTGTCGCGAGGAGTATCAGTTCGGAGAACCAGGTCCGGGTGGGCCAGTACGGCGCAACCAGAATGACCTGCTCCTCGTCCTCCTTGATCTTGCACAGAGTCCATACGAGAAGGCTCACTGGGGGGAACGCATATAAGCGGAGGCCCCGCGCCCAGCTGTGCGCCAGTGCATCCGTGCCGAGCGTGCCCTCGGTCAGGGAGTAATACGGGGCGCAGTGGGATGAGTCGTGGAAGGCAAACAGGTCTACCTGTGCGTCCCCGAACTGGTCCCAAATCAGCTGGACCAACTGGGGATGGAGTCGCCATTCGCCGGAGATGGGCCAAAACCGTGACAGCTCGTCGGCTGCAAAGTTCCGATCTCCCGGAATGTAAATAGCACGAAGGGACCTCAGGTGCTTCTGACTCCATAAGAGGAGGTGGCGTGCGAGTTGCCACATACGGCGGGAGCGTAGACCACCCTGACGGTTGATGTACGCTACTGTTGCGGTATTTTCTGAACGGACTAGTACGTGTTGACCCTTGAGCAACGTGTGGAAACGGTGCAGGGCAAGGCGTACTGCAGCAACTCGAGGCAATTGACATGCAGTTGACGCTGGGGTCCTGTCCAGGAGCCTGCGGCCGCATGTCCATTGCACATGGCGCCTCAGCCCGTGGCAGAGGCATCTCTGGAGACAACAACATGCCTGGAAACTCTTTCTAGGGGAACTCCGGCCCGTAGAAAGCTGAGGTTCCACCACGGGGTGACGGCAGGTCGGAGTCACTGGGACTCGGAACGTGCCACAATGCCATGCCCACCTCGGGACTCGATAGCGAAGCCACAGCTGAAGCGGTCTCATATGAAGCAATCCGAGTGGCGTTGCCGCGGCTGCAGATGCCATATGCCCCAGTAGCCTCTGAAATAATTTCAGTGGGACCGCGCTCTTGCCCTCGAACTGTCGAAGACAAGTCAGCAGTGAGTGTGCACGCTCGCTCGTAATCATGGCGACCGAGTCGATCTCCATACTGAGAAAAGATATCCTCTGTACGGGGCAGAGTTTGCTCTTCTCCCAGTTGACCCGAAAATGCGTTTTGGCCGTGAGCATCTTGAACGGCAGCCTGTGAAGGGAGTGGTTCAAGATGCGCAGATCCAGGATTGGCCGTAACCCACCGGTTTTCTTGGGGACAATGAAGTACGGGCTGTAAAACCCTGACTCCATCTCGGCTGGAGGGACAGTCTCGATTGCACCCTTCGCCAGCAGGGTGGCAACCTCCGCTCTCATGATCGGGGCATTGCCACCGACCACAGGTAAGCGGACTCCCCTGAAGCGGGGAGGAGACCGTGCGAACTGAATCGCATAGCCAAGCCTGATAGTTCGGGCGACCCAGTGGGACAGGTTGGGAAGCTCTAACCAAGCTCCCAAAAACTGAACCAGCGGTATGGTCCGAACCACAGACGTCCCCCCGGAGGGGCAGCGAAGCGGAGTGACCAGCCCAGGCAAGGGTGGCATAGCGGCCCTAAACGGGGGCGCGGCCATGCTCCGCGTCCTGACAGAGGAGACCAGGGAAGGACCAGCGTTCCACAGGGGGTCTGCTCTGCCAGGGGTCTGGCGATAGAGGGGGACGAGAGTGGTGAGGCCCGGAGACAGCACACACTGTCATCCTCGCCCTCAGAGACAGAGGGTGACGAGAGCGGCGAGGCCCGGGTTCTTTTTCGGTTCTTTCTTTGACCACAATAGGGTGTTGCCCACCCGTGGGTCAGCAGCGGGGAGTGGAGAACAAAAGATTCTCCCCCGGCCCTCCACCGGGGGAAGGAGGGGGCCTGCAACCACTTCCTGTGAAAAAAACGGAACCATCACTGAGCAGCCCGTCTCAGGAGCGCCGCTTAGCCTGGCGTTTAGCGGGGCGCGGGGCTGGAGAGGGCTGTGGCGCCTTCCTGCGGCTTCCTCCACGACGCGGCCCGGGTAAAGGCTGCTGCTGGGGCTGTGCGGGAGGGGCGGGAGCCACAGGAGGGCGCCCTCAGCGGCGAACAGGCTGAGGCGTCTGAACCGACGGCTGGGTGGAGGCAGCAGCGGGCCGTCGGGGCAGAATATGTTTAATCGCCTCAGCCTGCTTCTGTGCGGTCGAGAACTGCTGGGCGAAGTCCTCAACCGCTCCACCGAAGAGGCCGGCCTGGGATATGGGGGCGTCGAGCAGACGAGTCCGCTCAACGTCCCGCATATCGGCCAGGTTCAGCCACAGATGACGCTCCTGGACCACAGAGGTGGCCATCACCTGACCCAGGGAGCGTGAGGCCACTTTAGACGCTCGGAGAGCGAGGTCAGTGGCGGCACGCAGCTCATCAAAGAGCTCGGGGTCAGTCCTGCCCTCGTGCATATCTCTTTTTTTTCTTTTTTTTTTACAAACAGATATACAGACCAAAATATTGCATTAACGAACAATATAGTAATTCCATAATTCCAGAAGTGAAAATGTGTGTGTGTGTGCATAAGCAAAATAACCATTTATTATTTATTACCATCATTATTACCATCACCACCAGCACTCCTTACTACCAACATGCTGCCAACATTGTATCAGTCAATTTGTATCTCTATTCTTATTTCCATCTTTCCTCCTATGTAACAATTACCATTGTCAGCACTCTTCAAAAATAGAAGATACTTTAATAAGATGATATAAGATAACCCTCCCCCACATCTCTTCAATCCCTATTTTCTCCTAAAAATTATTTATTTATTTTAAAAAAAATTGTGTATGTTATGTGTAGTGTTTAAGGTGCATTAAAACAAGGGGTACAGTGTGAGAGTGTCTCAACTTGGGACAGAGATGCTGTCCCATGGAAACCACTTCTCTCCTGTCTTGCCTGCCTAAGTGTTTGAGGTTTTTCAGTGTATATATACATACATAGGCTACATACACTTTTTTTTCTTTTTTTTTTCTTTTTTTTCTCTCTATTCTACGTTGTGGTGCATTAAAAACACATGAAAAGATTAAGGGGGGATTTTGGAAACAATCAATTGATTTAACTACAGCAGTAGTGAAAACACCAGGTTAGTAATTCCAAAACAATCTAACAATGGTAATAATAATAATAGTAATAATAATAATAATAATAATAATAACAATGATACTGATGACAATGATGGCAATGGTGATAGCAATGATGAGAGCTACGACAATAACAACAGCAATTACAACAATAAATAAGTAAAAAATAAAAAATAAAAATAAAAATAGTAATCATAACAGTAACAATAATGATAATAATGGCAATGATGACAACAATAACAAAAAGTATTATCCGTGGGTTGATTAAAAAGGTGGGAGGAGTCGGAGTTGAAAGGAGAAAGAGGATTCATAGTTGTAAGAGGTCAGAAAGTGTTGGAATGCAGAGGTCGGTTTCAGATGCGTAATTATAAGGGGGAGATGTTTATTCCATTGTAATGAAGTCTGTAATAAGATTTTTCCAATGGTTAATGTGTATTTTGTTACGAGTTTTCCAGTTCATGAGGATAGTTTTCTTGGCGATGGTTAGAGCTATGCGGAGCATTTTAGAGTTTATAGTTTTATCAGTGATTATTGTGAGGTCCCCCAGCAAGCAAAGAGAGGGCGATAGTGGGATGTGGTAGCCGACCATAGTGGATAGTGACTGTGTGACCTCTTCCCAAAAGTGCTTGATTGGAGCGCAGTGCCAGGTTGCCTGGATGTATGTATCTATAGAATTGTGATTACAATGTGTGCAAACTTCTGCTGTGAAACCCATTTTTGCTAATCTATTGCCCATGTAGTGTGTTCTATGAAGTGTTTTGTATTGTATTAATTGAAGATTAGCATTTTTGGACATGAGATAGATGTTTTTACAGATTTGGGTCCAGAAGTTGGTATCAGGAGCTATTGAAAGATCGTTTTCCCATTTTATTGTTGGTAAGTCTATGGTCTGAAGTTGATTTGAAATCATTTTGTATATTTTAGAGAGAAGTTTCTTTGGAGAGGATATCTCGTGCATATCTCTGAGCAGCTGGGCCTGGTAGACCTGCAAGGTGCTCATCGCATGCAGGGCGGCGGCCGCCTGTCCTGCAGCTCTGTGAGATCTCGCCACCAGGGTAGACGAAAATCTACAGGCCTTGGACGGGTGCTTAGGAGTACCGCGAGAAGAAGCACTCTGAGGACACAGTTGCATCGCAGCAGAGCGTTCAACCGGGGGAATCCCAGTGTACCCATGGGCGACCGCGCCGTCGAGGGGAGGAAAGGCGGAGAAAGCTGTCGAACGTTCACGGGAGGTCAATGGAGCCTGCGGGAGGTCAACAGCTCCTCATGCACCTCCGGGAAGAATGGCATTGGGGTCGGCTGCGGCCGTGAAGCCGCAGCCGCAGCCGCCCCCAAAAAACAATCATCCAACCGCGAGCGCTCGGGGCAGGGCGGAGGGTACCACTCTAGCCCGATGCTCGTGGCGGCCCGGGAAAGCATGGCCGTCATCTCGGGATCTGACACGGGCAACGCTGGCACTCCCGAGGGAGGCAACGCAGCCGCATCATCACTTCCCGATGACTCATGCCCGCCTTGTGATGCCGCGATCGACATCGAGTCCTCCTCTGGAGCGCCGAATGAAACACGCGGGGCATCCGTAGATGGACCCGCCTGAATCACCGGAGCACTCGCGGGTTGCAACACTGTAGAGGGGGGCGTGGTCCGAGGACGCATCGTCGGATTGCTCCACACCGTCACCCTCAAGTCACCCTGTCCACCAGCCGAAGTACCACCTCTTGTGGAGGGGGTAGATCGGGGTGTGGATGAGGGGACTCTCTCTCGAATGAGATCATTGAGTCTCGACCTCAGTGTTGCGATGGTCATGTTCCCACAGAAGGAACATGAGTCATCCACAAGCGCTGCTTTAGCGTGCTCTAAGCCCAGTTTGTGCCCATCGATTGTGCCCATCAAAGGAAGACAGAAATCGACCGCACCCAGAAGAACACGGGCGAGAGATCTTTAAAAAGACGTGCCACGTGTAGCTCTTTTATGAGAGGAAAAACTCTGCGATGCTGAGGCGACCAGGGAGAAACACACATACCGGCAGACCACTGCTCAGATCGCAGGCAATGTGAAGCTCGCTGGATACCACCGTCACACCAACACCAGAGAGTTCGCTCGTCTCAAAGAGATGAAGTCACTGATAGAAAACTCAGGATTTTGGCTTGTGGAGTGAAGAGATGCTCTTGGCTCCGAAGCGAAAACATGATCTGGCTTTGCAGGTGTCTCTCCTTATATACCCACGCGGTGGGGCGGAGATACGCTATGCAAATTCCGCAGACCCATGGCATTTCATTGCCATTGGCTCGTTTTATAATACTCAAAGATGATAGGCTTTCTGGCGAAAACCCCATTCTCCATCATCCGACGTAACTCGGAGTGCCTACGAAAGGGAACCAGTGTTACAACACTCCGGTCTTCCTGTGTGCATATATTCTGTTCAGCATCAGTGTGTCATTGGATCAAAGACTTTGAAAGCAGATCATTGTTGCTGAGACTCATCAATCATGGCGGTTCCTACCTCTGAATGAGCAAGCACCCAAAAGATCACATTCAGAATATTCCTCTGGGTGGCGACATGAAGTCCCACAGTAAACATGGCAGATTTCATACACAAGTCTTGAAGGCTCATCTAATTGTAATTTGAATTACTTGCTGTAAAGACTGTCAGAGGTACATGACAGGCCACCTTGATGAATCAGACCTACACCATCGTACGGACTCCCATACTTGTCTTTTAGCTTCTCAGTCAAACTTCAATTTAAAAGTAAAATTGATTTTCCATTCCACTCCTTTAACCATGAAAGGCAATCTGTCCTCCACCATAAGTCAGAACGTATACGCCAGGGACGTTTTCTCCGAGCAGAGAAAATAACTGACAGTACAGAAATTAAAAATAAATAAATAATTACACAAAAAAATTACATCAAACAGTGTGTAAATCACTGTTCAACAGCAAGACCAGTGGATAAAGGTTGAAGGCATGTGAAGTGTATCTAAGGTGGATGTCTGAGAAATAGCATGAAAAAACATTTTAAATATTATAGTATTATAAATAGTATAGTATCAGTTGCTTAAAAAATTTAAAGTAAAATGATTTTCAAAATGTCTTTAATTTGGAAACAGTAAACACCAAATGGAATTTGAATTAATGTTGGACTAAAAAAATGTGTGTAAATATGACGCATGGGCCAATTTTTTCTATGCTACTTTGATGTTCATCTTTGCTGCCCATTTTTTCTTTCTTCTTTTTCTGGGATTTTTAAAGAAAACATCAAATCTCTTTCTACTTCAATTATTCAACGGTCATCGGTGTACTTTAGGTCCAAGGGTGCCAGGTATTAGTAGAATAAATCTAAAATAGAATATAAGGTCAAACTGTGTGTCAGGTTTGTTAGGGGTAAACAGTTAAAGACCCAGAACCAGATATGATGAATGAAGACCCAGAGTCAGAATTATCATAAATTAAAGATTTACTGAAGATAGTTTGCTGTTTCATCAGCAGAAGTCAGCTTCAAGATTCACACAGGAGTTCATAGGCCGCTCCCCTTACAGTGACAAAGATCACAGCAATTATAGCATTCACCAAGGTCTAAGCTACGCCCTTGCTTCAGGTTGCAGTTTCTGATTGGCTAAGAACACATATAGTCTAAGTAATTTTCCTCACATATACAGATAGACTGAAGCATATCTCCATAGATTATGCAGCTGGCACGTCATGACCTTCCAGGTCGCAGATTTGGGCTGCTGGGCGCCAACATGTCGAAGAAAACAAGTCAGTCAATCTCCCATAATCCCAGTGGTTACTTAACCTGCAACCAAGAAGACTAACACACACACCGACACAGCTTTTCCAAGGTTGGATTTGGCCAGGCTCTAAATATAAACACGAGAGTCGTCTCAAAACATCAAGATAATCCGTTCTTTCTCTCAAGGTTAGCTAGAGTTTAGTCTAACTGGAAAGTAAGGCTTTAACAAAGAAATTGTCCCTTAAACTATTGGCTTCAATGGCCCCTATATGTTTTAACACTGTGAAGACCTTTCTCAAACACAAAAAAAGTCCCTATTTCATTTCTGGAAGCCGGGCTAAATTAGCAAGCATTGTTACTGCATACAGATATCAAATACATTAAAGAATACATGAAAAGAACATTTCAGTAATCACACTGGTAACTTCTGTAACAAAGTACCGGTAAAATCTCACAAGCCAGTCATTCAACTCATTTGATATTTAGAAGGAAAAATATTGATTAATACCTTGATTATACACCCCCTTCAGGTTGTTTGGGACAGTCTGAGTAGATGGCACTGAATGCATTGAGTTGAGCTGAGTAGATTAATCACAACACACCCTGTATTTCAGTGGGCAAGTCTTTATCTTTGTATGGGCTTGTGTATGTGAGTATGAGTGTATGTTATGTAAGTGATTTTTAATCCTATTCCTAATTCTAAATGATGAAGCTGAATAAAAGATCATGGAGGAAGGAAGGCCCGTTTTGACAGGTTGAGACATTATTCAAAGCCTTATCTAATATTACCAACACATACTGCTCATGTGAAGTCTAAAGTACAGCACGTATTAAACATGCATTAATGCCAACACAAGCATATGTTGTTGGCACACACGTACAAGAACCAACTAGTGAGGATCAGCCATGTAACATGAGCACAAGTGTTTGCGTGTGTGCAGGGAGAAGATTGACGTACTGGCAAACACAGAAAGAAAACTGTGTGTGACAAGACTGTGCGAAAAACAGCTGTGAGTGCTGCATCCTTTAGGACTGCCGGTGCTAAAAGGAAGTTCTCTCATAAATGTCACATAATATTCCCTTGTATACCCTTGTGAAAATAATTGTACTTAATTGTATTAAATGTGTACTGTTAGTGTACTTCAAATTTTAAAATTAAACTTTTAAAAATATATACTTGCAGATAATATGTTACTTCACGGTAAAAAATTATATAATCAATAAGTTATGACAAGACAACATATGTTTTAATTTCTTTAACTCATCAAAATAAGTTAACCAATTTTTAGTAAAACGTTTTTTTATTATTTATACAAGAATCAACTCATTTTAAGTCAGTTTTGTGTAATTTAAGTTGAAAAGACTTATACATCCAAGTTGATTGTACTTAAAAATTGGAGGCAGCAACTGTTTTTACAGTGTAACATTAAAGTGTACTTATAGAGAGTATGCGTTCATGACTATGTTTCTTAATACACTTAAGTGCACTTTTTTTTTTAAAACGCACTTTGTAATAAGTACATTTTAAGTCATTATGATTTTGTAATGCTTTAAAGAAGTACACTTATTTTGATGTATTGACTAGTATACTAAAGCACATGTACATTTAATTTCAACTGAAGTGTGTTGTCCAAAATTATATTTTTTGATGCATTTTAAATGTGTTTAGTGTATAATAATTTGTACTATTGTGCATTAATGCACTTGAAATGTGTTTTTCTTCTAAACTTCAATACTTGCTTATAGAGCATTCTCCAGTATTTGGTTAAAAGTTGGTTGGTTTCCCACAGAAACCTTTTTGAGCTAATAAATATGATAAGCTACACAACCTTGAATGAGATCAATTTTCCTCACCAGCTCCTGCTCTATGAAATTAACAATAAGAGTATCAGTTTTCTACATAATATTTTTGACATGAAGTGTCATTTATGACAGAGGAGTACATGATATCAGGCTAGATTATTGTAATGCTATTATGGGTGGTTGCCCTGCACGCTTAATAAACAAACTACAGCTGGTCCAAAACGCAGCAGCTAGAGTTCTTACCAGAACCAGGAAGTATGATCATATTAGCTCGGTTCTGTCAACACTGCATTGGCTCCCTGTTAAACATTGTATAAATGTTAAAATATTGCTGATTACTAATAAAGCACTAAATGGTTTAGCTCCCCAGTACTTGAGCGAGCTCTTAACGCATTATAGTCCGTCACGTCTATTGCAATCTCAAAATTCCGGCCAGTTGATAATACCTAGAATATCAAAATTGACTGCTGGCGGTAGATCCTTTTCCTATTTAGCACCAAAACTTTGGAACAGTCTTCCGGGATTTTGTCTGGGAAGCAGACACACTCTGTCAGTTCAAATCTAGACTAAAAAAACATCTCTTTGACCTAGCATACACATAACACATTATAGACTTATTTAATTCAATGTTAGGCTGCATAGATTATGTCAGCCGGAAACGGGAACACTTCCCATAAATCCTGATGTACTGGTTACATCAAGAAGGGTGGCGTCTACGCTGATATTAGTCTCTCAGTTTATCCCGAGGTTTACCGCAGTCCGCCAGGCCGTATCCGGATCTGATGAAGGACCTGCGCCTGGACACGACGACAACGCAGTCCTGAAGTCTCAAGTCTCTCCCCTGTGAAAGCCTCCTTCCCTTTACCTCTGTACAGATAAAACGTTGTTGGTATAATTCCGGTTCACGTGACAACGTGGAAGCGATAAAAAAATTCTGTATTATACATTTTTCAAGGCTTGAACCTATTTTATGGTTTGCGGTCTCGAGCCACCAGGCACTGTTTTGTGCAAATGAGCAGCCGGATCGGTGAATCAATCAAAACTAACTTTAGCTGGACAATAACTTTATTCTAGAGCTGCTGTAAAGCCAAAACAATCTCTGTTACTTTATTTTCCTATTATCGCTGTAAAGCTGCTATAAATGAAGGTAAACAATTTAGTAAAAAATAAAAATAATGCAAAACACTTACATTCAAAACCACAGTAAAAAAGAAGAAAGGCCCACAAAAATAATAAAATAATAGCTTAACAACAGCCCAATCTGAAAATGAAAGCTTTAGCTGAAGTTTTACAAGGAAGACTCAATCAGCAGTGTTGCCACAGTTACTTTGAAAAAGTAACTAAGTTACTTTACAAGTTACTTGATTTTAAAAGTAACTCAGTTACTTTACAAGTTACTTGATTTTAAAAGTAACTAAGTTACTTTACAAGTTACTTTTATTAGTTACATTCAGCAGTTGCCGACAACACCCCCGCCACCTCAACATAAAAATGACAACCGGTTTTGCCACCACTCACTTTATTGGAAGTGTATTTTTAACAGTAACATCAAAAATCTATCTCCTGACATTTAAAGTTGAACTTAAAAACTATTTCCTGAAAAAACACATGTTTTTACAAAAAATAAAGACAGTCTTTCTTGACTTCTCTTAATATAAATACTTGTTTTTATAAAAAATAAAATAAAGAGTCTTTCTTGACTTCACTTAACATAAATACTCGTTTTAATAAAAAATAAGTCTTTCTTCACTTCACTTAACATAAATACTCGTTTTAATAAAAATATAAAATATAGACTATAAAATTTCTTGACCTGACATATTTAACTGTTAACATTGTAATGACAAAACTTACTATTTATAATCTAATTTTTTTATAAATGTAACTATTAATTTTTTTAACATGTTTTATCAACATTGAACCTGTTGTTCACAGCATCAGAGCAGCAAGGAGTGGTTTTACAAAACAAAACAAGTGTATAACACCACATGTAGGCTTATATCATAACTACTTTTGTTACTTTGGCCTAATCTTATGTTGTAATAATCCCATGTTATGAGTGAAACAGTGGAGTGAGGCGAGTAAACCAGTGGTTGTACCTCATTAACAGAAGCTTCTCAAACCTTTGTCAGAGAGTCTATTTCTTCTAGGAGTGAGCACCAAACCTCCCAGACTGAAAAGTCGCTCCACAGGAGCACTTGATGGAGTTGGAGTGTTATACCTCAAGAAAATTTTCTTTATGTTTGAAAACTGATGCAGAATCTGAAGGTCATTGGCTGACCTCAGGTAGTCCATGACTTCCTTTTCTGTAGAATAGGTCTCCTCTGGCTCTGCCTCAAAAGTGAAAAAGTCCATCTCACCTTGGCTGGCAGATGTGGTGGGCACACTGGCAGGGCTCTGTGCTGTAGGAGCAGTTGTACGGCGGCACTCTGCTATCAGAAGCTCTTTTACTCGCTCCCTCCTATACCTGCATCTCTCAGCCATCTGATTTTGAATTTTGGACAACTGACAGCTGCGAGAAGGGCATCTTTGTCGTCCAGCACACCGCCAAAACGAGTCTGGATAGCCTGAAAAAATATAATATTTATTAATGCCTTCAAGACCTACTATTTATTATGTCATTGAGTTACTTACAAATCATGCTTAATGTGGGTTCAATATTATGGATTTAATTTTGTTTTAGATTACTTACTGACATTTGTATTTTTTTTTATCTTCTTTTGCCATGATAATGTATATTCTGTTCCCGGTTCATGACTAGTGTGATGCAAGAAATTTTAACTAGCTTAAAAGATGGAACATACCTGCACTATGGCACCTGGAAGGCCTGCAGTCATCCTGGAGAGGGAATCTTTCACATCCATAGTCTTCTGCATCAGAACTTCAAGTGTGGGCAGTAAAGTCCCATAAGGACAGTCACCTTGTAAAATATCAAGTGCTGCAGACAGAGGCTTCATGGCGGTGCAGTACTCATGCAGAAACTGGTACTCTTTGTCTTTAAAGCACTTAAAGGAGAACTCCGGCGCAAAATGAACCTTTGGTCTAATAAAACATTGGTACCTAGTCAACCGTTCTCTGTGATTTGTTTTCATGATAATCGAATGTAAAGAGTTTTATCTCTAAAAACTGTTTAGCGTATAACGCTAGTAATGGGGGCATTTAATAAGTAAAAAGAAATCGCTAGTTAATACCACTAACAAGGCACAAAATAGCCCCACACGAACACAGTAACATAATGAGGGTCCCTACATGCAAAACGAAGCATTGAGAACTTTGTAAGTGTACAGACCGTTTAATAAGAAGATATTTTATAAAGACAGTCCACTTCGTGTATACGGACAGGAGCCATCTTTGGAAAACAGTCTCGACTAATCAAACCACGAACGCCATTTATACAGTTCAGAAGTTCACTGAACTTCATACAGTTCAGCTCACGTCGTTCGTGGTTTGACTAGTCGAGACTGTTTTCCAAAGATGGCTCCTGTCTGTATACACAAAGTGGACTGTCATTATCTTTATCTTCTCATTAAACGGTCTGTACACTTACAAAGTTCTCAATGCTTCGTTTTGCATGTAGGGACCCTCATTATGTTACTGTGTTCGTGTGGGGCTGTTTTGAGCCTTGTTAGTGGCATAAACTAGCGATTTCTTTTTACTTATTAAATGCCCCCATTACTAGCGTTATACGCTAAACAGTTTTTAGAGATAAAACTCTTTACATTCGATTATCATGAAAACAAATCTCAGAGAACGGTTGACTAGGTACCAATGTTTTATTAGACCAAAGGTTCATTTTGCGCCGGAGTTCTCCTTTAACTCCCAACTTGGTGCACAGAGTATTCAGCGCACACATGGGGATTTCTGCAATTCTCTTTACAGCATCAAAAAATTAATTCCACCTAGTGGATGTTGGTACCAGGAGCTTTCTTTTGCTGACTTCATCCACTGTTTCTGATGCAAGGGTAGATCTACTTGATTTTGTCCAAAGAGCTGTGCATTTTGCTGTGCTGCTCCTATACACAGCCTTGCTCTCTGCATTGGAAGTTAAATATTTATCCACGTCATTTGTGGAAATTAGGTTGATGGTGTGTGAAGCACACCTGTGGTGTGGGGGAAGAGAAAGCTGACATTCACTTGCATACTCAGCTGAGAGGATTTCTGACATATCTAAAAAAGTGACATCATCATTTGTGGGGGTGGACTCTCCCTCCTCCGTCTCATCATCGGACTCTGTGACAGGCTGATAAACTTTAAACGCCTTGACAAAGTTGGATCCGTTATCAGTCACTGTTGCAACTACTTTGTTGAGTAGTCCATATGAAGAGTGAATGTTTTCGATTTCTGCACCAATAACATCATACGTGTGTCTACCGCGAATTCTCCTACATGCCAATGCAGCCTTGTTGCGCTCTAATGTGGATCTACTGATCCAGTGGAGCGTTACTCCCATATAACTTCTGTTATTAGCAGTCCAAATATCCGCGGTAGTTGACACAAAGTCGACATCATTCAGCGCGGCCTTCAGATTTCTCTCCATCACTGCATACTCCTCCTCCAAGTAAGAAGAAATAGCTGTTCTGTGAGGCAACGCGGCATTGACAGTAGTGGGGATCTTGTTTATTATGGCACGAAACGAAGGCGAATCAACCGTGTTTAATGGCAGCATTTCCTCCACAACAAACTGCCCGACCAACTTCTTCAACTCTCCCCCACTTACTGGTTTTGCACCGAAGTCCAGCTTTTGTTGTTTGGGTGGTGGGGGACCTGCTCTCTGCTTCGCATCACCTGGCGTGACTTGCTCTGTAAGTTTGACTGTGCGGTGCTGCGAGTCCAAATGTTTTTTCAAATTCGACGAAGTGTTTCTGTAGGTAGATAACACTTTGTCGCCACCAGCACAGAGTTTACAACGGACCTTAATGTTGCCATCTTTAGCTGACACAAACTCAAAATAGTGACTGTATTTCCAGCTAGAAAAAGCGCATCTCTCTCCTCCCTCCATTGTTGTTTACGTTTGTGTCGCTGCGTGGTACGTACACGTGACGTGAACCTCATGCTGAAAACGTGACTTGTCGCGCACACTCCCCAAGATGCAAGAAGAAATAAATATATATTTTTACTAAGGAAAATTACAAAAATAATAACGCACAGTGACTTGGATAAGTAACTTTAATCTGATTACTGGTTTTGAAATAGTAACGCGTTAGATTACTCGTTACTGAAAAAAGTGGTCAAATTAGAGTAACGCGTTACTAAGTAACGCGTTACCGGCATCACTGTCAATCAGTGCGTCACGTATACCTCACTTCTATCCAATCATGTGCTAACACTCACAGTATAAAAGATTGGTACTTACATTTGTCTGAGTTCGCAGATACTGACGCTGCCAATTACCTCCATCCTCCCCAACCACCACCAAGATGGTACCTTCCCCTTCATCCTCCCCACCACCACCAGGATGGTCCCTTCCTTTACCTCCAAGGGGGCCGGCTGCGCCCCTGACATCATCTTCAGGCAGGACATGCAGATTCCGCTACCCTCGCATTGCTCGCTAAGGACGGGGCCTACGCCAAAGAACTTTATAAATTCATGCTTGCCGAGCTGTAAATAAATATACGCTTGTTATATCAATTTATCTCCCGAGTCTTTCTGGTAGAAATGATAAAAAGTAAGATAGTGACATTTGTAATATGGACTTCAAAATCTTGCGAGTGACAAAAGAACAGGAGTTCTTTAAATGTGGGACACAACATGTCTCTTGCTGAACATTGGCTCATCCCATGTTAAATTCCATGTTAATAATTTAAATGTATGCCAACATAATCCCTGGAGGTACAGTATCATCCCTGTAGTGCTATATCTGCAGACAACATGTTAAAAGTACTGCCCTCTGGGTAACAGCCTAACCGTCAACCACTTGGCAAGACTTTTTCAATTAACATGAACAGTATCAGTTAAAAATAGAGTAGAATAGAACCATATGTCCCAACCCTCATGGCAGCATACAAACAGTTCATGTTTTCGATCTCTTCCAAATCAAAACACACCAGATAAACCTCATCAGATCTATAGTAAAGACTTCATATTTAAAAACGTACGGATGTAACCCTCGTTCCCTGAGTAGGGAACGGAGACGTTCCGTCGGAGGACGACGAATGGGGTTTTCGCATAGAAAGCCTATCAACTTCGACTATTACAAAACGAGCCAATGGCAAAGAAATGCCATGGGTCTGCGGAATTTGCATAGCGTGTCTCCGCCCCACCTCGTGGGTATAAAAGCGGAAGACGCCTCAACATGCAGATATGTTTAATCGCTGAGGAGCCAAGACTGAGCTCAGGCGATCCCCGCGGTACAGCGGAAAGTGGCAGGAAGACGGAACGTCTCCGTTCCCTACTCAGGGAACGAGGGTTACATCCGTAACCGAGACGTTCCCTTTCGTTGTCACTCCGAGTTCCGTCGGAGGACGACGAATGGGGATACCAGTCTAATCACGCCACCTTCTCAGCTGTCTTCCAGTGCCCTGCCTAAATCTGAGATACCTGTCGTGAAGCTGGCACGGACGAAGGACTCCAATTTAGCACAGGAATACCAAGGTACACTGGGGAGCATATCCCAAGGTTTTAGGGGAATATGCAACTACTACCAACCCAGAGGGGGGGACTTAGAGAATACACATATGACCCGAGGGATGCATATGGGGAATCACTGGGGTGTCCAGCCGCAGGTGGAATATTTCAACCCCAGGGGTGGCAAGGTGGCTTGCCAAGGGAAAGACACATGCTCAGAGAGGCTTACAGTGGAAATATACATGTGGGGGTCGCTCAGAGGAGGGACCATGCACACGGGAGGCACCTAGCCGACGCGCAGGCAAAAGACACTGGCGCCAGCGTCAGGAGTGCTGGAGGAACTCAGGGCTTTCGGGAAGCTCACCTGAGGAAATATCGCACGTATCCAGTCCGTGGAGTGGAATGGCGAGCAAGCGAAGACACCTGAGCGGGTCCGGTACTAGCTGCTTGAAGCGAGTACATGAGAGGACACTGGCTCCACTCGGAGATTGTAGAATCTGGCGAATGTGTTGGGTGTCGCCCAGCCTGCAGCTCTGCAGATGTCTGTTAGCGAGGCGCCATGCGCTAGAGCCCAAGAGGACGCCACACTCAGGGTGGAATGGGCAGTCACACCGAGGGGTACGGTTGACCCTGCTGTTGGTATGCCAAAGCAATGGCGTCCACTATCCAGTGAGACAACCTTTGCTTGGAGAGAGCCTTTCCCTTCAGCTTCCCACCATAACAGACAAAGAGCTGGACTGAGGTCCTGAAACACTACGTTCTGTCTGCATAGATGCGGAGAGCACGTACTGGACAGAGCAGTGCCAAGGCTGGGTCTGCCTCCTCGGGGGGCAGCGCTTGCAGGTTCACCACCTGGTCCCGGAAGGGAGTGGCAGGAACCTTGGGCACATATCCAGGCCGGGGTCTCAGGATCACGTGAGAGTATGCCGGCCCGAATTCCAGGCACGCTTCGTCAACGGAGAATGCGTGCAGGTCCTCTACCCTCTTGACGGAGGCCAATGCAGTCAGAAGCGCTGTCTTCATAGACAGGAAGTTAAGCTCGACTGACTGCAAAGGCTCAAAGGGAGCACTCCGCAGGGCAGATAGAACCACTGCGAGGTCCCAAGAGGGTACGAGAGGAGGGCGAGGAGGACTCAGTCTCCTCGCTCCTCTCAGGAACCTGACGATCAGGTCGTGCTTCCCCACCGACTTACCTTCTATAAGATCATGCTGTGCGGCAATAGCGGCGACATAGACCTTGAGGGTGGAGGGAGACAGCCTTCGCTCCAACCCCTCTTGAAGGAAGGAAAGCACGACGCTGATCGAACATCTCCGGGGGTCTACTCGGTGAGAAGAGCACCAGTTGACGAAGAGGTTCCACTTCAACGCGTAGACGTGTCTCGTGGACGACGCTCTAGCGGAAGTGATGGTAGCCACCACCGCTGGTGGTAGGGTACTCAAACCTGCCTCGTCCCATCCAGGAGCCACACGTGGAGGCTCCAGAGATCGGGACGAGGGTGCCACAGGGTGCCCCGTCCCTGAGAAAGTAGGTCCTTCCTTAGAGGTATGGTCCAGGGAGGTGCTGTCGCAAGGAGAATGAGTTCGGAGAACCAGGTTTGGGTGGGCAAATACGGCGCGACCAGCAAAACCTGCTCCTCGTCCTCCCTGACCTTGCGCAGGGTCTGCGCAAGAAGACTCACTGGGGGGAACGCAAATTTGCGGCCCCGCGGCCAGCTGTGCGCCAGTGCATCCGTGCCGAGCGTGCCCTCGGTCAGGGAATAAAACTGGGCGCAATGGGTCGAGTCGTGAGAGGCAAACAGATCTATCTGTGCATCCCCGAACTGGTCCCAAATCAGCTGAACCGACTGGGGATGGAGTCGCCATTCTCCAGGGAGGGGCTGAAACCGTGAGAGCTCGTCTGCTCCGGGAATATAAATGGCACGAAGCGACCTCAGATGCTTCTGACTCCATAAGAGGATGTGGCGGGCGAGTTGCGACATACGGCGGGAGCGCAGACCACCTTGACGGTTGATGTGCGCTACAGTCGCGGTATTGTCTGATCGGACTAGTACATGCTGGCCCCTGAGCACGGCTCAGAAGCGGCGCAGGGCGAGCTGTACAGCCAGCAACTCGAGGCAATTGACGTGCCATAGGCGCTGGGGTCCTATCTAGGAGCCCGAGGCAGCAGGTCCATTGCACATGGCTCCCCAGCCCGTGTTGGAGGCATCTGTCGTTACAACAACATGCCGCGAAGCTCGTTCCAGAGGCACTCCGCCCCGTAGAAAACTGAGGTTCGACCACGGGGTGAAGGTTTGACGGCAAGTCGGAGTAACTGGTACTCGGAGGGTGCCGTGATGCCATGCCCACCTCGGGACTCGGTCGCGAAGCCACAGCTGAAGCGGTCTCATATGAAGCAATCCGAGCGGCGTTTCCGCGGCTGCAGATGCCATATGCCCCAGGAGCCTCTGAAAAAGTTTCAGTGGAACCGCACTCTTGCCCTCGAACTGTCTCAGGCAATTCAGCAGTGACTGCGCGCGCTCGCTCGTAAGCTGCGCGGACATGGCGACCGAGTCGATCTCCATACCAAGAAAAGAGATCCTCTGCACGGGGCAAAGTTTGCTCTTCTCCCAGTTGACCCGAAGGCCTAGACGGCCTACGTGGCGGAGCACCAAGTCCCTGTGTTCGCAGAGCTGATCTCAAGAGTGAGCTAGAATCAGCCAGTCGTCGAGATAGTTAAGGATGCGAACCCCGTGTTCCCGGAGGGGAACAAGGGCTGCCTCGACGACCTTCGTGAAGACGCGAGGAGACAGGGCTAGCCCAAAAGGGAGAACTGCGTACTGATATGCCTGCCCCTCGAAAGCAAACCGTAGGAACTGTCTGTGTCGAGAGAGGATGGAGACATGAAAGTAGGCGTCCTTCAGGTCGATCGCTGCAAACCAATCCTGGTGCCGCACACATTCGAAAACGCGTTTGGCCGTGAGCATCTTGAACGGCAGCCTGTGAAGGGAGCGGTTCAGAACGCGCAGATCCAGGATTGGCCGTAACCCACCGGTTTTCTTGGGGACAATGAAGTACGGGCTGTAGAAGCCGGACCTCATTTCGGCTGGAGGGACAGTCTCGATCGCACCCTTCGCCAGCAGGGTAGCAATCTCCGCTCTCATGACAGGGGCATTGCCACCGACCATAGTGGAGCGGACACCCCTGAACCGGGGGAGGAGACCGCGCGAACTGAATCGCGTAGCCGAGCCTGATCATCCGAGCGACCCAGCGGGACAGATTGGAAAGCTCTTGCCAAGCTCCCAACAACTGTACCAGCGGGGTCATTCGAACCACAGACTTCCCACTGGTCGTGCAGCGAGGCGGAATGACTGGCCCAGACGTGGACGGCATAGCGGCCCGATGTGGGGGCACAGTCATTGACCGCGCCCTGACAGAGCAGACCAGGGAAGGACGAACGTTCCACGGGGGTCTGCTCTGCCAGGGGGCTGGCGACAGAGGGGGATGAGAGCGGCACGGTCCGGGGACGGTGCGCACTGTCATCCGGCTCTGGGACAGAGGAGGACAAGGGGAGCACGGCCCGGGGGCGGCGCTCCGTGTCGTCCGAGAACTCTGTGTGCTCAGGGATGGACATGTTACTTCTTTCTTTAACCACATTGGGGTGCTGCCCACCCGGGGTGAGCAGCGGGGAGTGGAAAACAAAAGTGCGGTCACCTTCGTCGCCCGGAGAGCGAGGTCGGTGGCGGCGCGCAGCTCATCAAAGAGCCCTGGGTCTGTCCTACCCTCGTGCATGTCTCTGAGCATCTGGGCCTGGTAGACCTGCAGAGTGGCCATAGCATGCAGCGAAGCAGCCGCCTGTCCCGCCGCTCTGTAGGACTTCGCCACTAACGTAGACGAGTACCTACAGGCTTTGGATGGGTGCTTAGGCTCGCCACGAGAAGAAGCACTCTGAGGACACAGTTGCATCGCAACAGAGCGTTCAACCGGGGGGAGCCCAGTGTACCCACGGGCAGCTGCTCCATTGAGGGGAGGAAAGGCGGATGAAATCAACGAGCGGTCACGGGAAGGCATGGGAGACTTCCAGGACTTCGAGATCTCATCATGCACGTCTGGGGAGAAAGGAATTGGGGTTGGCTGCGGACGTGAATCCGCAGCCGCACCCAAAAACCAATCATCTAGCCGCGAGCACTCGGGACGGGGCGGAGGAGTCCACTCCAACCCGATGCTCGCGGCCGCCTGGGTAAGCATGGCAGTTATCTCGGGGTCCGACTCAACAGACGACTGCACACCCGAAGGAGGCAGCGCTGTCGAGTCATTATCCGATGAATCCTGCCCACCTTGTGATGCTGCGATGGACATCGCATCCTCCTCTGTAGCGCCAAAGGAAACACGCGGGGCATCCGAAGATGGACCCGCGGGAATCCCCTGGACACTAACGGGCACCGTCACGAGAGGGGTAGGTGCAGAGCACGGACTGATAGTCGGCGCTTTGTTCCACACCGTCACCCTCAGGTCACCCTGGCCACCAGCCGAAGTACTAGCTCTATTTCTAGAGTCAGTAGATCGGGGTGTGGATGAGGGGACTTTCACTCTTACGAGATCACTGAGTCTCGACCGTAGTGACGCGATGGTCATGTTCCCACAGAGAGAACATGAGTCATCCACGAGCGCCAATCTAGCGTGATCAATGCCCAAACACACTAGACAGCGCTCGTGCCCATCAGAGTCAGACACGAAACCACCGCAACCAGAAGTGCACAGGCGAGGCATCTTTAAAAAGACGTGCCGCGTGCAAGCTCTTTCAGAGAGGAAACCTCGGTATTGAAGCGCCCAGGGAGAAACACACTCACTGGCAAACCACTGCACAGATAAGCAGGAAGTGTGCACTCGCTGGGAGATCGCCGTCACACACCGGAGAATCTCGTCTTGTAACAGCTGACAGTTCAGAGATGGCTTGTGGAGCGAAGGGATTGCCTGGGCTCCGAAGCGAAAAACATATCTGCATGTTGCGGCGTCTTCCGCTTTTATACCCACGAGGTGGGGGGGAGATACGCTATGCAAATTCTGCAGACCCATGGCATTTCTTTGCCATTGGCTCATTTTGTAATAGTCAAAGTTGATAGGCTTTCTATGCAAAAACCCCATTCGTCGTCCTCCGACGGAACTCGGAGTGACAACGAAAGGGAACCTAATATTCAACAAGAATATTGACTTGGCTGCACTGACACTGTTGGAAGAGAACTGAATTATTTTCCTGTTATCACTGTAAAGCTGCTTTGAAACAACCTGTATTGTATAAAACGCAAAATAAATAAAGGTGACTTGACGACTTCAAAATTGGAAAATAGAATAGAATAGAATAGAATAGAATTTAAAGTGTTTTGCATTAGATAACATGAGTATCTTGTACATTCAGATTCATCTTTTACCTTGGTTTAGATGGGTTCATGTATTACACTTCGTCAACTTGGATTACATGCAATGAAACTCTTTAGTCAGGACTAATTCGATAATTAACTGATTAGTATTCAGTGACGTGCTGGACTGTCCTGATACATGATAGTATGCCGTTTCACACCATTACTACTCACAGTTTGTTAGCACAGTCTTACATTATGGAATTGTTGATGATATCAACTCTGTAATAACTTATTAGCTGATGAATGTGTTCCCGATGCTTTTGTTACATTAAAAGGCTATTAATTATTGACAATGTAATTATCATAGCATTGTTCCTAATGTAATTAAAGTGTCACTAATGGATCTTGGGACCTAATTGATCCCCATAACCTCTTTATTTGACACTTATTTTTTTTAATGGCAGCTCTATTTTTCAAAAACAATACGATTCATCCCTGCTGGGGTTTCACTTTGAAGACACTCTATGCAGATTGCTTTCCTCTGTGGTCTGATAATCTGCGCACGCACACACACACACTTTATGAAATACACTACACTTTATCTAAATAAACTCTGAATTTTACTGCCATGCTCTATAAAAGATATCATTTTAGATGCTTTTAGATGGCACCTGCGAAAGGTATCCACAAGCCTCCCTAGGTTTCGTTCTACAAAATTTTGTATAACGGCAAAACTGTAATTTCCAAAATTTCATAATTACCTATGGCAGTAATTGGCAATCTGCGTGACAATTTCTTTTTTTGGAATTGTGTTTGATTTGTCCCTGACTGAAAGGGAGGTTATTGTGGGTAGATGTTAAGTACATCATAATGTAGTCATGTTGTTGTGATTGTCGGAGAGACCTACGACACAGGCATATTGGCGAGACTAGAATCCTGCAGCGTGCTGGGTAACATGTCATTTCCATCGCAGTGTGAAATCTGGGTGTGATGAGTAAACAAGCTAGGATGTACCAGCTACGGTGTGTGGCAAACAGTGAGAAGCAGGCTAACATCTGCAGGCTAAGATGTCGTTTAAAATTTAAATGCACCATAAAACGAAAATTGACCCTATTTTTGTTCTTATTACACATCCTGGTTTTATTGTGAATTATTCAGTGCACAGTCTTCCAAAATAATGTTTTGTCTTTGTTTACCATCAAAATGTAATAACTTGCTCCATCTCTGAAACGTACACCACCAAGACCTTCTATTTTTAACCCCTCTCGTCCAATAAACTGTCACGGACACTTTTCGCACAGTCTTGTACATTTGTATAGACATTGAAACCTGGGCTGTAACCACCACAGACATTGAATCACAAAATGTTTTCAAGCACAACGCTTCAGTTTTTATGAAAGAGTGCGAGGTATAAGAAGTAACTGAAGATTTCATATTTGACAACTGGTTTACGATAGAAATGTTAAATGACCAACAGTATTGTCCAGTGATCCAAACTATACTTTACTGTTTTGACAAATTGGGTTACACTTTATTTTACAGTGTCTTTGTTACATATGTTACATGTACTTACCATAGTAATAACAGTAAATGATGCATAATTGCATGCAACTAACCCTCAACCAAATCATAATAGTACCCTAACCCTATAGTTGACCCTGGACCACAAAATCAGTCTTAAGTTGCACGGGTATATTTGTGGCAATAGCCAATAAAACACTGTATGGGTCAAAATTATCGATTTTTCTTTTATGCCAAAAATCATTAGATATTAAGATCATGATCCATGAAGATATTTTGCCAATTTCCTACCTTAAATATATCAAAATTTTATTTTAGTAAGTGGATGCAGCACAATAGTTGTATCTCGGCCAAATGTTGTCCTATCCAAACCATACATCAATGGAAAGCTTATTTATTCAGCTGTCAGGTGATTTATTTCAATTTTTCAAAAAATGGACACATAAGACTGCTTTTGTGGTCCAGGGTCACATGTAGTTAATTAATATTACTCAGTACTTAAATTTATAATTACACTGTAACAATGACACCTTAAAATAAAGTGTAACCACAAATTGTTTTCATTTTTAAATG
This sequence comes from Tiaroga cobitis, assembly GCA_030578255.1. NCBI lineage: Eukaryota > Metazoa > Chordata > Actinopteri > Cypriniformes > Leuciscidae > Tiaroga > Tiaroga cobitis. The sequence goes on along the minus strand of CM060601.1, from coordinate 33,333,001 downwards.
AAAAGCCTATTATTTACGTGATTCAGGAAATGTAATTGATAATTTACTTTATAAGTTAACGTTAGTGGCTTAAAAATATCTATATAATAGTAGATATTAACTATACAAATATGTTTATGATTTATGAAATATGATTTTCTTAAGAAAGTGATCTCCCAACTAATGCTGTAAACTATACAGGGAAACCTCTCTTTATACTTTACTCTAATATTATAGGTTTAAATTAACAACAAAGCCCAAACTATTAATTTCAACTGCTATTTATTTTTTATAAATATTTTTTTACGTTTCTAAAGCTGTGCACAATTAAATACTTTTCCGTTTTAAAATGTTATCAGTACGCTCATCTTACCCACATATAAATAGGTACATGTAAATATTAGATATGAATACTAATGAGATAAGACTGAACCAACGATGCTTAAGCGCATTAGCCACGTTGCAAGATGTGCAAGAATGCACAGATACAGACAAAGAATTCTGATTAACTGAAACTTTGCACGTCTCAAACAACCCTCCCCTGACCTGAGATATCTCTGTAGGTCAGCGCATCAACATGGTGTCTTTGACCCACCCCTCCTTCGGCTGACACGTTCGCCTTAGCACTCGGGGCTCCTGACAGAGCAGGGACTGACCCTCAGTTGCAGCCCTTGCCTAATAACTCCTGGAGACAGTCAAAGGTCACAACGGGGTGGCAGCAGACGGCACTCCACAGATGGAGGACGACTAGTGTTGTGCTCCTGTCACATCAGCATGCGGTGGTCTCCTCCTGAGGGAGTGAGGGAGATGAGATGAGAGGGAGAGCGAGCGAGAAGGAGACAGAGAGAGCCCCCTGCCCCAGGCCTTAGTCATTGGTAATGAAAGGACACAGGGGCAGGATGGGAAACATGTGAATCAGTGGTGTGCCACTGAATGCCCTGAGGCACCTTGGCATTCACAGGCAGCTAGCAGGTGGCAGAGAGTCAGACAAAGTCTGTGCACAACACACACATACCCACGCGCTCCATCTATCCCTGTCTGAATGTCACAAGCTGGGAACGCAGCCAAGAGAAATCCGGGTATTTGTGGGATTGGAGCATGTCTTTAAGTATAAGGGAAAAAGGAAATAACTTCTTATAGTTCAAAAGGGGAAGACTTCAAAAGCCTAAGGCACACAACAAACGTTTGCTTGCTCAGCATCGTGTCCGTGATCTCCTCACTGAAGACATCAGTGACATGCTCGATCAAACAATATGTACACACAATAATCTCTTTTTTTTCCATGTTTACAAAGTTTAGAAGATCATAATTTACATACGAAAATTTTTATAAAAAAAAATCAAGCACATCATGTATTGACCAAAATTATTTAGAAATTCTATACAAAATTCTAACATAACACAAATGAGAGATTCAGGAAAAAATTCAAACAACATTTTTTTATTTTTTATTCATTCATTCATTCATTCATTCATTCATTCATTCATTCATCTATCTATCTACTCATCTATTTATTTATCAATTTATTTATGTATTGGAGGGTTCTTTAGAATCTCATTTCTACCAGATAGACTCGGGAGAATAATGCCGTTACCAGTAAACATTTATTAACAGCTCAGCAAGCATAATATGATATAAAGTTATTTGGCGTAGGCCCCGTCTGTAGTTTGCATTCCGAGGGTACGATATCTGCATGTCCTGCCTGAAGACGAAGGCAGTGGTGCAGCCGACCCCTCCTTATGAGACGGGACCATCCTGGGGGTGGTGTTGGGGAGGGTGGAGGAGAAGGGACATCTTGCTGGTGGAGGGGAGGATGGAGGTGAATGGAAGCGTCAGCATCTGCGAACTCAAACGTGTAAGTTTCGACCTTTTATACTATGAGTATTTAGAGCACGATTGGATAAAGTGAAGGTAAACGGTGATGTAATGAATGAGTCTTCCCGGCAGAACTTACGCAAAAGCTGCATTTCCTTTATCAAAAATGACATTATATTATAATACTATATTTTAATAATTATAATAAAACATTTCTATTTTGTTGTTATTATTAATAATAAGAAGAAGAAGAAGAATTATGTAAACAAATGTAATAATAAAAAAAAAATTTAAATATAAAACACTATACATTTTATTAGTAATTGTCATGGATGCTCTCCATCTGCTCATCTTCAACAGTCCAGTCATCTAGGCTGCGTCTGTAAACTGATAAATGCTGTTTTTGGAGGACGCATTCCAAGGTCGGAAGGCATCAAGCCACGTCCGAATGCAATGTTAGTTTTACTTCCTGTCTCCCGAGATACCTTAATTTGATCGATTTTTGAAGGCAGCATATATCTATCCTTCGCTGCCTTTGATATCCCACAATCCTGTGCTTTCCATTCTGTGACTCCATGCAAGTCCTTGATGGTACAGGAGAGCTACATTGCATATAAGATACAGCTGGTATGATCTTTGTTCCTGTTCAGATGCTCAGGTCAGCCATAGAAACAAGTAGATGGAATAAAACAAATGGCAGAGAGAATCTGTAACTATTGTAAGCTAACTTTGAATACCTCTGTGATAGAAGACGAGAAGCATTTCTTGTTAGACTGTTCTTTGTATGTGGATCTGCGTTAGAAATATTTCGGTGATCTCGCATTTAATGGTAATGTTTGTATTGATGTGTCACAGGTCTGTGAGTCAAAGTAAGCAAGAAGATTGGCATTGTATATATATATATCATGGAATGAAGAAAAGTACATCTGTCATGATATTGTGATTTTTTGGAACCATGGGCCAAGAGGCCATGTATTCCTGAAATAAATTGAAAAACCCTGCTCTATTTTGTTGTAGATCATTAAACCGTTATGCTGCCTCAGAAGTCTGTCCAAAATCAGTTTTGTGAGGTGCCTTTGTGCGCAGACGCTGCCTGCAAAGTCGTTGCCTGATAGGGCAGTGAGTCAACAAGTCAGCTGCCTAAGTTTTCGGACACAGCCCTATAGTCAAAAATTACATTTTCCGGAATTCCTCATGTTCTTCACCTGCACTCCCTCAGCCACCACTGAGTTTTCCATCAGCCCTCCAAACTACACCATGCAGGATAAGAGCACACACCTCACAGTTACTCTTTGTCTGGTCTCAACTATGGATTACAGACTACTTATCCTTTCTTCTTACTTACTGTGTCTCCTAGTGATTGTCCAGCAAGCAACTGTTTGGAGTATTAGGCTATACGTACCTGTCTATTCGCCATAATCATGTGAAGAGATGTGCTCTCTCTACTATCATGCTTCAGTCATCCTTGCTCCGCTGGTACCCTGGTAAACGACAAGAGACTCAGTTAGTTCCTATTCATCTGCTCATTTTTATTCTGACTGTGCCTTTACTCAACTGCTTTCTGTTTAATTCATCACTGTCAATAAATACTCTGGTTGAGTTTAAAGCTGCACTCCGGCGTTTTTCCTCTTTATTGCCATCTCTGTTCGAAATCTGCAATTGCAGTCATTCGCGGAATTATCAACTTTACATGAGTTGTACTTCAACACCCTCGGCACGGCACAGCGCGGATGAACACAATGTTTGAGGAGGCTGTGAGGCTGTCAGTCACCGCGCCGGTGTGGATACTGTCATTCAGAATCACAGATTATTCTTTTTGGAAGTATGACCAACATAAGAATTTTCACTGAAAAATGTCATCTGAACAAGTACGAAACATCTACTTTTGTTCTGGTTCTGACATTGCAGTAAATCGCGCTGATTAAATCTAACAATCGCTTATAAGTTATCATATCACGCAAAACCGTGCAAATTATACTTTGTTCTCAAATTGTTAATGTTAACAACGTCAGCATTGCGTGACTACATGTAATGTCCTTCCGATATGTATCCTTGTTTTCGCATGGGCCCGGTTGCAGTCTCTTTCTCTCTGTAGCCACTCTGAAGTCGGAACGAAGTCTTTTGCATTTTACAACGGGTGAATCTGTTGTCACTGGTGATTGTCGTTTGAACCTTTCTGGATCCCCCATCAAATTGATAAGTTTAATTATATCAAGTGCAGTGAGAAAAGGCTATAAATCTCCACCTCCAGCATCCTCACACGCAATATAGCCTACTAGCCGAGACTCCTTCTTTATGTGTACAGATGTGACATAATGACGCAAAGACATGCTCGAATCTCCAGCGGAAATCCACCAGTACCACTGGAATTAAAAACATTATTACAAGCTTAGTGCTTTGAATCGAGCTAAGGCAAGCAGATCGTTTTGAACACTGGCGGGTTATGTATTTTCTCAAATATGTATTTTGGATAATTTTTAACCCCAAAAAAGCTACGGACTGCAGCTTTAACTTAATCTCGGTCTCTGAGTCTGGTATTCCGTTACAATAGTACTGTATAGCATTATATAAAATAAATTAATATAATAACTGTTGTTGTTGTGCCTTCATGAGGCCTGAAAAAATAGTTGGTTTGGATATTGTGGGATCTGTGATGTCACACAGGCAAATACATTTGCATATGACTTTAACAAATAGTTTTACATCATCACACCAAAGGCCCTGCCCACTGGTGTTCAGTTGCTTAAAAACTGACACCTGTTCACACCAGACACAAGTGTCATGTCAAAAGCAAATTATAACTCTTTTAATTTGACTGAAACCTTCTACACGAGTACACAAATGCCTTTTCAGTTTCTGACATACTCTGCGCTCTTGAGTCTGTCGACAACAGGACAAATGGAAGAGTAAAAGAACGTTCCCTTTCGAAGGAACTTGCGATGCGTCGACGCCCAAGCACTTATGTCAACTAGTCCAACGGCGAGAGTGACTTTCACGGGCGGGTGACGTCACGACCAGGAAAGGATAAAATCACATCCGGTTTAGAACCGTGCTAGCTTCTGTGCGTTCAGCAAGCGCTCTATGTGAGTGTGTCTCTGTCTATTTATTGTTATTTGTCCTAAAGCATATTTATATATTTGACAGAAGTATGGCGAGCAAACAGCTTTGGATTGTGTGTTCGTCCCTGCCCTTGCTTCATTACGAGTGGGGACACACGCGATTCATGTGTTGTTTGTTTGGGAGTGCATGTACGGTCAGCTCTAGTAAATTGGGGCTGACAGTGTTCATTCATAAATTCCCGACGTGTTTCATATCGAGAGTTTTAGCTCTGCTTATGTTTGCTTTCTTCTCGAGGGAAGAAAGTCAATAAAGATTATTTGGCTCGGATCTCACATTTGCAGAGGAAGCGCGTAGATTACGGGTCTGCAATAAAGATTCTGTGACTCGATCTCGGATCTCGCGTGTGCCGAGGCAGTGCGTAGATTACGGGTCTGCAATAAGAATATATTGCCTCAGATCTCGTGTCTGCAGAGGCAGTGCGTAGATTACAGGTCTGCATATCTGCAATAATTAAGAGGCTCTTCTCACGTTTGCCGAGGCAACGTGAAGATAATTGTCCCCAATGTATAATATGCGCAGGGAACTGAGCAGACGGAACTTATTATTGTGGGCAAACTAATTTTGTATTCTTTATAGTTTGAGACTGTCTATATTAATACACTATATTCAGCCTTTCAACTAGACCGTTTCTACTTGTCTTGTTGATATTTGGCTGCATTTAATTTTTTAGAAAATTAAATATGTACTCATCTGATCTTTGAGGAGTCATTTAATTCTGAGGAAATAAATGGTTAGTTCCCAGGGGGAAATGGATAACACCTCATTATACAGTACCCATCTCCCTCGGATGCCCTCCAGCGAGTTCTAGTCTCAGTGTCTGACTCGCAGAAAAGAGGGGTTTAAGAGGGGTCAGTTTGGTTATTTCCTGCCGGTCATCCGTTTCAGGACGCCGGATAGGCTTCTCAAGCTATACTAGAGACCAGTCTCGAGAGGCTGGTTCCTTTAGTATTCTCAGCCATAGTCATGTTGGGATAAGACATATCTGAGGACAGTCGTTATCTCGAAGAAGGCTTCGACTAAGAAGAAGTCCTGACACCGAGGCTACCAGACTTCTGAGGGTGGCCCCCTCCGGGCAGAGACGGGTTCGAGAATCCGTGTCTCCTCGGCACCCTCTGGGGGGCGACTCTCTGAGGAAGGTCGCAGTGCTGCCAGTTCGGTTTTCCCTGCCGGTTCGCCGTTTCAGAGTACCGAAGTGTCAGCGTCCCCAAACAATCCTCCGAGGAGGGTCGTAAAGCAGTCAGTTCGGCTGTTCCCTGCCGGTTCGCCGCTTCAGGGCACCGAAGTGGCTGTTCGACCAGTACCAGAGGCCAGTCTCGAGAGACTGGTCCCCTTAGTAGATTTTCTGGCAGCGTGGAAGCTACTGCCAAATATATCTCGTTGGGGCCTGCTCACTATAGAAAAAGGTTACAGAATTCAGTTCGGTTCTCATCCACCCATATTTCCAGGGGTCCTCCCTATGTGGTGGACCCCGAGCAGGCTGTGGTTATGTTATCATTTGAGATTAACAAACTCCTTGAACAGGATAGAGTGTCGTTTCCTGTGCTCCCCCTCAGATAGATTGGGGACCGGGATGGCATTCTCAACAGAAGCCTTTGAAGCAGAAGATGGATCTGAGGACCGTTGTTTCTGCGAAAAAGGCTTCGGCAAAGGTCCTTACGCCACTGGTGTCAGACCTCTGAGGGCAGCCCTGACCAGTGTGGAGCAGTGTACACCTCAGTATGCGGTGCCCGCCCCACCTCGCTGCCCTCAGGAGGTCGTTCTGCCTACCCCACCACCCTTGGTGACCCGGGCCGCAGCGGTCTCCAGCGAGCACATGGCTCAGTGTCACCATGACGCTGTGTCAAACTCGCACCCTCTGAGGGGGGTTCAAAAACAGTCAGTTCGGTTGTTTCCTACCAGTATGCTTCAGGTCACCGAAGTGACTTTTTCAATTACACCAGAGGCCAGTCTCAAGAGACTGGTACCCTTAGTAGGTTATCTGACAGAATGGAAAAAATCTGCCGAATATGTATCAGTGTGTCCTGCACATAGAGTAAGGCTACAGAATCCAGTTTGGTTCTCATCAGCCACGCTACAAGGGGGGTTGCTCACGTTAGTGCATCCCGAGCAGGCTCTGGTAATGGAGCAAGAAGTAAAGACTCTGTTAGCTGAGGAAGCTATAGAGCAGGTGTATTCGCCCAACAGAGAATCAGGTTTTTACAGCCGTTACTTCATTGTTCTGAAAAAGGATGGGGGGTTACGTCATTTGTTAGATCTCAGTTGAATCATGCAGTCAAGAAATTCAAGTTCAAAAGGCTGACATTCAAACAGATTGTGACTCAAATCAGATCTGAGGACTGGTTTGTCACGATAGATCTAAAAGACGCATACTTCCATGTCTCCATCCTCCCTCAGGTTTAATGAAGTTCCTCAGGTTTTCTTTCGGGTGCGAAGAATACCAATATCGGGTACTTCCATTCCGTCTAGCTCCATCACCCCGCACGTTCACGAAGGGCGTAGATGCAGCTCTGACCCCGCCCAGGCTGCAGGGCATACACATTCTGAACTACTTCGACTACTGTCTGATTCTGGCAGAATCAGAGCAGTTAGCGGTTCGGCATCGAGATGTCGTCCTCGCTCACTTGAAGAAATTGGAGTTGAGGCTCAATGCCAAGAAGAGTGTGCTTTCTCCATTACAGAGAACGGCTTGTCCGGTCAGACAACACATCGGTGGTCTCCTATATAAATCATCAAGGGGATCTGCGTTCACATCCACTATCATATTGGCGCACCAGATTCTCTTGTGGTCCCTAGGGAAGCTGCTCTCCTTGAGAGCAGTTTATTTTCCGGGGCATCAGAATGTAGGAGCAGACATCCTGTTTAGGCAGGGGCTGAGGCCCAGGGAATGGAGGCTCCACACCGAGGTGGTGGAGCACATTTGGGGGTTTTATGGCCAGGCACAAGTGGATCGGTTCACGTTTCAGGATACGACGCACGGTCCACTTTGGTTCTCCCTCACACACCCAGCTCCCTTGGGGCTGGACGTTGTGGTATAGACATGGCCGAGGCTACGTTTGTACGTCTTTCCCCGATTACTCTGCTCCCAGGAGTTCTGGAGGAGGTCCGCCGGGACGGAATAAGTCTACTACTAGTAGGGATGTCCCTATCCGATCACGCGATTGGAAATCAGGCCCGATCACGTGGTTTCAGACTCGATCGGAATTGGACGTTACCTCCCGATCAGGACTCGGATATATGTAAATTAGGGGTGTAACGGTACACGTAATTATTGAACCCTTTCGGTACGAGGCTTCCGGTTTGGTACGCATACAAACCGAACGATTCCTAGGACAATTTTTCCTGCAGACAAAATCTGCGCTGGTGCGATCACCACAATGTTGCGCAACATCAAATGGCAAACGTAATGAAAGCAGAACAAAACTGCGCTACTCATTATATTGTGCTTCACGGACCGTTTATCAGTTCGGACCAGCAACATCTGTGCAGCGCGAGATCAAGCGACACTGTGCTAAGGGATCCAGTGAAGAAAACATTTGAATTCGCCACTGAAGTAATAACATTGCTGCGAGATCAAGTGAGAAGCATTCAAATTTCTCCGTTATTAACCGTAGATCCCTATTAGATCAAACAGCACTGACGTGGGAACCAGGAGAAACATTGTGCCGTGAATGAACATGGATTTAATGTTGCACTTCAAAACTCAAATATTATATAAATATATATTTAAATGTTATTTTTAATGTGATTACCAAAACATTATTTGTTCATCCTTCAAAGATTACCCCCATTTATAAACCTGAAAGTTTCAAGATGTAGAAAAACTCAAACTTATTCAAAAATAGTTTTTCTTTTAATAAATAGGAAATTTCTCTGGCATTTCTTTCTTTTTGCTGTATCGTATCGAACCGAACCGCAAATTTTGTGAACTGTTACACCCCTAATGTATATATATATTCTCACTATTTTTTTATACACTTTTAAAACATTTTTTTTTTTGCCGGTATCGGTAGATACTCAAAATCAAATGACTCGGACTCGGACTCGAGGGCAAAAAAACCTGACCGGGACATCCCTAACTACTTGTAGAACCATACTGGCCGAGCTGTCTGGTTCTCGGACCTGGTGTCTCCTCCTCGTCTCAAATGGAAAGGGTGACCCTTCACCCCAGCCTAGAGATATAGAACCTTTGGGTTTCGTAAGGGTTTTACAACTTCGACCTGGGCGCTACCCCAGGTTCACAGGTGCTCTTGTCTTAGTTGTGCTCTCAGTATTCACATAGACAGGCTCTTGTTCGTATGACGTGTTGGGCATTCTCATTCCCAAAGCGTCATTGACACGACTGTTACGACTCAGGTTACGACTGTAACCCATAGTTCCCTGAGAAGGGAACGAGACGATGCGTCACTTTGCCACACTTCCTACATCCCTGTGATCAACTTGTGACGTCACCCGCCCGTGACGCTCACTCTCACCGTTGGACTAGTTGACATAAGTGCTTCAGACGCAATCACGCAGGGGCGTTCCCAAAGCGGCATCGACGCATCGTCTCGTTCCCTTCTCAGGGAACTAGGGTTACAGTCATAACCTGAGACCTTCTCTTTGACATCTCCTGTTTAAATAGTTTGGTTGCATCTCAGATTTAGAAGCATCCTGGAACAACTGGATGGCTTGTTTTAAATGGCATCCCGGGTCACGTCAGAGGATTATATGTTTGTTTGGAGCATTTGACTGCAGTTTAGTTTTGTAAACAAGGCACAGTGTAATGGAAAGTTTGCAAAAAACTTTTGTTGAAATGGTAATAAGGAGAGATGAAAATGGAAGTAAGAAAGGAAGCAGACACCGATATCTGACAGTAACATCGCAAACCGTAAGTAAACATAATGCTTTGTCTGTAAATGACAGTTTCATATGAACAGTTTCAAAACGCTCATTCACATGCAATAGCGAGGTGCCATTGAGACTTTTTCCTATGCAATGACGTTAGCAAATCATAGCATGGCCATGGAGTTTAGAGTGACTTTGTGCTTTGTTGTGTTTTCATGTTTTATGGGGACTTTCCATAGACATAATGATTTATATACTGTACAATTTGAATCTTCTATCACCCTACACTAACCCCACCCCAAAACACATTACAGAAAACTTTCTGCATTTTTACATTTTCAAAAAACATCACTTAGTTTGATTTAAAAGCTGTTTTCATCATGGGGATCAAAAAAATTCCCCAGAAGATCAATGACTTTGGATATTGTCATCTTTGTGGCGACATTTTGTCCCCATAACTTAGGGTTTATGTTTACCAGAGCCACACACACACACAGCTCTTCCACACTATAGTTTTGAGTAGAGACCTTACAACTTCAGAATTCCCTTTACTCTCTTGGCACAGTTGGGGCTGTTGACTCTCGGGGAATATTTCTACTGGAAACTGGCATATAAACCATCTCCTGAAGAAGTCATCCTCATAGCAGAAATGAAGAGTAGATGTCATATATGTCATAGGAGAAGATACCATGTCAAATTTATACTGATAGACTGACACACACAGTGTGCGGCACTAGCCTAATGTATCAAACATCTGTGTGACAGCTCATTGATGTCATGTTTTCACCCCAAATGAACTTTCCAATTTGGTATCTAAATATTTTAACAGTCCCTTTCTGTAAGTCATTTAATCATCTTTACTGTATTATAAGAGAGATCGGACAAATGAAATACTAGTGTATCAATGTTCACTGCAATATAATGTTAATATAAAAATATATACAGTATGCATCAATGTGTTTTATTGTCTTGTATCTCTGTAATGCCAAATAAATCTTTTGCAAGCTGAACTGAACGGGGCATGGTTCAAACAGTTAATTCACGAATCAAATCAATTCACTGACTCAGTGATTTGGTCATTCTCAAGTTAACAGCTCACTGGAGGGGAATACTATAAATGAACAGTAACTTCAGTCTGCTTCTCACACAACGATATAGTATACAGTAGGTCTAGAAGATTTAGGAATATAGAGCACACGTTGGATAGACTACTTTTATAATGCTTGTTTGGTGTTATTTTCCAGCTTAATGGCAATGGTCACTATGAACTATCATTGTATGGCCAAAAATGAGTAAAGGCTTTGAGTTTGTTTTGTTCAGAATGACTTGAAAGTCTGCTTGTGTGTGATCCTCAGTTCTGTAGCATGTAATGCACAGTTCTTCTCGGTAACCATTTACAAAGCCGACAAGTGATGCCTAGTCTGATCAGATTTTAAATGTTAAATGTTTCACAGACAAGGCTTAAGTTAGTCCCAGACTAAAATGAATGTTTGAGCGGTTTTAACTGAAAGCAACTTGCACTGGCATATCTTAAAATATATCAGTGCCATTGTTTTGTCTCAAGATCCACACCATGGTTTTTTTTTTCCTAAGGCACCTTTATAAAAGCTACTTAAATGCCCTAATTGAACTAAGCCTAATCCTGTTTTATTCTAAGCCCTGTCTGTGAAACTGTCAAACTGTTCTTTTAAGTGTTGTTTTTTTTTTTGTTGTTTTTTTTTTTGCGTTTGCGTTTGCGTTTGTGTTTCTCAAGAAAACACTGGTCCACCTCATCACCCCCAAACCACTGTGACCTCTGAGAAGACACGACTGCATGTCATATTTCATTCAGTCGATAGTTGTTTAGTTATGTAAGCACACAAAGAGTTCAGACAATGATCTCCACACCTGTGCCCTTTGACACTGTACCCAGTACAGGATCTTTTTCTTGATCGCAACCTGCGATCTTAAATACACTTCTTCTGCAGGGAGACATTTAACGTGACAAGCCTGCCAACACTTTCAGAGATGGAGAAAGAGAATGATAAAAACAAAATGAGAGAGAGACGCAGACACACATAAACACACCAAAGAATTACTCTCTAGAGAAATGAGAACTGGGGCAGAAAATGTCATGAACAATTAGTGAGAACCCCTTTTATGAGATAAACGCAAGCATCCATGATAATTAAACATGCAATAATTAATACAGAGAAACAGTATAAGACTTCCTCTTCTAATCCTGCCTATTCCAAGAGGACCTGGGACAACATATGACTGGTAGAAATAAGTCTGTAATGGGATTTAAAACACAACCAGGAAAATAATGGAAAACATCTGCCTCTCTCACTTTCTCCTCTCTCCCTCCCTCCCTCCCTCCCTCCCTCTCTCTCTCTCTCTCTCTCTCTCTCTCTCTTCCTCTCTGCAGTATGAACATCCAGTGTTCTTGGAAGGAAAGAAAAAACTTAGGCAGGAAGGAAAAGGTGATAATGAAGGAAGGAAAATTAAACAAAGAAAAATAAAGAAAAAAGAAATGGTGGAAGGAAGTAGAAGGGTAAGGATATAATGACAGGAAAAAATGAATGTATGAAATAGCAAAGGTATGAAGTAATTTAAATAAGGAAGGAAGAGTGGAAAAAAGATACAGAAGGAAGGAAGGAATGACAGATGGACAGAAGGAAGGAAAGACAGATGGACAGAAGGAAGGATAAGGAAGAAAGAATGGAAAAAATAGACGTAAAGAGACGGATGGACAGAAGGAAGGAAGAAAGGAAAGAACTGAGAAATGTATATAAGAAAAATGGAATTGAGAAAAGGATATAAGGAAAATGGAACGGATTGACGAAAAGTATAGAAAAAGTAAAGGAAGAAGAAAGGACATACAAAGGAAAATAAAGGAATAAAGGATAGATGGAGGAATTGACTGATGGAAGGAAGAATGCAAAAAAGAAAGAAAATAAGGATAGACTGAAAAATAATTGAGAAAGGATTCAAGGAAAAAGGATAGAATTAAAGGAGGTAGGAAAATGTAATTAATGAAGAAGCAGGTAAGGAAAGAGGAAAGGAAGGAAGGAAAAAATGGAATGAAAATAAAGAAAATAAATAAGAAAAAAGAAAGAAAGGAAACGGAAAAAGGACAGTTGGAGGAACCAACAGACAGAATGGAATAATTTTAAAGGACATATAAACAGAACGGAAAGAAAGTAAGAAATGGAATTGTAGGAAGTAAGGAAAGAAAAACTAAACAATTGAAGGAGGGTAGAAAAAAGTAATGAAGGAAGGTAGGAAAAAGGAAAGGAAATAAACACTATGTAGAAATGAGGAAAAGACGGAAGGGCAAATAGAAGGAAAAAGGAAGGTAAAATGGCTGAAAGAAATTAAGAAAAAGGGAAAGGAAAGCAATGTAGGAAAAGGGAAATTAGACATGAAAAATAAGAAACAAGGAATGGAAATTAAAGAAGAAAGGAATGAAGCACATTGGGCAGTATGTTAGAAAATACTCAAGATACATGTTAGTTATTCACAGACAATATTAATTGTTTCACTTTGAACAGAAATATGTTCATTTTATGCTCCAAACTCCACATAATTTCCACGCTTTTCCCCTCTCCCACCCATGAAATCAGACACAATTTTTCAAGTAAACAACCTATTAATCTTTTAAACGGTTACAAATCCTGCATTCTGGTCATGAATGATGAATTATGTATGATAAATATAAGGGGGGAAAAAACGCCACTAACAACAAACATTTCAACACTTGTTCATGCCAGAGAAAACAACATTTTCTCAGGCGGTTGTTTAGCACTGTACCCAAATGTTGCCGTGGGTCGTTTGCTGACTGCTGTTTCTAAATCTTATCCTGCACGCTGCCTTCTTGACAGTAATTAAGAAAGGCAGTAAATCATATTTCCACTATTTTTGAGGGCAAAGTTCTTTAAATAACTCTTTAAAAAGACACTCCCAGGCTGTGTTGGGAAACATGTCATTCATATCCAATCAGATCATATTACATCGTTTTGCAAAGGTTTTGTAAGTCTCTGCGCGTATCGGGGTCTGTTTGTGTGATTTATGAAGTGTTGTTTGGCAGTCTATGATTATGCTGTATGTGAAATTTGAGAAATCTGTCTATCTTGTCACGATACCACCGGAAGGAAGGAAGACTGAAAGAGCAGGTTGGTTACAAGCCTCAGAGGTGATATCACTTACACGCCTGCATGGATGTATATGCTAAGACACAATTGAACGCTGTGATATCACGTATGCATAGGTTTTATCACTGACAAGCACATTTTGATCCGTTTACACACAGTATGTGCGACAATATCCAGTATCATACATATATAGATCACATCATAGCTTAAAAACACTCACGCTGTGTATACCCTCAGCACTGTTTGTTTCTCTCTCCGGGTTCCTCCATTACTAAGGCTCTCCTTCAAAGCACACAGATGTAACGAATGTCCCAATATCTGCTGCTTCAATCCCATCCGACACACTAGCGGTGCCATGACAATGTGCCTGCAGCTCCAGAACCCTGGCCATGAGTGAAAGTGGGTGCCCACAGGCGTCAGTGTTATCAGGCTCAGTCACATTGGCACCTCTCTTGGCACACATTAGTGAAAAGCAGGGTGGTATCTGAGGATAATGAATCAGGGATGTTCCTGAACCCCATATTCAGAGCAAGCGCTGTGGTCAACATAGAATGCTAGAGTGGTTAATTGGTTTTGGGAGATAACGGATTTGGATTATTGCAGCATGAAGAGACAAACAAAGTTAATGGTTTAAGGGTCACGGGCTGTGTCTCACCGACCCCAACACTCATTTTCTCAGGTTCTCTTATGAAACACTTGCATTATATTTAGCCTTTGGATGTGGAGGTGGTCTGCAACCCCTTCGGCTGTGATTATTATTATAACTGTGATGTATTCACAATACAGTGCCTTATATAATAGATAAATAAATACATTTTTTCATTTTAAGTTTTAACTTTGTAAGGGATTTTTTTAAATGAATAGCTAATCAAATAAGAAAATTAAGAGAAATCCTTCCACTAGAAAATCTAGTTCCTAACATGTAAACAGCAGTAGAATGTTATTCAATGAATAAAACAATACAATTACATTACAACTTTGTAAAGCATTAAAAAACATTAAACACTTTTTTTTAATTATTAAAAAATTATGAGAATTCCTTCCACTAGAAAATAGTTCCTGACATGTAAACAGTAGCAGATTGTTATTCATTGGATGCTGTGCAGCAAAATAAATACAGAACCTACAGTTCTTCTTTGGTTCAACGTTTCATTCAGTAACGTTAAGAAGTTTTGATTTATACGGCTTTGAATGTTCAATCACATGATCACATCACAGTAGCTTACAAGTGTGTAAGCAATCTTCAATGGCTGAATCTGAAATCGCCCCCTATACCATAGGGCGTTATTTGAAGTGAAAGCCATTTGTAGTGGTGTCCGAAACCATAGTGGTCCTTATTGAGTGCACTCATTCTATCCCACATTGCACTGCAATAACAAGTGTAGGCCTACAGCTGATGTACACTCAACGGCTGTCCGAATTCGCTCACTTTTCATTCACTCCTTCAAGTAAACAGTATTAGTGGACTAACGGGGAATAGTGAATAAGGGTTTAAGCCGGGGGCGATTTCGGATTCAGCCTATCACTTGTTTCTGCCTCTTCTTCGCTTATTTTTGGCGGGCAATGAGTTAACATGTTAATTATTTACCCGCCATTGATGAAATTTTCGGGCTTTCTGTGTTTTCACTGTTATGCGGTAGGGGGCGCTATTATTAAACTTTTTAAAGGGTACAGAATCTCGCCGATCAATACACATGGGACACGATTTTCTCCGCTTTTTGTTCAAAATGTTGCTTTTTATTAAAACTTATCTACATTCAATTCAATTGTGAATGTGAAAAATTACCCACATTTAAAAACACAGTGCTCAACTTAAAAAAAAACATGCCTCTATACTTTTTTTGTTTTGTCATTCCTCTATGGAGACAGATTAGTTCCTCTGCCCTGCGCTTTGCATTTTTTAAACGTAAAAACATGTTCTGTATAATCCCCCTAACTTGATTAATTTATTATTAAGTCCTATTGTATGTAAATGCTGAAAATAGAATGAAATTGTGCAGTTCACTTTTCTGTCCATGCATGCCTTAGTTAACCCAGGATAACCTTTTATCTAGAACATCTTTAAATATTCAAACCTCAAGAATTATTACATACAGTGCAGTATGTCAAAAAAACAATATCTTCAGACAGAACTGCAGTGGCATTTATTTTTGAAAAACCTGTCCCATGTGTCCTCAAAATCCAAGTTTTATGTCTCCTTGCAAATGCCCGGAACAGCAATGGTACTTTCTGAGTGCATTGTAGCTGGTATTCATATCCAATTAATTAATTTCAGCTGTCAAAGCAAGCATAACATCACTCTAATTCAAAGACTAGCTGAGATGTCATTTGCTTTTCATACTTGCTTTTCATTATTTCATACTCTAGTATCCATAAATTATTCAATCTAAGCATTTTACATCATAGATTATTTATGCTTTGTAGCACTTTGACAAATTGTATTGTGACAGCGGTGCCAATGGAGAATTCTTGAGAACTGGATATGAAGGGAATGTCATTCAAATTCATCCAGGGTTTGGGGACGATTCAGCATGTGTGCTGTGTTCTGTAATAAACATTCCCCAGTCCCAGTGTTTACAACGGTTCCCTCATAGCACATGATAATCAATTGTTTATATCAAGGTTTCAATTCACTTTCTTCACAAACCCAGCCGTAAGAAATTTTCACCCTGAGCGAATATAAATTGAACTCGACAACGGGTGACAGCAGAGTAGAAATAGCACTGTTTATGTTTATCTTTGCTTTAGGTTTTGTTTCTTTTCATTGCAGAGGAGAATGCTGGGTACGTGCCACCCCATTGAGCGAGCCAGTGTTTAAGTGGGCTCCTGGGACGCCGAGAGATTTGAGCACAAACAGTAAACTCTCTTATGAAATCTGCCTGCAATCTTGCACTCATTGGCGTTCTCTTTCTTTATTTTCACGAGAGGCTCTTCCTAAGGTCACCCGGCAGTACAGAACGTCGATCTGCCAATCGAAGATGTGGGTCGTGCACGGCACGTCTCCTCCCAGGCTGTTTAAAGCACTTAGAGGTGGGTTGTGTACAGAAAATAGTGGGAGTATGTATACATTATTTGAGTATTATGGACTTGAATGTGCATTTATTCTGCCAATACCACTCAAACACATCCACAAATGCAGTGATGCTGTTCTTTGAAATATTACTGACCTATTGGTGATTCTCATCTCATTTTTCTTCTATCAGCGACAAGTCGGATCTGCAATGGCAGGCCGTGGACAATAGGGAGTAACAAAAAATTGTCTTCAAATATTGATTCTTAAACCCAAAGTGATGTTGGGTCAGACTATGTATCAGGTTCATCCTTAGAGCCCAGCAGCCTCTCGGGAGGACGAAGGCTGACAGGCGACAAGTCTTTATTCGTTGTCGGCATCCAGATTTAGCGTATTTCTGCTTCCCAGGAGAGCCTTTTTTGATGGATCTATAGATAAACATATGGCAAAGACGCAAACATGCACACCTTTGCAAAAAAAAATGACAAAATGTTCACAGTATTCATATGTGCACGTCCAGTTGACCATTTGAAATGAGAACAGGATACGCTTTCCCCAATAGTAAAAGACCTAAAAATACACCCAGCCCATCCCAGGAGAGGGCTGGTGGTATCCTGGGCTTCAGTAATGAGAATTCAAGATGGCACTCAACCCCATGTCCCAAAGCTCAACACTGGAATCACAGTGGTTCTGATACATTCATCACAGCTCACAAAGCAGACGGCTGGAGTCTGAAGGGGCTTTGAAGCCTGGAAGACGTCAGGGCAGGCCCAGGGCGAGCCTAGCGTACAGGGCTGTCTTGAAGAGAGAAACCCTCATTCAACACTTCACAAGCCACCAGAGCCCTAAGAAAGCTGTTTTACAGAAATACAGAGATAAAGGCACAATGTGCAGCGTCTTTTTTGCAAGTTCGATCCAACCCAGGAAAAGGTAAAGCTCAGCAAGAGTGAATAAAAGGGCCGATTAGAGTTCAGAATTCAAGTTTAGTTTAAGTTGTGGAGTCTGTGGAGGAACTCATTGAGATTAGAAAATCAATGATGAATAGTGGAGCTGATTCTATTTCCAACTTTATTACATTGCAGTATTGGGCATGAGTTATGCCTCTTCACATCAGAGCTTATCTTTAAACATGTTCATAATCTCAGTCTGCACATTGCTAGCCTGTTTTCAGAACTTCACAATGTACTTTTGAGAGCTTCACAGTTCAACAAAAAAAAAATAGAAAGTTAAAAACAAGGTAGTTCCTTGTTTAAAAGTGCACTAAGTAACTTACTGGTTATGTTTCACTGGCAGATAAAACAATGGCCTTGGACTTTATACTGATACCTAGTGGCGTCTTTGTTTTTTTATGCAGATGTATTTGGCACCCTGTTATTATTTTATTCTGAAACCAACAGTGTCTGGTAATGGGGGGTTGCCATTTGGTGTGTTCAACTTGATGTGGCGCTGTGCAGACTGATAGGTGTATGACATCAAAGTACCGCAAGAGCGATTAGAGAGTAGATGGCTCTGCTTTATAATCGCTCTCACTGTACTTTGATGTCATACACACGATCAGTCTGTGTATCGCCGCTTCAAGTTGAAGACACCTAATTAGTTGCATGTGATCTCGACATGATGGTCCCCATGAGGCTCCAATCTACCATTTATTAAGTCATTGCCATTTTAAACAAATTTGTCAGTTGTTGTTGTTTTTTATTTAGATGTTAAATCTAGTATAAAAAACTTAGCGCACTTTTAAGTGGTTTGTAGATCTTTTTACAGAGTAACAGATGTTTTTAGCCAGCTGTTAGTTTTAAAAGTTTTGAAGGGAATTGCATCTGTAAAGCTCACATTACGTAACATTTTTACAGCTAGAAAGAGCTGTATTTTTACTGTAGTTTACCATTTTTTACTGATGTCTACTTCACTTGCATTTCTACTTTGCATTTGTGGAAGGAAGCTTTATAAATATTTCTCTCTTGAATTCCATCTTACACCAACAGTAAAAGACTAGAAAACAAAAAATGTCTCCATATAATCTTATATAGTGCAACAACAACAAAAATCGCCCATTCATTTTTAATTTGTTGTTATGATCCTATTCAGAAACCTTAATTAGAAGTGAAAAATTACTTAAAGGGTTAGTTCACCCAAAAATGTAAATTCTTTCATTAATTACTCACCCTCATGTCATTCCAAACACGACTTAAAGGCTTTCGTTCATCTTCGTAACAAATGAAGATCTTTTTGATGAAATCTGAGAGCTTTCTGTCCCTCCATTGACAGTTAGGCAACTACCACTTTGACGTTTCAAAAAGTTCAGAGATCGTAAAACTAATCTATATGAATTGAGTGGTTTAGTCAAAATATTCTGGACACTCGATCACTTTATATGATGAACAGATTTTTTGGGGGGTTTTATTCACATTTAAACATTCATCAACTCACACATCAGTGGTAAACGGAAGCTCAAGAATGTTTGCTTGATGTGTGAGAACCAATGAGGTTCATTCTCATGTGTTACGCAAGTTCGATTGAGCTTCTGTTTATGTTCGCAGATATGTAAATAAAAGAGTAAATTCAATCTGTTTATCATATAAAGTGATCGTGTCTCTTCAGAAAATTTGGACTAAACCCCACAATTCATATAGATTAGTTTTACGATCTCTTTATGAACTTTTTGAAACGTCAAAGTGTCAGTTGCATAGCTGTCAATGGAGGGACAGAAAAGCTCTCAAATTTCATCGAAAATATCTTAATTTGTGTTCCAAAAGATTAGCGAAAGTCTTACAGGTTTGGAACGACATGAGGATGAGTAATTAATGACAGAATTTTCATTTTTGAGTGAACTAACCCTTCAACATTTTCAGGGTAACGACCTGACCAAGAGGAGCAAATTGACAATAATTTGTGAATCGCACATTCAGAGCAATCCTCTCCCTACTCATGAATATAAAGTTCGCTGTGTGCTGGAAAGCGGATAAACAGTGTTAAACTACTGTCTCATCGTCATCAACCTGACTAACTTGCACACAGACACACAAGCTCCCAGCCAGGTCTGAACTGTCCATAGTTTGTACCTCAAGTCCCACATACTATAATCTCTCTCACACATGCACACACATACACACTAGAGCCGATGGAAATCCAGAAATTCACTTTCAGCTGATGGATACAGTCTCTCACATGAGCACCTGTGTGTCCAGCCGAGCAGATCTACAGTCGAACCTCAGGTTTATATAGAGATCCTTGTCCATCCTTATTATCTTCTGTCAAAACAAGGCAGCCATCTATAGTCTACAATAAGTTTGTCCATCTTTCACTTGTACGGAATCATCCTTAAAGTCAGTGTCTTAAACAAGATGGTCTCCTTTTCCATTAGGGGTTGTTGAGGCGTCTTGGGCCTCTTGGTAAGGCAGCCATGTTCTTGCTATCGTGTGACCTACGAATAAAAAGAGAGGTAGATTAAGGAACGCTATGGCACAATCACTAGAATGGAAAAACTTTGCTTTGAGATGTTTGAGAAGGCCTGTTAGAGCCATAACGTATAATATATATATATATATATATATATATATATATATATATATATATATATATATATATTGTAATGACCCGGCAGTCAGCACTAGCAGCTGGGTGCATTATGGGTAATTGTTTGTTGGGAGTTGATTTATGTGTTATTACACCAAGATCGTTGAGTTTTTGTGATAGTAAAGTTATGTGTGTTTATGTTCAAGTTAGGTTAGGTGTTCTTGGTTCATTTACTGCCTTGTTATGTAATAATGTGTCTCTCACTGTCATGGAGAGAGATGTGTAAGGGAGGGTCTTGGCGATAGGGCCTTGCCTGTGTGATTTGTTCTATGTTCAGAATAAAACGAGGAGAAAGACACAGTACTGCCTCCTGCTGGTTTATTTTACTAATGCTTCACCTGCTGAAACACTCATGGTCGTGCGGTGTATGGGACACAAGTGTTCATATCTCGTGCTAGTAATTAGCATAGTAAAAGTGAAATAGCATAGCTTAGCTCTGGTCAGTCCCACGTTATATTGAATAACTACAAGTTATTACAATATATATATATATATATATATATATATATATATTACGCCATAGCATAATAATTTTGAAGGAGGAAGGGTTGGTGCTAGACAGTGTTTTGACTGTGGAAAATGTTTTTGGAACGTGAATAAGTGTAAAATAGTTTTTGAGCTTGATTTCTCTTAAATGTAACTTGACAAAGAAAAGGTAAAGCTTTACAAGACAAGTTATGGATTCATGAGTCAAATCCTTTCTGCTACCCCCTTTTGGAACGGTAAGTGGCTCGGATCACCATTACAAGGCTTATTCACAGCAACAAAAATAATTTTCTTAAATCAATAATATCAGTGCATTAACTAATGTTAACAGATACAAATTTTGATCTTAATAATGTATTAGTAAATGTTGAGATTAACATTGATTATAAGTGCTTTAGAAGTATTGTTCATGTTAACTGATGGAGTTAAAGCTGCAGTCCGTAGTTTTTCCTCTTTGTCGCCATCTCTGTTCGAAATCTGCAATTGCAGTTATTCACGGAATTATCAACTTTACGTGGGTTGTTCCTCGGCACTAGCCTGGTCCCACCAGACTCTCGTACATTTCATTTGTACAGAGAGTCTGGCCTCGCTCCATTGACAAGTGTTAACTTCCTTGTAGGCGGGTACTCTGTTGAAGTTTAAAACTATTGGATCTGCACAGAGTCACTCTGGATGTGCCATAACCAATCGCTGACGTTTGGTCGTGACGTATGATGACTTAAACCACTCACGACATCAATGTCATCGTTCTCAGCCACTCCCTCTGTTCGCTGATTGGAGCGGTAAAAAAACGTCCGGAGAAAACCAAAGAATACACCACAAACCCAGACGTAGAAGGAAAATTAAAATTGAGCGGAAGTACGTAGGAGGGCGGAGCCAGGCTAGCTCGGCACGGCGCAGCGTGGATGAATCCAATGTTTTGAAGAGAATGTGCGGCTGTCAGTCGCCGCGCCGGTGTGGATACTGTCCTTCGGAATCACAGATTCTACTTTTTGGAAGTATGAGCAACAAGAATTTTCACCCGAAAATGTCATCTGAACAAGTAAGTAACATCTACTTTTGTTCTGACCAACTAAGGGGGAAAAAAGCATTGCAGTAAATCACAGTGATTAAATCTAACGATTGCTTATCTTATCACGCCAAACCGTGGAAATTATCATTTGTTCAAATTGTTAATGTTAACAACATCAGCAGCATTGCGTGACTACATTTAATGCCCTTCCGATATTTTTCCTTGTTTTCGCATGGGCCCGGTTGCAGTCTCTTTCTCTCTGTAGCCACTCCGAAGTCAGAAGTCTTTTGCATTTTACAACGGGTGAGTCTCCAGTTGTCACTGGAGATTGTCGTTTGAACCTTTCTGGATCCACCATCAAATTGATAAGTTTAATTATATCAAGTGCTGTAAGAAAAGACTATAAATCTCCACCTCCAGCATCCTCACACGCAACATAGCCTACTAGCCAAGACACCTTCTTTATGTGTACAGATTTGACGTAATGACGCAAAGAATTTTCCGCGGAAATCCACCAGTACTACTGGAATTAAAAACATTCTTACAAGCTTACCATTTTGAATCAAGCTAAGGCAAGCCAAAATAAATTTTTGAGCAAGTACATAACCAGCATAACTATCTAGTTTTGAACACTGGCTGGTTATGTACTTGCTCAAAAATCTATTTTGGGTAATTTTTAACCCCAAAAAGTTACGGACTTTAGCTTTAACTGTAACAAATGAAATCTAATTATAATGTGTTACCATAAGTTCCTTTAGTGTTGGAAAGGAAAATGAAGCTGTATGGCAGGCAGCTGTACCACAGAAAGGCAGACAGTGGAGAAGGATAATAAAAACAAAAAGGAGAGATATTAAGCAGAGGGTACAGGAGGTGAATGTAAAGATATAAGAAGGCAGATGGAAAGAGACAAAGAGAAAACACAATATGTATCTTGGCGCATCGCCACAATCTCCAGTGACAAGTGCACTGAAGCCTGCTCGTTACTGTTCCATTTCCACCTCTATTAAATACAGAATTAATGCTCACTGGAGTAAGATACTCCCTCCCGCCTCCCATCTGTGCCTCAACGCAGCCCATTGGCCTCCTGAGGGGGCAGTAGGCAGGGCTTAGCCAACTGACAGTCAGCTCAGCCAATAATGGACTCAACAAACAGAGTCATTAATCCTGAGTGAAAGACCCAGAGCCGTCATTCATTTCTCGTCTCTCCCTCTTACCAATTTAATTAGGACTCTTAATTTTAAAGCCTCAGTGGCGCTCATTGCCATAATGCATTTTAATGAACACAACAGATGTTCTGCTGTTACTTTATAACTCTGAGCAATTATTCTTATGGCAGTTGTGTGTTCTCATACACCGTTATTTCTTTAATACTTCACCTGTATGTCACACCTGCACGAAACAGCCGTCACCCCGGCATTTACTGAACAAACCTCATCTCACCAATCTCAAATTCATTTACATTTTTAGCTTGAATATAGACATTTTGAGGCGTTGAACCATGGGTTCAGATATGAAGATGACCTGATGCACAAAATGTAGTCAATTTTAAAGTTTGCTTTCATGCCTTTTTCAAGTCAAAGCTAGCATGAACCAACAATGTTGTTCGTGCATCTTCGTCTATTGGCTCGTTTTTTTTTTTAATTCTCCTTTGAACGTTTTCTCTGTGCTACTGAAGTCTTCAGGGATTTATTCTCTGAGCCACAAATTCTGTGGAGTAACTCTGAAATGTTATTTATCTCCAAGCAATGCTCATTCTTTAATAAGTCTCTTTTAGAAAGTTTGAGTGATATGTCTGCATATAACTTTCAGTAAAAAGTGCTTTTTGAGAAGTCAATATAGTGCCCATAAAACAAGTGAACATTTGAAAAGGTATGTTTTATTGTTTTACATATCTTAAATTACAATTTTATCTCATAACATACCACTTCTTGTACTCTTCATACTCTCGCTTCAGAGAACCCTCTTACAAAAGTAAGGCCTCAACAAAATGCTGCTTTGAAGAACGGTTTGCCTGAGAAAAAAGCTTTGGGAGAAGCGCTCCTCAAAGAAACGCCTTCTGAGAATACTCCCGGGGAGTGTTTTGATGGCATAGTAGCTCTTAGAAAGGTCTGTTTAAAAGGTACTTTTATGGCAAAAGGTTCTCAGATGCCTCTTTTACCATGGTCAAAGACACTTTCGGTGCCAACCTGGGTCTGCACGTGTCAGAATGTAACCAGCCTTTAAAAGGATAGTTTACCTAATAATTCTAATTCTGTCATCATTTGCACACCCTCATGTCGTTCCAAACCAAAACTTTACGAGATTTCTAAACCGCAGAAAGGACTATTTTTGCCCCAATCTGAATGCAGCGTGCCTAAATCTAGCACAAGAACTGAATAGAATGTGTTTACCTTTATGACATTAAAGAAGAAATCACAGAATAAGGACAACATCCGTGGTTTAGGAATATTTTGGATACAAGAGAGATGATGTATCACAGAGCAAGGTAATTTGCAAGACCTGTCAAACTATCATTGCGGCAAAACAGAGTAGAGAGCACGTTTTCTCGGTTAAAAACACGAGATGCAGGTCTGGACTTTCAATGGAGGGACAGAAACCTCTCAGGTTTCACTACGAATATCGTAATTTGTGTTTCAAAGATTAAACAAAGTCTTATGTGTTTGGAATGACATGAGGTTAATGAGATAATGACAGAATTTGTATTTTTGGGTGAACTATCCCTTTAATCAGTGTGGTCCTGATTTCCTCAAGGCCCCAATAAACCACATCAGCAAAATGCAACTCTGGCTCATTCACCTTGGTGGTTTTGACTTTGTTACCGGTGCTGCAGGACCAACCAGTCAGGTCTGGAAGAACTTTACACTCCTCGCCGTCCATACATGGGTGCATTTGGCACCACCACTTCTGCAGCACGATGGAAGCTGTAAGAGGAATGGGGAAAATTATAGGTTGAACTACTTATATTGTTACTACTGATATTATTATTTTCAGAGTACTGTACAGTATACATCCCTGAACATCCATTTTCTCTCATTTTTATCTACAATGACAATTTTGCCAATCCACACTGCCTTACATTTTTAAGTACAATCAACTTGGATGTTTAATTCATTTCAACTTAAATTACACAAGTTACAACTCACTTCTAAAAAAAATTGTTGAATCTTTAACTTATTTTAATGAGTTAATCCAAAGTAAAAACATGTTGACATAACTATTTTATTGTTCATCGGCTAGGGGGAAATTCTTCAGAAAGTGATTCCAGCTATTTAATTCCTTAGTTGTGTTGCGGACTTTTCTATTCTCATAGAATTTAAATGATTATTAATACTCTATCGTTATTTATCATCCTTGTTGTAGGCTATGGGCCGTAATAATGGAAAATTTCAGGTAGGATTCTCCTGCAATGTGAAATATAACAACTGATAATTACTAATACAGACCTCATCCACTTCCCAACTGAGAAATACAGAGGAAAATAAATGAAAGATCAAGAAATAACTAGAATTTGCTCTCGATCAGACGCCTGCTGCTGAAGCCATGGTTGGATAAACTGTTATTAACACCAGAAGATGAACAGAGTGAAACAGCTTCCTTTTTGCTACCACCTTTATGTGTCATAGCGCAGGAAGTCATGCTCCTTTATTCTCACTGAATAGTGCTACATTGGAAACAGATTCTCCAGCATCACTACACAATGCTCCAGCATCACTACACAATGAACCCATGATGTCTTCTCGAATATACATGATTTGCACCATGTGAATAATAACTGTTTTGACTACTTGTCCGCTATTGGTCGACCGAATAAGTGGTCTCGCTCAAAATGCATGCCATCGCTTGAGCCAGTGTTACAGTGACAGCGTTTGCAGAGAAAATCAATTCACAAATGACTTGACTTCACACAAGGTTTCCCAAACAGGGGTTTGCAAAAGAACTAAGTAATAAAATAAAATAAAATTAAAATACACATTTATAACCTTAAAATAAAAAACAATAAAAAAAATTTAAAGAGGAAACATTTTATGTTTATCTGTATCCCTGTGACCATTAACCAACATCAGAGAACCATTACAGTTTTTTTCAACTGCTTACACTTCAAAACTTTGACTCTTTTTTTTCATAAATTTACACACAAATCCAAGAATTTCACACACAAAATACTAAATGCCTCACATCTCTTGCAAAATGAAGCACTGCATTCAAAACATCACAAACATTTGTCTTACGTTGCAAACACCTTTGCCATAATATTATATTTTTGGATATATCTTATACACACAGTTGTTCAAAACCTAAAGCTCTTCTTTCTTTTTCTATGTACATTTCTGTAAAAGATTGAAAGTAATTGGCAGAGAGATGTTGAAAAATGTACGTAAACACGAAAGCAAGATTGCATCCAAACTATTTATTTTTTTACTGTAACCATTTCTGGTTGTGAATACAGTATTACACAGTCTGGAAAAACTATAACTTGACCTTTGGCCTATTTATAGGCCTATTCCAAAGCCATGATTGGTTGGTTTTAAGTAAAGCAAAGAGTGTTTGTGAGGAGTTAGTTAGTGTGACGCACTGATGAATTAGTGTGCCATTTTGATAGGTTGTGTTTGAAAAAGGAAATCAAGATACTTCCTGTACGATTTTTGTGTGTTACATAGAGAATTGTGTGTTGTGGTTTGCAAAAAGTGTTTTATAAAAACTAAGTCGAAGGCCAAGAATAAGTGTATGATTTAGCAGATGTGGTTCAGGTGTTTGAGTGTCAGGTTTTAGAAATTGTCTGACAAGTAAAGATTTTGTGTGTAAGCAGTTGAAAAAAACTGTAAACAATCTGAATTGTATAAAGTGCTAGAGAAATAGAGGTGACTTGACTTGTATGTATATTCAGTATATATTTACAAAATGAACAGACATGCAAGGGTCAAAAATGTATTTGTTTTGTCTCAAAACATTGAGTTTAGATTCCTAAGTGATCAAATTAGGTATATTTACACGATAAACAGAAATGCAAGAGGGTAAAAATAATGTATTCCTTCCTGAAAACATTGAGTTTTGATTTCTAAGTGATCAAATTATGTATAAGTGTTTTCACACATTATCATTGGGTGTACTGTAGGTCATCAGTAAATGAGTGTGCCATTTAAATGAAGTGTTTCCCGAATGGAACACAAGAGCTGTTAGTTTAGAATGATGTGTCTAATGTAGAGAACTGTGTTTAGCATTTTACAAAAGGTTTGTTTTACAATTCCAAACTGAGTGTAAAGCTTATAATGTGCTATGTCTGTATATGAGTGAATGGTGAAACTGAGTGGACCTCAAGTACCACTTTGAGTGTTTAAGCAATTAAAAAAAAAACTGTAAGCTGTAACTTTTAGCTTTGAAAGAATTACACACCTTAAATTTAGTATTAATATTTGCATCAAACCCAAATAAAAAAATCTTACCAACACAATACATTTGAAAATAGCCTTGCTACTCTGCTTTTCAAGTTCCCTGAGCATTCCAAGCTCTCCTGTGTCACTTCCAAACAAGCCCAGTTTATTCCAAATCCAGTTCTGAGAAGCCAATCAATAGGCTGTTCAAATGAGGCTCATTGAGATGAGTGCAACCAAAAGAAAGCCGCTCAGTAGCCCATTGTCCCCAACAATAGGAGGAGAGAGGATATTCACAGCGAAAATGAGCTTTAAAAGGAATTATGCAAAAGAACACGCACAAATCCTCTCAAGGATCATGAGTGAACGCCTTACATCGAGTGAAGACATGAAAGCAGGGGTTTGTTGTGTGTGTGTGTGTGTGTGTGTGCGTGTGTGTGTGTGTGCGTGTGTGTGTGTGTGTGTGTTTGCGTGTGCGCGTGCGTGTGTGTGTGTGTGTGTGTGTGTGTGTGTGTGTGTGTGTGTGTGTGTGTGTGTGTGTGCGTGTGCGTGTGTGTGTGTGTGTGTGTGTGTGTGTGTTGATTTGGTAGGAAGCCTATAGTCAAATGATGCTGTTCATAAACCAACAAAATTAGCAGTTGCAAAAACAGTGAATTACAGTAACTACTGTACTGTACTGTGTGTGTGTGTGTGTGTGTGTGTGTGTGTGTGTGTGTGTGTGTGTGTGTGTGTGTGTGTGTGTGTGTGTGCGTGTGCGTGTGTGTGTGCCCACATTATAATGTCTGATTGCAGTGGTTCAGAGAATCGGAGGGAGCATAATTAGCATTAATGTGGCCATTATTAGCTATAATGCCAACCTTATGAAAGGATGTTTTCATTACCGTCGAGAGCTCTCCATAATTTGTGTGCGTGAGTGTGGCATGAGACTAAACAAACAATATGAGTGCATTGAGTTAGCATCTAAAAACAAGTGTTATGATAAATTCTGGTCATGGGTGTCCGCTTCTTGTGGATAGCTCCCAGCATGCTTTAAATTCACATTAAACACACATCTTCCTTCTTATAACAGAAGGAATGTTAACATTCTAATGTTAACATTATGCTAATGGAAAATCTATCTTCGTTTCATGACACCGGTCATAAATAAGCTATACTTTGGTGGCTCACATTCCTTATTGAAGCATTAGAGGCACAAACCCCATGTTTAAAATTAAATTAAATTATCCTAGCATTAAAGGTAGTAGTTTAATACTAGTTTAATAACACACACAAAATATGTGTTTCCCCCACTAAAATGGTTATTTTGGCTTGTCTTACATGTTACCCAAGTTATTATAAGAAAAATTATCAAACAAAAAGTTTTCTTTAATTAATGGGAAATACAAATTTAGTAGCAACGACAAACCAACATTTGGTCCTAGAATACACTACTGTTCAGAACCACACAAAGACCCTGAGCTGAGTGACCTTCCATTACCGCTCCCCAGCCCGTGAGAAAAGCATCTGTCGAGAGCGAAACTCGCTGGCAAAGAGCTCCTAACACTGGACCCTGGGATAGTAACCAAGGTTTCCTCCATATAGCCAAGCCACGGAGACACCGCCGTGTAATCTTGATCATATGGAGTGGGTTCCCTCTCGGGGAAAACCCCTTGGTCTTGAGCCACCATATTGAGATAGATATTCCAGTCGAGGCGCCAGATGTTGAAGAAATTAAGATCGCACTGAAGGCCCTCAAGAATGGAAAGGCCCCTGGAGTAGACCAAATCTCAGCCGAAATGCTTAAAGCAGACACCGAACGGACCAGCTTAGAACTGAAACGGATTTTTGGCCTCATTTGGGACCAAGAGACAGTTCCAGCACAATGGACCAAGGGACTCATTTGCAAAATTGCAAAGCGAGGAAACCTTCAGATTTGTGGAAACTGGAGGGGGGTTACTTTGTTACCTCTGGCCAGCAAGGTGCTCAGCAAGATACTCATTAACAGAATACAAGATGGAGTAGATTCATTGCTCCGGAAATAACAAGCCGGCTTCAGGAAGGGCAGAGGAACTGTCGACCAGATATTCATCCTTAGGAATATCCTGGAACAAGTCAACGAATGAAATGCTACACTGTACGTCCACTTTGTCGACTTTGAAAAAGCGTTCGATTCCATACACCGAGACAGCCTTTGGACCATTATGAGTTAGTATGGAATCCCTCAAAAGCTGATCCAGATGGTCAAGACCCTTTATGAGGACTTTCAGTGCTCCGTTATGGACGCCAACGAGACAACAGACTGGTTCCCAGTGACGACAGGAGTGAAGCAGGGGTGCTGCATGTCAGGATTTTTGTTCCTCCTGGTAATCGACTGGGTAATGCAGAGAACTTTGGAGGGTGAAAGAACTGGAATCAGATGGGACTTCAATACCATGCTGGAAGACCTTGACTTTGCAGATGACCTTGCCCTTCTATCTTCAAAAATGGATCACATTCAGCACAAAACAACCAGATTAGAGGTCAATGCAGCCAAAGTTGGCCTAAAACTGAATGACAAGAAGTGCAAGATAATGAAGGTCAATAGCAAGAGTGACAACAAGCTGAAGGTTGGAGAAAGCGAGGTAGAGGAGGTGGAGAGCTTCACGTATCTGGGTGCAAACGTCACTAAGGATGGTGGAGGCACAGTGGATGTCAAGAAATGAGTGGCACTGGCAAGCGCGCAGTTCAAAAGGCTTTCAAACATATGGCAAGCCAGCGATATCAGCAGGAAGACCAAAACCTCCCTTTTTGAGAGCTTAGTACTTTCGGTTCTGCTTTATGGATGCGAGGCCTGGAAACTAACCAAAGGAGAGGAGAAGAAGCTAGACATATTTCAGACCAAATGCTTACGGAAGCTTTTCAAGATTCAATGGCAGCAACACGTCTCCAACAAGTCCGTTCTAGAGATGGCAGAAACAAAGAAAATCAGTGAGGAGGTGAGGAGACGGAGATGGAACTGGATCGGCCATGTGCTGAGGAAGGACAGAACGGACGACTGTGCTGTGGCCCTCGGGTGGACACCTGAAGGAAGACGGAAAAGAGGCCGCCCAAAAACAACTTGGCGGCGAATGGTGGAACTGGAACGAAACGGTGCAGGCTGGAACACGTGGAACACAGCACGACGTGCAGCTGCAAACCGAACCCAATGGAGGAGTGAAGTCCAAGCCTTGTGTGCCTCCTGGCACGGAGAGAATTAACTACTTAACTTAGCTACTTGAGCCACCACTGCAGGGGCCTCATGTACAGCAGGCCGAACAGTATTATGTTGGACGGGGCTGCCATCAGACCCAACAGCCTTTGAAACTCTTTTACAGTGAGTGACTGGGCTAGCTTTATCTCTTTTACAACTGTGAGGATCGAAGCGACACGAGCAGGCGAGAGCATGGCCCTCATTGTCACAGAATCCCACACGACACCAAGAAAGGCGGTCTTCTGTGCTGGAGAAAGTACAATCTTCTTGGCATTCAATCTCAACCCCAATTTCTTCATATGCACGAGAACGACATCTCGATGCCGAACCGCCAGATGTTCCGACTCCGCTAGGATAAGCCAGTCGTCTATATAGTTCAGAATACGTATACCCTGCAGCTTGAGCGGGGCTAGAGCTGCATCTACGCATTTTGTGAACGTGCGGGGTGATAGAGCTAGAGGGTTCCCCAAACTCGGTCCTGGAGGGCCACTGTCCCTGCAGAGTTTAGCTCCAACCCTAATCAAACACACCTACCTGTGAGTTTCTACTGATCCTGAAGACCTTGATTAGCTTGCTCAGGTGTGTTTGATCAGGGTTGGAGCTAAACTCTGCAGGGACAGTGGCCCTCCAGGACCGAGTTTGGGGAACCCTGAAGACCGAATGGAAGAACCGATACTAGTAAGCTTTTCTCCCGAAAGCGAACCTCAGGAACTTCCTGTGTTGTGGAAGGATGGAGACATGGAAGTATGCATCTTTTAGATCTATCGTGACAAATCGGATCTGATTTGTGTCACGATTTGCTTCAACGTTAGCATTTTGAATTTTAACTTCTTTACTGAACGATTGAGAAGATGAAGATCTAAATTGGGACGCAACGGCCTCCTGAGGGCCTCGGGGTGGAACGGGCACTGTGTATTGAGGTGAACACCGTTCCACTCCGGAGGGGGCTGCCCTCAGAAGCCGTAGGCGTCAGGACCTCTTCTTTGCAGAAGGCTTCTTCGCAACCTCTTCTTTGCAGAAGACTTCTTCGCAAGCAGAACGTTCCTCAGATCGGTTTGCGGCTTGGAAGACTTCTGCTGAGGGTGCCGTCCTGCACCCCACGGTTTTTGGGGTGGGGCGTGAGAAGTGACACTCTCCTTCTGCTGTGCTCTGTATGAGGAGCTTAACGGCTGGGGCTGCTCACGCCCAGCAGCCCCAGGGGCCTGTTGACGGCGAGGGAGATACCGTTTGAATGCCTCCGAGTCACCGAAGAGGCCAGGAGGCAATAGCGGGACATCCAAAAGGAAATATTTATCTTTAACTTTATCTTTATCTTTGATGACTGATAAATTTAACCAAAGATGCCTCTCCGATGCCACATTAGCTGCCATAGACAGCCCAATAGCACGAGCGGTCTCTTTCGTGGCTAGGAGAGAAAGATCGGTGGCCCGACGTAGTTCTCAAACCACGTCAGGCCCCGCCCCCTCGCTAGTCCTCAGCGGATCAGTCTGGTATGCCTGTAATATGGCCATAGTGTGAAGGCATGCACCAGCCTGACCTGCTGCCGTATATGCTTTACCCATTAACATAGATGATGTTTTTATTAATGGTTTAGTAGGCAGCATTGGGGACTTCAGGGACGATGCCAATGCCAGGGATAAATAACTGGCCAGTGGCTGTTCAACTTTAGGCATCGTCCCATAACCATATTCTTTTAGCCCCCTTATATCAGAATAAACTTGCACCCGGAGGCGAAATACTCTGGATGAATTAGGTTTATTCCACGTCCTCGATATCTCTTTGTGAAGGTTGTGGAAAAATGGAAGTCCCCTAGGTGAAGGTACTGTGCTTGGTGTTAAAAAGACCTTGTCTAACAGACTTTTGGGACGATCGCCTTGTTTCTCGGCTGGCCATTCAATATTATATTTAGATACAGCGCAAGATAATATCTCCACCAGCTCCTCATACGCTGGGGAAGAAGCTGGTGTTTCTTTTTACCCCATTTCGATGCTCAGCACATCTAGTTCATCGGAACCAGTCAGCTGAAGCATCTGTGCCTCTTCTGGAGCGGAAGGAACCGCGGGGCGGGCTTCCAACTCTGGAGAGAGAGAGCACTGGATCCCACGGATAAAGGCTGAGAAAGGACGGGGCCCATCTCTAACCCCGCCGTGAAATCCATTTGCAATCCCAACGTCAAGAGCTTCCGTGCTGCCTCAGCAGCACCGGGGCCCGAGCCGCAGGGAACGCTCACTTGAACACCCTCCTCGAAGAGTAACAAGCAAGAGCGGAGCTTGCAAAGCGGCAGCCTCTCACAATCAGCCCCCTCGAAGGCTGACAGAGCATGCTCCGCTCCCAAACACATCACACAAAGTGCATGTGTATCTCCACCCTTGATGTAACGAGGGCAAGGAGAAGCAACCAACTTTTAAGACTGTTTGGACGCCATAATATCTTAGATTGAGCTGTATATATCGTGACAGACAACAATAAATAAGTTTGTAACACAGAGCGCTTGCTGAGGCTCAGAAGCTAGCCCGGTTCTAAACTGGATGTGCTTTTATCCTTTCCTGGTCGTGACGTCACCCGCCCGTGATGCTCATTCTCGCCATTGGACTAGTTGACACATGTGCATCAGACGCAATCACGCAGGGGCGTTCCCAATGCGTCATCGTCGCATCGCGAGTTCCCTCGAAAGGAAAATATGAAGACCTCCGATGCAAAAGCCTCTAAAAGCCACCTATGTCAAAAATAAGATAATAATATTGAGTGAATGCTCTCCGCACATATGTTCATCAAATACTTTCACTTCAAACTCTTTAAATCCCAGCCTCAGCCCATTCAGAAATGTCGGTACTTAGGTAGAAACCTATACATAGGGGCCTGAAAAATTTTTCATATTAAAGAAAAACGCTAGACGGACTTAGAGGCTTTTGCATCTGAAATCTTCAACATATAATTGATATAATATATATATATATATATATATATATATATATATATATATATATATATATATATATATATATATATATATACATATACAACATATATAAATAATTACATTTAAAAAAAATCCTGTTCTTTTGAACATTCTATTTCTATTTCTATTCTATTTTGAACTTTCTATTTCTATTAAAAGATTAAGCAGCACAACTGTTTTCAACATTGGTAATAATAATAATAAATGTTTCTCCAGGAACAAATCCGCATATTAAGGATCATGTGACAATGAAGACTGGAGTTATGATGCTGAAAATTCATCTTGACCATTACAGGAATAAATTACATTTTAAAGTATTTTAAAATAGCAAACAATTAATTGAAGTTGTATTTTTGATGTATTTTTGATCAAATAAATGCAGATTTGGTATGAGACTTCTTCCGAAAAAATTAAAGAATCTTACTGAGATCTTAAGGTTAAGATCCTCAAACTGACTATTTGTTAAAAAAAGAAAAAGACTTTGAAGACTCTGGTGAAAATTATTTTATATTTTAAAGCACATGATAGGTGTTTTGGACTGGGGGTTTGAAACTTTAACCAAGAAAAAGGCCAGCTGAGCTGCTAAAGCTTTGCAGGAGTTAACTGGCTTTAGGTTTGCAGTTGTGGACACCTTTGTCTGAACCTCTTTTCAGCTTTTCTTCACCAAATCTCTGACTCCACCATTTAGGCATTTAACTGGATGGAGTTTGGCCAAAGCCCACGTACTTGGAAGGATTTTTCTCCCTTTTAGTGCTGAAGTGGCAGGGAAAACTGCAAGACACTGATGGTCCTTCTATTTCCTGTCATGAAAGCCCTATCTGAGGATATGAAGGCACTAATTTAAGCTTTAATTTCCTGTATAGCACCTTGTTGGATTTAGATTGTCGTTGCTACAAATGTGAGAGACTATCCAGGCTACATAAATTGTTTTTGCTACCCCCATTTCTGAGGTATAAATGGGCTGTGATTGAAATATGTCTGACATCATGTGGTGGCTGAGGAAACTGCAGGAAAAGATGTCAGCCAGTGTTTGGGGGGGAACAGATTGAAAAAAAAAATTGGCGAGAGGGAAAAGCAGAGAACAAGATGGGATGAACATCTTGAGAAAGTGATACTGTCTTGTCAAAAGGACGCATATGTGACAATGAGAGATAACAGAAAAAACAATCAGTTTAGTGGCATTTCAACTTCTATGTGTGCATACAATTTAAATTTGACGAAATAGATTTCCATTTGTAAAGAGTTTCAGCTGTTTATAGTCAACTATAAGCCTATACTGAAAAATTTGTAGATTGATTCAAACATCAAAATTATCAAAACATTGCTATTTTTACAGTAAGTCAGCATCCCGACACAACAACACTGACTTAAGCAATAGTAACTTTTATGAATTTTGAAGCCTAAAATAGGCCTACAAAATACAATAGGCAAAAGTAAAAAGCTAAATGTAGGCTATAAATGAACAGTAGCATGACTTCAACATCACCACTACTAAGCTTATGGCAACTCCTTTAGACTTTATTATATAAAAAAAACATTTTCCCTGATAATTTGAGTTAGAATAGTGTGCAACAGCACGATTATAACATTATTATTACACAACAAGGCTGCAAAGCGGACTAGTGAGTAGATGAGTTTACCTGTTAGCATATTGACATTTCAAGTCCCAACAACCTCTAGTTGACAAACAAAACAAAACCCCTCGGCTTCAGCACGATGGAACAGGAAGTGCTGAAATGCTAACCTGTGCTAAAATGCTAACAAAACTATGCCATCCTTTGCGGCACTCTATTGTTGAAATTCCATTTTTTACACTCACAGCACAGAAATTACACACTACAAATGTAATGTTTTTATGTTTCCAGAATTCAGCAGGTGTTGATGAATGAGTCAAGCTAACAAAGTTACAATAAATGTATACATAGAATGCCAGTACACTAAAAATACAAACAATTGTGTGAATTTTGCAGCACCTGAGATTAATGGGACTGCTAAACAATACTGTATATGTGCACATGCATATGCATATGTGTGTGCATTCCAACTAGGCAACACACCTCACATTGTGGTTTATGCATCAGAGACTCAAAACTCCCTAGTATCAATCCAAATCCATTTATACCCGTCTATTAGATTACCCAGCACTCTGTCTCGGCAGCACAAAGCTTGAAATGACCTAATTTACAACACTATCAGCTTAGCTACAGATTTTGCCTTTGACACACATTAATGCAGTGTATTAATTCAGTATCAGTCTCTGCAGGCTAACAGCACATTTGTCTCCTTAAGGATATGCCAGAAGAGAAGCGCAGGAAACACACCTGACCCCAACGACCTATTTATTAAACAGCATGCATTCCGGCTCAAGAATCCGACACACGACTCGCTGTGCATCAAGAAAGTCACTGTGGGTTTTCATCATATCTGCCACTGCATAAATGTAACTTCAGCCTTATATTGGCGCAAGATATGGAATAATGTATAAATGTCATTCACATTTACATGTTTCTAATCTATTCTGTGCAAACACTGGTGAAACTAATCACCGTTTAAACCAATGTTTATACAAGGACACAGCAATAACAGATGGAATCAACACAGAAAATTAAGTACATAAAAACCTCAAAGTAATTATGTTAAAGGAGATTTTATTGGCTGAATTGATAAAAAGCTTCAAAGCTTCAAGTCAAATTAAATTGGCTGACCAAAGTGGTTGAATAAGTGTACTTAGTTTGTTTGTCATTATCTATCTATCTATCTATCTATCTATCTATCTATCTATCTATCTATCGTTCTATCTATCGTTCTATCTATCGTTCTATCTATCGTTCTATCTATCGTTCCACTGTTCTATCTATCGTTCTATCTATCGTCCTCTATTATTCTATCTATCGTTCTGTCTATCTATCTATCGTTCTATCTATCGTCCTCTATCATTCTATCTATCGTTCTATCTATCTCTATCTATCTATCTATCTATCTATCTATCTATCTATCTATCTATCTATCGTTCTATCTATCGTCCTCTATTATTCTATATATCGTTCTATCTATCTATTTATCTATCATCCTCTATCATTCTATCTATCATTCTATCTATATATCTATCGTCCTCTATCATTCTATTATTCTATCTAGCGTCCTCTCTTTCCTTCTATCATTCTATCTATTGTTCTCTCTATCGTTCTATAATTCTATCTATCATTCTATCGTTCAACCGTTCTGTCTCTTTGCACAAGTTGGCACATATTTACTTTTTAATTTAAAAAAAAAACATTAATTAAAACCAAATGTAAAAAAAAAAAAAAAAATTCTATAAAATTTAAGGAGTGCATAACACTTGATTCAGATGCCTGCCTGATACTTAATGCACACAAAATGAGGGTTAATTATACAAAATTGGACTGTAGCCTTAAGGTGTTTGACACTGGAAAAAATTAAGATTTCTAACTGTAATCTGAATTTAAAAACGTATCCTAATACCTGCAATTTGATTGTTTGTTTATTCATTTTTTATTTTCAGTTTATTTATTTTTGAATAAATTGGCACATATATACTATTTATCAAAAATACTACATTAATTTTATATATATATATATATATATATATGTGTGTGTGTGTGTGTGTGTGTGTGTGTGTGTGTGTATGTATCAGTTATCAGTTTATAGTTTATAGTTTACAGTTTACAGTTTACAGTTATCAGTATATCAATATCAGTTTACATTTCCAAACATTGCTTTAGCCATCAACTGTAATAATCCAGTGAGACGGAGATCTGATCTCACCATCATCGAGTCTGTCTATGATTACATGAAGAAACAGAAAAAACTAAGTCACACTAAATCGAGAAGAACCCGACCTGCAAAGCTAAAGTGTAAAGTTTCTCATTCTTTTGAACAAGTTGCGATTGGTACATTCATGCAATTGATTATGTACAATTGTCAGCGGTTTCCTACATTATCAGTTGCTAATGCCATGTTGCTCAAAATGTATTAAATAGTTCTCTGTGCAATAGTCTTACCCCTCAAAACATCTAGTCATTAGTGCATTGTATAAGTCATTAAATGCAAAATGGTTCATCTAGTTGTCATAAACTGTCAAGCATATTTTCTACACATTTCTATTAGACTTTTTGTAAATGTGCCATGAATTGTGGAGGTGAATCTTGACTTTCACTAATGAAGAGAATGTAGATCAAACAATGAGAAAACAGTTTTTTGAAATAGCTCAATAGTTGCATCTCATGAACCTTCAATTGGCATGCATATATACAGTGCTGCATCTAAAAGCAAAGTCCTGCCTAAGGGGTCTTTCCTGTATTTGCCATAAATACTTTTGAGAGATGAACTAAAGATTTTGAGGAAGTTACAGGCTTTTGCAGGTAATCCAATGTGTGGTGCTGTTTGTATGAATTGTTTTGAGAATGCACATACTTCTTTGCAAATAATATGGATGATTTGAGAAATGCACCAAAGCGACTGAGAAAAACTGTAACTAAATCAAATCAATATTTGGTGTGACCACCCTTTGCAATTAAAACAGCTTTTTGGTACACTTTTTCAGTTTTTCAGGTAGCTTTGCAGGTCGGTTTCTTCAAGCGTCTTGGAGACTTTCCACAGATCTTCTGGATTTAGTCTGTTTTTTCTGTTTCTTCATGGACTTGATGATGGTGAGATCAGATCTCCGTGTGGAGCACTGTATATGGAGCATACCTGTCAAGTATCCCGTTTTGGCCGGGAAAGTCCCGTATTTTACCCTTCTTTCCCGCCGTCCTCCCGTATTAGGATTTTCCCGTAAATCTCCCGTATTTTAACCTGCTTTATTGAAAAATAATAATATCCCAGCCGGAGTAGAAAAAAAAACATTCCCAATCTGAGCTCTGTCACTAGCTAGTTAGTGTGTGAGGTCAGATGATGAGTGACAACGCGGGGAAAACAAAAAACAAACGGATGATGGACGCTATGACAGAGCAAGGCACTCCTGCCAAAAAAACAAAACCCTCATGTACTACCAACGCATTCTCATCCTTTGGCGTCATATAGGTGACGCCATATGACATTCCGTCGAAATCTTACGCACATGGCATCCTTTAGCGTCAATATAACACGCACTATTTTGGTAGGTTTAGATCTGGGGTAGGGTTACGGTTATGACGCCTTGGGATCTGCGTCTCATATTGACGCTAAACGATGCCATGTGCGTCTGATTTAGACGAGCGTCACCTGTATGACGCCTTGGGTTCTGCGTCTCATATTGATGCTAAAGGATGCCATGTGCGTAAGATTTCGACGAAATGTACAAAGCGTCACATGTATGACGCCAAAGGATGAGAACGGGCTGGTACTACATACAGCGATCAATAGGATAC
Source organism: Tiaroga cobitis (assembly GCA_030578255.1). Classification (NCBI taxonomy): domain Eukaryota; kingdom Metazoa; phylum Chordata; class Actinopteri; order Cypriniformes; family Leuciscidae; genus Tiaroga; species Tiaroga cobitis. The sequence continues at coordinate 33,294,141 of CM060601.1, read as the reverse complement.
CGAATTTACTTTTCTGAAGAGGAGCAGGGTGGGGGACAGTCACGCGTTTTGTAACTGCGACTTTAGCATCTCACACGGGGAAGGAATGACGTATGTCAGCATGAGAAAGGGTGTTTAGCATGGTACGAAAGATTGTTACAGAGAATAGGATGACGTTAGACAACAGAACGCCGGTTACTGGTGTTACTTTGGTTCTATGAATAGTGGAAGACCGCCAGAGGCGGTCGAACATAGTGGAAGGAGTTGCGTCTCGCGAGCCATATCGAGAATCTCGCATTGATTTGTCACCTGTGACCCTGACCGATGACGTGTTGGAAGCTATAGCCGCTCCGTTCATGTCACGATCGTTCTCTGCAGTCATTCTCAATCCGAGTGACCAGAGACTCTGGCGGTCTTCCACTATTCATAGAACCAAGGTTACACCAGTAACTGGCGTTCTATTTCACTGTTACAGACCGCCAGAGACGGTCGAACATAGTGGAAGACGAATACAACCAAGTCACGAGGGCCGCTCACCTAGATACTGTCCGCTAACACAGCAGAACTGACCAAAGGAATAGGGGCCACATTAATCCTGTAGAATCTTGTGAACGTGCAAGGTGACGACCATGTAGCCGCTGCATATATATCAGAAAGGGGCACTCCCCGTAGTGCTGCCCAAGAAGTAGCCACTGACTGGGTTGAATGGCATTTAATAGATGCTGGAACTGTCCGACCTGCCGAATCATATGCCTGTATAATGGTAACCACCACCCAATGAGACAACCTTTGCTTCAACATGGGTGAGCCTCTCTGACAGGCATCAAAACGGACAAATAGCTGATCAGTGGTGCGCCATGAAGCAGTCTTCAACACATACTGTCGCAATACTCTCACTGGACACATGGCTGTCTGGGAAGCCTCTTGATTAAACGCCGCAAGCTGAATGGGCTGGTTCACAAAGTGATCAGACAACACTTTAGGTCGGAAAGCTGGATTCGGCCAGAGTGTAACCTGATTGCACTCAGGCCCCCATCTGAGACACTGTGGACTCACCGAGAGGGCATGAAGCTCACCTACTCTTCTGGTTGACGTTATAGCCAAGAGAAAAGCAGTCTTCATCGAAAGACTCTTAATATCAGCTTGTTCAAGTGGTTCATAAGGCGGTAAACGCAAGCTGTTAAGCACCATTTGAAGATCCCACTGGGTATGCATTATCCGTACCGGTGGATTAAGACGTACTGCTCCCTTAAGGAAAGCCACCACCAACTTTTCCGCACCAATTGATTTCCCTACCAAGGGGTTCCGATGTGCTGACAAGGCTGCAACGAATACCCTTAGAGTTGCTGGGGACCGCCCAGTGTCCAATAAATGTTGTAAGAATTCCAACACTGAACTGATGGAACAAGTGACTGGGTTAACAGTCCACGGTCCACGGTCTCGCTGGCCAGCAGGGTGCCACTAGAATAAGCCTGTGTCGTCTCATCTGCACACGCCTCAGCACAGGCCAGAGAAGTGGAATTGGAGGGAAAGCATAAAGGAGGAGGTCTGGCCAGTCGTGGGCCAGGGCATCCTGGCCTAGTGATCCCTGCTCCTCTTGCTCCGCAAACCAGAGCGGACAATGTGTTGTATTCCTGCTGGCAAAGAGGTCGACTGATGCGGTCCCATAAAGTCCCCAAACTGACTGAACTACCGCCTTGTGCAGACACCAGTCCCCTGGCTTCGGACCAGATCGAGAGAGTGAGTCTGCCACACTGTTGCAGTGACCGGGAATGTGTGCCGCTCTGATCGACAGGAAGTGCTGGTTTGCCCACAACAGCAGCACTTGTGAAAGTCGAAGGCAAGGTAGAGACCTTGTGCCCCCTTGGTGATTGATTAAAAACATGCGTCCAGATCGGCGCTTGCGCTGTAAAAGGCCTTGATGTGGTGTTGTCGGTCCGCACCAGGATGTGCCTCCCCGATAACTCCTGTCTGAAGTGTCTTAGGGTGAAAAGCACTGCCCATAGCTCTAGGATGTTGATGTGAGATGTCGCCTGCTGCAAGGTCCAACTCCCCTGCACGCCCTGGTGTTGCCACAGCCCTCCCCATCCGTAGAGAGAGGCATCTGTTGTCACTACTTCTCTGCGTGATGGGGGTGGTCCCATTGGTACACCCCCTTGTAGAAATTGTTCCCGTCTCCAAAGCCTCAGGGAGACAGAGCAACTGGTTGTCACCACAACAAGGGTCTGTCGGTTGTGAACTGCTGACAACCGTCTGGCTATCAATCAATGCTGAAAAGGACGAAGGTGTAAAAGTCCTAAGTGAATGGCCGATGAGGCTGCCGTGAGAAGGCCCGCTAGCCGTAAGAAGTGAAGATAAGGTAGCTTGCGCCGAACCTGGAACCTCGCTATGGCTTCTCGTATAGCCTGCCTCCTGCATGCTGTGAGGGTAGCCCCCATTATTCTGGAGTCCAGATGTAATCCCAGAAAACATATTGACTGGCATGGAGTAAGGCAGCTTTTCTCCAGGTTTACCCTCAGTCCTAAAGCAGTAACATGCTCCAGTAGGCGCTGTGTGTTGTTGGCTACCTGCTGAGGTGATCTGGCACAAAGCACCCAATCATCCAGATAAGGGAGAATCAACATGCCCTCCCGTTGTAGAGGTTCTAGTGCCACTTGCATACACCGTGTGAATACACGGGGAGAGAGGGAGAGGCCAAATGGTAGGACTCGATATTGGTATGTCCTGCCCTGGAATGTGAACCGAAGAAACCTTCTGTGATGAGGTGCAATGGGGATGTGGAAATATGCATCCTTCAGATCCACAGAGGTAAACCACATGCCGGGTTCGACTGCTTGTAGGACATCCTTGACACGCAGCATGCGGAAAGGAAGGTGTTTGAGACTCCTGTTCAAGCGTCTGAGGTCCAAGATTGGCCTGAAGCTTCCATCCTTCTTGCGAACTAGGAAGTACTTTGAATGAAATCCCCCCGGATGGACCTGGGGGTTTACTAGCTCTACCGCACCCTTTTCCAGTTACTTCCGGACCTCGAGAGATAGAGCAAGAGCCCTAAGACCCTATAGAGCAGGGTCACAGGTGACAAATCAATGAGATATTCTCGATATGGCTCGCGAGACGCGACTCCTTCCACTATGTTCGACCGTCTCTGGCGGTCTGTAACAGTGAAGTAGAACTGTTTGCTCTACTCCCATGTAAAATTAACCACTCTGGCCCACCCCATAAATACACTCCTTCCAAAACAGTTAATACAAAGTCTGCAACAAATTTGTTCAATAACTCACTAAAAGAGTAAAGAAAAGTTATGTGAAATGAAAAGAAAAACTGCAAATGAAAAGAAAAACTGTAAAAGAAAAGCAATATGAAATGAAAATAATGTGTGGAATGAAAATAAAATGTAAAGACAAGCAATGTTAAATGAACAGAAAATATGCAAATAAGCCTTTAAATAAATGCTCTTAATATATACCCTATATATACCATACATATATATATATATATATATATATATATATATATGTGTGTGTGTGTGTGTGTTTTCATTTAGGCTATAACACCTGTCTTAAAATGTAAGGGATACTGGAGCTTGGTTGGGGTGGTGGGACTGCTCGTGGTGGGCGCTGGAAAATTTCCCTTATTTTCAAATCCAAAACTTGACAGGTATGATATGGAGTACATGGCAGGCAACACTTGATTTTGATTGGTTAAATATTTTTGCATAATGATGTGAACCGATGATCATCCCTGGCAATCAACTTTCAACACAGATGTGCTAATTTCACGTATTTCACATCACTCTATTCCTTTCAAAAGGCGTTATTCATTGAGCTTTCTGTGGACAAATGTCTAGATGAATGAACTGTTGGACTTAGACAGGGCCTTGATGTTCCTGGATGTGTGGCTGAGCACTGATTCCCAAATCACAGATGTCAGAGGCTCAGAGGGGGCTCCCCTCAAGCCCCAAAGCAGAGCAGAAATCCCGGACACACAGAGGCCCTCATGCAGAGTAAAGCAGATCTCCCCACAGAGTGCCAAAGGGAATCTCTCTCCACCTTCCCTTCGCTGCTTCTAATGAGATTGTAATGGGCAGGTCGACAGAGGCCTGCAGAGACTCAAGAGCTCACGGAGGAGTGACTAGAGATACGGTCCCAGCCAGAACAGCGACCCAAAGGACCAATACATCAGACGGCAGAGATATTTAATCCCTAATTTATTACATTCTCATTGAATGAGATTTAAAGTCAAATTTCTCAGTACATCATTGAGCGAACTCTGATCGTTGATTTCCCATAAGAAGGTATAGTTCATGGCTCATCCTCTGAAGGTTTCAGTGAAGTTTCTTTCAGCTCCTCTAAGGTTCCTCCTAAGCTTTTCACTAATGCTTTAATGATATATGAATGGGTAAAGTGCCCTCTAATGGCCAAACAGAGAACCACAACACAAAACAAATCTAATAAAGCATAGGCAATCAAATCTTAAAGTTCCCCCTAATATAGGAACGTCACAATTATTCATATCATATCACGTATCTCTCTCTCTCTCTCTCTCTCTCTCTCTCTCTCTCTCTCTCTCTCTCTCTCTCTCTCTCTCTCTCTCTCTCACACTGTATTTAAAAAATAAGATTAAAGTAATTTCTCACTATCTACTGTTTAAAGGTGAACTGTATGTTTGCATGAGAACATTTAAAAATGTAGCTTGCTAAGTTACTGTACATGCTAGTTGAACTGCAGCCAAATCATGAGCTACAGTAAACCTTATAACCCTGCTAAAAAAATAGCTAAATGTACCATTGTTCAAATGTTTGGGGTCTTTTTTTTAAGGAAGTCTCTTATGCTCACCGTAACAGTTAAAACAGCAGTCTTATGAAATATTATTCCAATTTAAAATTACTGTTTACTATTTCAATATGTTTTAAAATGTCATTTATTCCTGTGATTAAGCTGCATTTTCAGCATCATTACTCCAGTCTTACTTTTCAGTGTCACAAGATCCTTCAGAAATCATTCTAATATGCTGATTTTGCTGCTCAATAAACATTTCTTCTTATTAAAAATGTTGTGCAGCTTAATATTTTTGTGGAAATCATGATGCATTTTTCCATTTTTTCTTTACACACATGGGAACTGTAGCACTGAATTGAAATCATATAATGTGACATAAAGCAGTTTATTATGCTACACCACTACTTGTTGGAAAAATTGCTTCTTTCTGGAAAAGCTACACAATTGCTAAGCTACTGACACTCTACTGAAAAATGTAGTTGTAGTCGTGTCACTACTTCTAGTTAGCTACTCCCCAACTCTGCGCTGAGTATTAGATATTTATGAAGCTTCAGAAGCGGAGAATATGTTCTTATGTGACCTCTCTCTCTAGGGCTGTGTGGTCCTGAGGGAGTAGGTGAGACTGATAGCCTGAGGGATCTAGAGATCGAGCAGTGTTGATAGGGGGAAATGACCCTCAACTTCACTGCAAAAACACACAGGTCAATCCTACTGACTCGCTCCTATATAATAGCACAAAACCAACATGACCTCTGATGTGAGCTCACACACGGCCACTCCATCTCTTTTTTTGTCATTCTGCGTATACCAAAAGTTTTAAAAGAAAACGAAAAAGAAACTGCATTTTGTTCCACATAGCCTACAAAACAAAATATCTTACAAAAAATTCTACTTCAAATAAATGATGTTCTTTTGAACTTTCAAATAATCAAAAAAACCTGAAAAGGTGTATCACGATTTCCACAAAAAAAAAAAGAATTTAAGCAGCACAACTGTTTTCAACATTAAGAATAATAAGAAATGTTTATTGAGCACCAAATCAGTATTAGAATGATTTCTGAAGGATCATGTGACACTGAAGACTGGAGTAATGATGCTGAAAATTCAGCTTTGCCATAACAGAAATAAATTACATTTAAAAATATATTGAAATAGAAAACATTGATAATATTTTACAGCATTACTGATATCTATCATTCAATAAATATACATATCATTATAAATATATATATTTCTATCTTGTTAATTGGCTAAATAATGAAAGTATCCATTCACATTATTTAATCGAAGTATAAAATGTACACAATTAATCAACATCCCTTACCAACAATGAATATGTGAATATATCCCTATGTTTGTGTATTTTATCCTTTTTTAATAGTTTTTGGTTGTGTTTCTCTCAATTACATCAGACTCTTTGTTCCTCCATAATACAGTCCTGTAGCCTTCTGTGGAAAATACAAAATGTGCATAGGACCCATTTTTGTCATTACATGAACTATAGTCAAAGAGAGCTATGAAAGTCATAACATGGAATACCTCCCCTGGTGCAGCCCTCCCTACTTTCTATTGGGGTCTTTTGTCTCGGGTGTCAAAGAAGACAAAGAAGAAAAATGGCTGCCAGCATTCGGCCTCTTGCCTTCATAACTAAGAGCGTATGGCATGACCGAAGGGACACATTTAAACCTCCTTCATCACCCATACTACACTCTCTTGTCCTAAACCTTTAGCTAATAGAGAAGAGATGGAGCGGAGGACAGTGTAGTCACATTTGTCGCACGGCTATGATATCAAAATATACCTACTATTTAGCTAAATCAGGTCACAGGAGACTTTTAATATCAGATATAAATGTAATGTGCCTGTGTAGATCACGTATGAACGGATCACCTGAGACGGCTGATAATACCAAGGTAAATTGGGCCATTGTATTATTTGCTGTTATTTATAATAAACAATATACAATTGGATAATTATTCTTGAACAGACCAGAAGTGTGTAAAGAGATAAAGTTACAATAAAAACAAACATTTTAGCATTAAATGTTGATGTTAAATCCATTTGTTTTAAATAGAATTGTTCTATAGTCTATATTACAACATTTAATACAATTAAATCAGAAGTTAACTGAGCAGTGAAAGCTTTTCTTTTTCATTTGTTGTTTGATTTACATTAACGTTAAAAAACATGCACCATGTAGGCCTATTAGGGTGCTGTCACTTTAAAACCTCATGCATGGATCCAATACAATGATCATTTCACCCAACTGTTTACTTTCTCTTTGACATAACTGACTTTGTTTTCGTGAATACTCACCAAGACACATAAGTGTGTGTAATAGACCGTTCGTGCGCAATAAGCCACAAAAGTAAACTAAATTCAGCACTCGTACGCTTCGGATCTGCACCACAGAAAGCCCTCTGCCAGGACTGGTTTATTGTGCTTTTAATAATTCACCAATAACTCAAGCATATTCTACAATTTTTTCTCATTCATCCATGTTTCTTTGCTTCTCTAACGTGTTTCAGCAGTCCTGCGTTGCACTGATATATTTACATACAGATAAACTAGAAAAATCTCTATTGATTGACATCTTCATTTTGCCCAACCCCCCGGGGGAGGCTCACCCCTGGATTATAGGATACGGAAAAATTTTTCATTTTATTTAAAACTCGACACTGAAAATGACAATATATATGTTTTTCACTTTATCGAAAAGGATGAACTAGGAATAACCTATAAGAACGACAGTGTGATAAACAATAATACATTCATTCATAATTCCATTTACACGAAAAACACACCGAATCATCCTTTGTCAATTATAACCGTGGTAACTCCATCCATGTACTTACTTATTTTAATATGCAAAACTGTTACCCAGTCATAGCAGTGGGCATTTACTTCTAAGTCTTGAATATGGAACGGCCATCAAAAGGAGTGTTTGAAAGAGAGGGTCAAAAACAGGATAGAAAATAGCTTATTACTTCTAAATTAAACTTCTAGGATGTTTTTTGATGTAAAAATCTTGATAACATTATTAGTGGACCTCAGAGAACATTAAAAAAATAAATAAATAAAGTTCATGACCCCTTTAAGTGTATTGTAAAACAACCTCATAGATAAAGAACATCCACACAAGAAGAGCGCTTACCCTCCACACAAGACGGCTGTGCCCGTGTCGTGCCGGCCACCTGACCTGGGAAACAGGAGCACTTGACAGTCTGTGAACGTTCCTCAATCTTGTTCTTATTACAGCACCGGTGGATGGCCACCACCTCACAGGTTCCCTGCTTCACCTGGTACGAAGCTGCAGAAAAGATAACCCTAACTGTTAATATTAATAACCCACCCAATATAAGAAACAGCATCTACAACCCCAAATCCAGAAAAGTTGGGACATTTTGTAAAATGCAATAAAATCAAGACTCTTTTCGATTTGTTAATTCTCTTTCACCTTTATTTAACTGGCAAAAGCACAAAGAAAAGATTTGCAAAGTTTTCACTGACTAACTTAAGTGTTTTTTGAAAATACAAACAAATTTAGATTTTGATGGCTGTAACACACACCAAAAAAGTTGGAAGAAGGCAAAGAAAAAGTGAAAAGCTTATAGAATATCCAAGTTTAACTCTTGAAATGGTCCACAATAAGTAGGTGAATTGGTAGTGGGCGAGGGGATCGTGATTGAGTGTAAAAGGAGCATCTCAGTCTTTGCAAGCAAAGATGGGTCATGGCTCATCGCTTTGTGCCAAATATCATGAGAGAATTGTCAAACAATTCAAAAATCCCATTTCTAAATGCAAGAATGCAAAGAATTTAAGTCTTTCATCTTCTACCATACATAATATTGTGAAAAGATTCAGGGAATCCAGTGAAATCTCAGTCTGTGTAGGGCAAGGCAGGAGACCTCTGTTGAATGAGCGTGACCTTTGAGCCCTCAGATGGCACTGCATGAAATACAGCCTGTTAATCTGTTAAATACAGCCACATGTGCTCAGGAGTACTTTGGAAAACGTCTCGGGTTACGACTGTAACCCAACGAGACGCTGCGTTGAGAATCGACACATTGGGGAAAGCCTTCGGCACGAAGCGTCTGAAGTCAACTATTCAATCTCGATTGGCATAGCCTAATCACGTCACTCGTGACGTTGCATGTGACGGCGATGCGGAAGCTATGAAAAGGCACCAGATCATAACAGCGTCAGCTTCTGATTGGTCGAAGCAAGTCGTTCTTAGGAGCGTGAAAAGTGTGGCCGAGGGACGCAGCGTCTCGTTCCCTTCTCAGGGAATGAGGGTTACAGTCGTAACCCGAGACGTTCCCTTTTCGAGGGAACTCGCGCTGCATCGAGAATCGACACATTGGGTAACGAAATGCCCACTGCGCCACACTGAGAGAATACGCCCTGATGTGAAGGATCTGGCACACTCACGGACGATAGGAATGAGAAGGCAGATCCAACCTAGATTGTCATAAGATTTGGTGTAAGAAGGGGAGGTCTGGAGCCGGTGGCTCAACGGACCCCATGGATGGGAACCCCAGACAGTAAAGAAATATTAGGTGAGAGGTGAAGGCAAGAGCGCACCTCTTACATCAGTTATGAGAGGTTTCCGTAGAAAACCAACTGTCTAATTGGAAAAAGGGGGATAGCTCCTAGCCCTTGATTCATATCTAGATAGATCTAACTCCTACCAGCCCGAGGCCTAACATAGTGGCCTCCAAGGCTACGACCTTGACCATCCGACACATGCGATGGAGGATGGATTACCTGAAGAATCATGATACTGCCTACAGGCAACTCAGTGTCAAGGCAGAAATAAAGTAGAGTGGCTACCGCGTCATCACGTAAGAGGGGGCAGCACCACCGCTTGAATGTTACCAGTCCCACTCTACTCCCAGGAACGTAGTCCTCTGAAGAGGAGTTAAGGAACTTTTCTTCACATTGAGTGTCAACCCCAAGCACCTCAGATGACGCAAAACAACATCTCGATGTTGAATCGCCAGTTCTTCTGACTGAGCCAGAATGAGCGATATGACTTAGAATACGGATCCCCTGAAGTCTCAATGGAGCAAGGGCAGCATCCATACATTTTGTAAAGGTGCGAGGAGATAAGGCTAGGCCGAAAGGAAGAACCGTATATTGATAAGGTTTTCCCCCCAAAAGCGAATCTCGGAAACTTCCTGTGATGGGGTTAGAAGGGAACGAGGAGTTAAGGAGTTTGTGGATCTATCCCGACAGACCAGTCCTCGGAGCTGGTTTGACTGACATTCCGTATCTTGAATCTAAAACCCCTCGGAGGTTGATCCAGTACCCTGAGATCCAAAACCAGGGCTAACTCCCCCTCCCTTCACAGGAACTATGAAGTGCCGGCTGTAGAACCCAGGCTCCCGTAGGCAAAGAAGAGCCCACATTGAGGTCTCCTGTGTTAAGAGGGACTAGACTTTTTGTTCCAAGAACCAACCCTGCTCAGGGCTGGCCAACATGTGAACCACCCCTAGTAGATAATATTTTTTATATTAGCTCCACTATAAGCAGGACCCCCTAGGCTGTATTTTGAAGACCCCTCGGGGTGTCTAGATATGCCATTATGGGGACCAGTCCCTTGAGACTGGCCTCGGCTATAAATTTCCAAACGGCTTCGGTGACCTGAAGAAGCTAACTGGCAGGAATTAACCGAAATATGCTCTCTACAGACCTCCTGAGAGGCGGTGAACTCGACAGGACCGCAACGTCTCCGGGAGGACACTGTGATTTGTGTTCGCTGGAAGCCGATGTGTCCCGAGGCGCCATCGACGGCGGGAAGCAAACATCGATTTCCTATCAGCTGCATAAGGGGGCAAGACTCTTGTACTCGCCCTCCTGGGGGAACGCCCATAAGGGTCCGCGTGTTACGACAAGACCTCTTGGTCAGAACCTCAGACCTGTCTTCGGTATGGAGGCTTTGTGCGAGAATGTTTCCTCTGGCCCCAAGCCTTATATGGGGGGGCATGAGAGGCAACCTTCTCAAAAAATATGAGGAGCTGGTGACTGTCCCATGAGGCTGCCCCCTGGCAGCGACCCCATGAGACCTGGACTGACAACTGGGGATATCTGATTGTCGCTCTGCCTCCTGAAGCCTCTCGACAACGGTTCTTGCCGCGTCGCCAAAGAGGCCAGAAGGCGAAAAGGGGGCATCGAGAAGGAAGGCCCTGTCCTTCTCCCTGATCCCCAAGCGATTTAGCCATAAATGTCTCTCTGAGACGACTAGTGCTGCCATAGAAAGGCCAATGGCACGGGCCGTCTCTTTAATAATACAGAGAGATAAGTCAGCCACTCTACGAATTATTCAGTAATACCGTTGAGTGAGACCTCCCAGTTATCATCCACCTCTTCGAGGAGGTCAGCCTGGTATGCCTGTAATAACCCCATTGTTTGTAGGCATGCTTGACCCACCGCCATATATGCTTTTCCTAACAAAATCGAAGAACGAGATTTGGAGGGAAGTGTCTGAGCTATCAGGGGTGACGCAATGTCGGGGAGAAAATATTTCGCTAAATATTCCTCTACCCGAGGCATCACCTCCTAACCATTCTTATTAGATTCCCTAATAGATGTAAATATATACATGGGGGGAAATAATTAAGATGAACATGGATTTTTCCATGATCTCGACACCTCAGTATGGAGATCGGTAAAAAAAGCGAAGGCTCTGACACGAAGATTGTGACTGGGTCTGCAGGAAGCGCTCATTCAATTTATTTTTCTTAGTCGCTTACTGCTTATTAAATGGCCATTCAACATTTAATTTAGCCAATGCCCTGGTTACAACTACCAACAACTCCTCTTTTTTTTTTTTTTTTTTTTCATAACGGTAATATGGCGAAACTGTGTTGAGAATATCTAACTCCTCGGAGCCAGATCAATAAAACACCAGGTCTTTAACACGGTCGGAAGAAGCCGCAGCGCGGGCTTCCAAACCGTGCGCGAGACCAGTGGAGCTGGTAAATAAACACTGAGAAAGGGTCGCAACCGTCTCAGTATTATATGCCAGCCCCACGTGCGAATCCCATGCATACAAGCGGCGCGCTGCCTTGACAGCCGCGAGACCTGATGCACTGGAAATGCGAGCCTGATCTAAGTCCCTGTAAAGTCAAAATTAAGTATGTGTTCTGAGTTTGTCACACAACAGAAAAATGTGTTATTAGCCACCCAGCCAAATTTGAATGATAAAAAAGCCGGCAAGTACATAAAATAAGCCATCAAAATCTTGAAAAAATTAGCATTATTCTCTGCTCTCAAACGCTGTGTCCACTGGATGTGCTGAAACCACGCCCACTCGCGGGAAAGCTGCCGACGGTGATATTAGGTGATACGGGGAGATGAAGGCCGAGGCGGGAGATAGTCGGTTCGGCCTCATTCACCAGTCACAGCAGATTATCAGTGAATCCCAGTTGTCTCCGACGAAAGTTTATAACTATCCTGTGTAAAATGATCACTACAGAGGCCGGTGTTGGCGGTGATCCTCAGCTCTCCATCAAGGTGGCTCTTCACAAAATTAATCCACCTCTTCTTGATGTGATCGTTTTTAGGAAATTTAAATAAAGACACCGATCTGTTTTGTACATGATCGCATCCAGGTAGTAGCTAAGGCATAGCTAGCTAGCAAACTGTAGGCTGTAGTAACTATTAGTACTGACAGTAACTCGCGATTGAGCGGCGAACTGATACGAATGTGCTCTATTGTTAGGGGAGAGGCCAGCCTCTGTGCGTCATCAAGTAGGGGCGTGTCCACGAGCTCGGGGGCTCCAGTGCGTCATCGAGCCCCGTTTTAGCCCCGCCCAAAAAATCCAAAAAATAGCAATGGTGAAAAACTGTTTAACGGTCTAACTCCACAATTCAGTACTTCACAGTTCACAGTCTTTGTAATATGTTTTAGCAATACATTTCTAACATTTATAATGGGTTTAGATTTTTTTTTTAGAATTGCCTTTACAGGGAATTTAAATAACGCGGGCAAGGGGACACACACTGACTGAATAGTTTCTCCTTATTGTTCGCCATGATATATCTTTTTTCAGAATGACAGACAACACCAAATAAGACAAACAGGTTGACACAGAAAGCTTGCTGAAGACCAGAAGCTGACGCTGTTAGGATCCGGTGCCCTTTCATAGCTTCCGCATCGCCGTCACATGCGACGTCACAAGTGACGTGATTAGGCTACGTCAATCGAGATTGAATAGTTGACTTCAGACGCTTCATTGCGCATTCCCCAATGTGTCGATTCTCGACGCAGCGCGAGTTCCCTCGAAAGGGAACTATTGTCACTCAACACAGTCTGCTGCTTCATCAAGAAATGCCACTTGAATCTGTTACACAAGGAGAAATCTATACATCAGCTCTATGCAGAGATGGCGGCGAGATCTCTGGGCCCGAGCTCATCTTAGATGATCCAAAACACAGTGGAAATCTATACTGGGGTCAGATGAGTCCACTTGTTTTTGGGAAAAAACGACATTGAGTTCTCAGTCCCAAAGAAGAAAAGGACCATCCAGACTTTCATCAGCGACAGGTGCAAAAGTAAACATCTGTCATGGTATGGAGGTGCATCAGTGGGGTGACTTGTATGGGTGTGTGACTGACGTGGAGGCGTATATTGGGAGTGTAAAGAGACATTTAATGGCATCAAGATGACATCTTTCCTGGGAAGCAAGACAATGCCAGGCCTCATTCTGCACATGCTATATCGTAGAAGGGATGTGCTTGACTGCTTGTCTGCAGTCCAGATCTGTCTCTTATTGAAAATGTATGACCCATCATGAAAAGGAGAATCAGACAACGATGACCAAACACTGTTGAGCAGCTGTCTTGTATGAGGCGAGATTGGGCAAAAATTCCTCTTTCAAAACTTCAACAATTTGTATCCTCAATTCCCAATCTATTAAAAAGTGTAATTAGAAGGAAAGCTGATGTGACACATTGGTAAACATGCCTCTGTCCCAACTTTTTTGGAGTGAGTTGCAGCCTTCAAAATCAAAATTTGTTTATATATATACAAAATACACTTAAGTTGGTGAGTGAAAACTTTTGTCAATTAAAGAGAATTAACAAATCACAGATTCTTGATTTTATTGCATTCGATGAAATTTCCCCACTTTTCTGGATTTGGGGTTGTACAGTATATTTAATGAGAGTGGCAGCATCTAACAAGCATCTGAAGGACTGCCAGGTCCCTGTTTTTTTCTCTTTCTCTCTCCCACTTCCCCTAACAGTACATACAGAGTGAACACAGAGCTATATTCTTCTGTTTGGAGTGAAAAAAATAAATCATTTAAGCACTGGATTTTTATTTTACAGCCAGTCTAACATGAGTGCTCAATTACAGCCAAGATTTGACTTAAGAAACAAGGGCTACTCTATTCAGTAAGGTGTGTGAGCATCAACTAATGTTTCATCGTTGCTGCAATGTGGTAATAATGTGAATTGCCAAAATGCATTATGACATGGTAAGTGCTGTTATATAACAGATGGCTGTGGAAAAAAACATATCCAAATGATTTAAATCACAGTGTGGAAGAAGTTTTCAAACACCATTAGCATTCCTTAAATACAAAAGTGACTAGTCACTCTTGGTGTACTGATATATGTATATGTGGCATAGCCATCTGTCCTGCTGTCACGAGAGAGAGCAAACAGGTGACATGTATTTGAGGTGAACATTTATGATTTACTTCCTTCTCCTGAGACATTGCTAGCAAGCATTTACTACAGAACAGAAAAGTTGGCCATAACCAAAAACTTTTTTATAGACTTTCGCATATTTACATCGAAAAAAAAATGGAAAAGCAATGCAGTGAAACACAAAAATGCATTCTGTATACGGCCCCTAAGGTCAATCTGAAATGGGTCTGATATTTAATAAAAGGTGAATGAAAAGACCAGCAAGGCCTGGAAATACATTAAAAACACATTCAAATGACACACCATCTCTTCAATACACAAAAGTAAGAAATGCAAAAAGGTCATGAAATATATTGCTACTTAAGTTTAGAAGGTCCTTTTGCAATGTGATATCAAGTGATTAAGGCTGATTTGGATGTGTTGGGTAATATCATATTTATTTAACTTTTTTCACTGGTAACACTTTATTTTGATAGTCCACTTTAGACATTGTACTAACTATAAGTAACTTTGCAACTAAATGTCAACTAGCAGTCATTAGAGTATTAGTAGACTTGGTAACTTTTTTGGTAACTTTTATTTTACAGTGTCCTTGTTACATATGTTACATGTAGGGACATACCATAGTAATAACAGTAAATTATGCATAATTACATGCAACCAACCCTCAACTAAACTCTAGTCCTACATTAACTCTATAGTAAGTACATGTTGTTAATTAATATTACTTATTACTTAAATGTATAATTACACTGTAACAATGAACACCTTAAAATAAAGTGTAACCCTTTTTTTAAGGTGAGTTACTTGTAAAAAAATTCTAACCTCCCCAACTCAAAATTTTCTAGTGACTGGTCACATCTAAATTTTTCAATTGGCTCAATTGAACAATTTAGATGTGACCAGTCACTAGAAATTTTTGAGTTGGGAGGTTAGACATTTTTAGAAACTACATGTACTTACAGTATTACTATACACTTTATTTTGATGGTCCCCCAACATTCTACTGACTTTAAGTAACTAGTTGACATGTAGCTGCAAATTAATGAGAGTTGACAAGTAGCAGTTACTTATAGTTAGTAGAATGTCTAAAGTGGACTATCGAAATAAAGTGTAACTTTTTCGGTTCGTGACAAAGCTTTTCAGCGCTAGTGCAAAACAATTTGATGTTTTTGGAACAAGAGGCACATGCATTAATTTTGTCTAAATAAGTGTCTGTGATATGTGATTTTGCATTTGAAACATTGCAGTGTTGTTTTTGTAAACTACTAAAAATTGCTTTCAGTAAGCCTAATTGAGAAATGCTGAAATAAAATATAACATAAATATAAGAATAAAAAATTGTACTCAAAAAAATTAAACAAAACGAAAATTAGAGATGTTGCCTTGGCTTACATTGAATGAAATTTAAGTTTAACTAGAATGAAGTATGTAACTATTTTTCTATTTTGCAGCATTCACGCCATGACGTAATTACCGTAATTTCGAGATGACAACCAAGACGTTCTACTTGAAGCTGAATTATGCTTTTCTATGGCAACACTATCAACGGCCAAATGATTATGCAGCGGTCACATGGTAGGAGCTCTCAGAAAATTCCCAGTTTACCAGCTGTACAAGTTGGAATCTTGTAATTACAGTAATTACGACATGGTGTGAACGCACCTTTTTATCATTCTCCTGTAGCCACAAAGAATTATGGGAAGTGTAGTTTGATTGCACAAGCCTATTAGATTGCCATACTTGATCAAACTGTTCACTGATCATAAAATATTTTATTCAAAATGCAAATTACAAATCATTATGATCAGCACCAGTTAGCTGAGTGATTCTGCTATTGATTTGTAAATGTTATAATTTTTCTTTGTATTTCTTGTACTAAATGTGTTAAAAATAAACAAACAAATAAATAAATGAATTAAAATGATATTACTGTGCATTTTTTATGTTTACTAAGTGAAATGCAATGCAATAAAGAATCATAACTAATATGAAACCCTGTTATTCTTTTAATGTACACTTCAATTTTATGATCCAATGCTGCGTTTCAGTAATTACCATAAGTTCGAGATGACAAAACATGACATTCTACTCGCAGCTGCTCACGTCCTCGGACTGGGAAATTTTGCGTTCCTATGGCACATCTTGTAATTATGACATGGCGTAAATGCACCTTAATTCAGACATGATGGGTCTACACACACACATATACACAGAGGTTTCCATTTCATCAGGCCGTGAACTCCCTCTCCCGCGATGATGTGTAGTTTGTTTGACAGCTTCCTCCTGGGAAAAGTGGTGCTCCTCAGCTTAGAGAGGCCTCATTCTTTCTACTCTACCTTCTCTTTTCATTTCCTCCTGAACTCACCTCTCTGCCTTCTCCCCTTGAGGCTTCACATGTAGCGACATTACCCCCCTCACCCTGTCCTCTCTGTCCAACATGGACCCTGACGACTGGGCTTTAATTAGAGGAAGCGTGCAGAGTCTAGGGGGCGAGTGCTTACAGGCTGGATGCCCGTGCGCGTGCCACTCCAGGGTCTCTGTCAGCCCCGACATCGCAGGATAAACAACAGATAAGGGCAGATCTCTAGCTGTGACTATGACTGACACCATGGGTCCTCACGTCGGATCCTGCATGGGTATCGGAGAGATAATGCATGATGTGTGTCTCTGTATTCTGGAGATGGGGTGGGGGGACTTTTTGGAACCTGGCACATGTATGAATTTTATCTGAAAAAAGTGATATATGATTTTACATCTGAACCATCTGTATTTTCAAGCTAAAACTAAAACTTGAAAAATCGTTTTGGTAACTGAAATAAAGCATGCAGATATTAGATAAAAAATGTTATATTAACATTATGAAAAACTACTAATTACAGTTAAACAAAATTAAAACTTATAAAAATGACGAAAGCGCATAACTAAATGACTAAAACTAATAGGAAAATTTAAAATATTAAGAAATATTTTACAATATTAATACATTATATAATACTAAAATAACAAAACATTAAAAAGACTGCTGCAATAAGTCTTTTTAATTTGCTAAACTATAAAAATTGAGGATATTCAATGGTTCTTTAAAGCGAGTTTTGTTTTGTATTTGGTTTATTTTTAGATTACAAGTTTTTCAAGTTACTGTTATTCAGATCAGTGGTTTCTTTGTTTTTTAAAGGTGCAATGTGTAAAAAATTTGAGTATCTATTAACCCTCTGGGGACCAGAAACGCGCCGCGTTTTTTTTTTTCACATAGCAGAAAAATAGACTTAAAGTACTACCATCATTTCTGTTCATATAGAGTTAAGAAATATGAGAAAATAATCTGTTAATTGTCTACTTTTTTATGTGCCCACATACAATCGAAATAAAATATTGGGCTTTTGTAAAATAAAGAATATAAACAGGGTGTGCGTTCTGCCTCTCAGTCACCGTGAACTTTTTTTCTGGAGCACGTCTCTAATCTTCAACAAAACTCAGCAAGTACTATTCACCCAGACATGAGCAATATATCTTTAAAATCATTTGAGTTTGTACTTTTAAATGATCCGATTCAAAACTAAAATAAATATTCTCCGTTTATGTGATCTATATAAAAAGAGAGACGTATCAGCCATTCTAATTATCTTTCTCTCAGCTCATTATCTCTGGTAATGTGACACGCCCACGGAGAGCACGCGCTATTCAAACGCAAATGTGAAGCACCACATTGAGACGCGTTAACGCCCATAAACTCTATAAACACACTATATTTTTTAGTCAGATTAATCTACTGTCATCTTGCGCGGCTATGAGGAACAATCCTGGGACATTTACCTACCTCAGAACAAGTGCTGGTTTATTTTCACCACGAGGAGGAGCAACAGATTAAGCTGAGAAGTGTGTAAGTGTTTTATGCTTGTGCTTTGTTCTAATCGCGATATAGAATAACGTTAGTGTCTGTAAACGGAAAAATAGCATACTGTTTAAATGTGAATCATGTGTGTGTGTGAGTGTTTGTGTGTGCGTGAATTAATGAATGAATGAATGAATGAATGAATGAACGCACAGATACGCACTGTTATAGACGAAATAAAAGACAACTTTTCGTTGACTAGTTTTGGATAGAGTATAAAGTTTTTACTCTAAAATAGACATCAAATAAGCTTTTGTTAGGAGTTTCTGCTCATATGTTAAATATATAGTATGTTTTGTCAATAAACTAATCAACTAAGATGTTATAGTGTTTGTTCCAATGCAAGCTATATCAAAATAATGAATCCTCAACTTTGAAATATGTATGATCAAACTAAGACATTTATGGAAAAAGACAATTTTCTTTTCAAGATGTTTCCAACTCTAACTTTGAACTGAAATAAAACCATGTCTATATGATGAAGGGTGTGTGATAGATGTGTCCAGACGTATGCACCCTGTATTTTAAAGAAGAAATTTTAATTATTTGCGATACATTATTCATTCACAAAGAATTCAAGGACATTATTCATGTCCCTAAAGGTTGGAGTTTTCCTAATTTTTTTTAATTAAGGCATTAAGATTTTTTATTCCTCTTTTTAGTCAACTTTAGCATGGGTGTGTTCACTTATTCTAAGCAGTGTGCGTGTGTGTGTGTGTGTGTGTGTGTGTGTGTGTGTGTGTGTGTGTGGGTGTTGTAAATAAATCCAAACAATCTAAAAGCCATTCTTTTTTAAATTTCCTCATTCTTTGTGCAAGGCTCCTCATAATGATATGGCCTGATAGCACCTAATAGGGCCATTATGGGGAGGGTCTTTGTCTTTCTCAGGTGTGAAATGCCACACATATTAATGAGAGATCACGCCAGCTCGCATAAAGCTTTCTCAAACAAAACACGTCATACACATTCTAAAATACTTTATTGACTTATCTGAATGAGTAGTCAGGATGAATCTCACATAGTTTTGGAGCAAATATTCTAGACTATGTGATACAATTTTCAAAAGTCTTGTGAAGAAATAATCAATATGTGTTTTGTGGCCTTATTTCAGAAACTTTTAGTTTTAGTTTTTTCAATAACCATGCATAAATAATATTCTCTCAAAAATACAAACATGTACATACATGTTGCTCACATATTATGGTAGCCCTGTTTGTGCTATATAGAGTGAATTTGCACCTTTGCCATTAACATGTTTATAAATAACTGAAAAAAGCACAAATGTAAGTGCATGTCAAAACATCCCAAGGGCCCCAAAACCCCTTGGTCCCCAGAGGGTTAACAGAAATGCAATATGACATCCTTAACTATGTGTTCAGTGGTGTATAAAGAACTTACTTAATAAACCGTACTGTTTTTATTACCTTAGAATGAGGCATTTATATCTACATAGGCGCGGGAATCCCCTTCTATGAAGGTCGACATATTGTGACGTCATGTTTCTACCGTAGCCGACAGCGAACAAACAGGGTTATAGAGCGCGTTTCGTCACTACCTTGAAAGAGAAGCCGCAGAAAGCTAGAAGAAGCTAGCCATAAACACCGTGAGTAGTGAATTTTCCCTTGACAGTGGTGTAAATTTGTAGTTGGATTGTTTCATGTAACTTAATTCTTCTCCCTTGCTGTATTATGGCTTTGCTATGTGGGGATAAATGTGCTGGTTACGTTCATGAGACAGCTGATTAGTAGGCTACTCTTGTCATTGACCGTAAAACAGTTGCAGGAATCACCAACCCGTTGATCTTGGAAGCATTTTAAGTCGATCGAGTTTCCAAAATCAGAGAAAAAAGCCTGTGTGTAGTTAGTGGTGTCTAGGGGATGCGGAGGCGCGCACGCTGTTACAATCACGTCATTTTTGCCGCACACACCTTTGGGCTCATGCGGACGCGTCGAGTATAAACAAGGCTTAACGCTTTAACCAGCTCAGCCACAGTAACAGCTCATATTAGCCAGCAAAACTTTTACTAGCAGCTACCCTGTTAGAAAAATATATAGTTGCATAGTTGCATGTGGTTCTTCTCCCTCGCTGTATTATGGGTTTGCTATGTGGGGAGAAATGTGCTGGTTACGTTCGTGAGACAATCAGCTGATTACTATTATTATATTATGTATTAAGACCCTTGATCCTCACCTGACTATGGCTTTGTAAACTTTATCCATGATGTGGTTTATAATGGACTGTGGTACAGAAGCTTGGTTTACTCTAGCTATTCTCTGCTGTCTCAGACGACGATGTTTGTCCCGTTTTAGCCACCGTAGCTTCTTTGAAAGGGAGGGGTGAGCGGTGGGCTGAGCCATTAGTGCAAACTCGCAACCGAACCGCTAGATGTCGCCAAAAGTCACACACTGCACCTTTAAAGCAGTGATTCTCAAATGGTTCAGGACCCAGATTTTACATTGGACATTGACCCACGCAAAATCACTGTGATCAAAGTGAACATCAGCTAAAGGTAGTCTGGGTCATATTTGCTTTTTTTACTTTTTACTTGTAATTTTGTTCTTGGTTTTCAAGAAATGAGAACCTCTCCACTTCTGTTAAATGAATTTGCACCAAAATACCAGAGTTTGACTGGATACAACATTGACTGGATCAAGAGCAAAAGATATGGGAAGCTTATTCCTTGTTAAAATCAATTTATCAGAATTCTTGTTTTTCAAACAGTAGCATTTGGAGTGAAGTCATGGGTTCAACTCCCTGGGACTGCAAAAACTGATAGTTTTTCTTTACTAACCTTTATTCAGCAAGGATGCATAATATTTGTCAAAAGTGACAGTAAAGACATTTCTATTGTAACAAAAAATGTATTTAAAATGAATCAGCATACTACGGAGCCCCTAGCGGGACATGGTGATGGAACAAAATATGAGATGGAAGGAAAAAACATATTTCACTGCTTTGCATTCGCTCGCAAAGAACACAAAAATTTTGCAATCTAAAGCAAGGTTTCTCAGTAGAACACAAAACATTTGCGAGAGAACGCAAAAGCGTTGACATATAATCCCATCACATTTTCTTTTTACTTCATCATGTTCCTTTAGAATTATTAATTATTTCTGAAGGATCATGTGACACTGACTGAGAGAAGACTGGATTAATGGCTACTGAAAATTCAGCTTTGCCATTAAAAGAATACATTACATTTTTAAAATACCTTCAAATAGACAACATTTATTTTACATTTTAATAATATTTCATAATATTGCTGTTTTTACAGGATTTTTGATCAAATAAATGCAGCCTTAGTGAGCATAAAATACTTTTCTTTCCAATGGCAACATTTTAAAAGTGTATATTCAAAAAAGCATTAGTCACCAATTGAGATCTACTGCTATAAAGCACCTGTATAGATAATATTCTGAAAACCATAGTTAATTAGTAAATTAGTATAAGAGCTCATATCAAGTCAGTCACTAAAACCTGCTAATTGGAATTTATATTTAAGTGTATTCAATGAATATCTGAATAAGAAATATAAAACAGTTGTGCTTATATATATATATATATATATAAGCACAACTGTTTTATATTTCTTATTCAGATATTCATTGAATACACTTAAATATAAATTCCAATTAGCAGGTTTTAGTGACTGACTTGATATGAGCTCTTATACTAATTATATATATATATATATAAGCACAACTGTTTTATATTTCTTATTCAGATATTCATTGAATACACTTAAATATAAATTCCAATTAGCAGGTTTTAGTGACTGACTTGATATGAGCTCTTATACTAATTTACTAATTAACTATGGTTTTCAGAATATTATCTATACAGGTGCTTTATATAATATATATAAAGATAAAGATAACTTACTTGTAAGCACAGCATGGGTTGTGTGTGCCTTGTTAGTGTGCAGAGAAGCCAGTTGGAAGCTCAGCACTCATGGAAAGACTTCCCATCATCTCCAAACCCCAAGAACAAAGGCCATACTGCCTCCTACTGGCATAATAGGCTCACAGTAAAGACATGAGCAATCCTTCCCTTCATAAGTAGCACTGGCACACAACAACCCTTTATCTACCAGTCATTTACAGTCAAATTGATGAGCAATTCCCTGGATTTAACAAAAATACTGTGCGGAGAAATCATGCAGCCAACCAGAGGATGAAGGTCTCACACTATCTATCACTCATGTCTTACACCTTTCTCACACACAGGCAGTCACATCTTGGACACTCAGGCAAGATCATCTGACACATCTCCAGCCCTGGAGACTACAGCAACCAACAAGCCACAAAAATGAGATCTCAGACAGTGGAAAAGATCGCTTGTAAACGTTGCATTATAAGTTAATAACAGGCATGCAAAATGTGTGCTGTGTGAACAGCTGAAATGCATCTGAATACGCCTTTTTCTGTATGTGGCTCTTTTTACACACTTGGCAGCAGAAGTCATTTGTAAAATTCTCCGCCGCACCATTAAGCACTGTGAGCAGACTCGGGGGATAATCGTGAGATTTTCTTCGCGGCTTCTCCTCCAGGACCGCAACACTGGAATTAACCGCTCAGCGTTCCACCATAGCCATCTTGTTCTGGATTTGAAAGCGCTGCTATGATGGTCTCAGAGTAATAAATCTCAGATCAGCCTGAAATCAAATAAGATTTCAAGCATGGCTAACTGTCTCTATCCCTGTGGCGGATGCATCTGGGTGTCGAGCTAAACGCCATTACCTTGAGCTGATGGGGCAGCCAGGAGACTGATATATTCTGACAGCGCGAGGCGAGTGAGCCGTTGTGCGATTTATCAAGAAGCATGTCTTTCTGCTGTCAATAGCTGACTGGCGTGTCAGTACCAAAAGGGAAGACATTTTGTGACTCTGAGGGAACTCGGTTGATTGCGACGACAATGGGTGCACTGAGGGTAGGCCTGTCAATGTAACGTGTTAATTTGGTGAGATTAATTATATTTAAAATAAAATATGCGCTAAAAATAACGCAAGCCCTCTGACCCAGAGGTAAAATCTTTTACGGGATTTTTTACAGAGAGCAGCAGCATGATTATGGACTCTTTGTGGCTCTTTTTTCAAATCTTTAAAAAACAATTTGGAAGCCACACAAATGTCTATTCAATGCTTTTTGCCTGTCACAATAACGTAATGACTTAAATTATCATAATTTTTATGTATTTAATTGATTATTTACAAATATCAAAAGTCACAACACTAATCAAGTGACATAAAGACTGGAACAGTCTATGTGTGTGTGTGTGTGTGTGTGTGTGTGCGTATATAGAATGATGTATATATATATAATAATATAATAATAGAATATATATTATCCTATTCATATACAGTAAATTGTATAGGAATACTGTAAAAAAAATTCTAACCTCCCAACTCAAAAAATTCTAGTGACTGGTCACATCTAAATTGTTCAATTGGGCCAATTGAAAAATTTAGATGTGACCAGTCACTAGAAAATTTTGAGTTGGGGAGGTTAGAATTTTTTTACAGTGTAGCCTATACATATATAATATGACACTGTATATAAATAGGAATATATATATATATATATATATATATATATATATATATATATATATATATATATATATATATATTAGGGGTGGAACGGTACATGTATTCGTATCGAACCGAAACGGTACGGGCGTCACGGTTCGGTGCACGAATTTACACGGAGAATACACGGTATAAAAATAAATAAAACTCGCGTGCAAATTAATTAATGTAATGCGTAACTACTGTTAGATACGCGGGTTCTTTAGGGACACATAATCTGTACCATCGGCTTAGCTCTGAACGCGCGTTCACTTCAAACGTTGGCTTTATACGCGCGTTCTATTCGCTTTGGACTAGCGTCGAACTAGACGCGAATTTGACGCTCTATTCGCGTTTGGTGTGACCACACAATGAACAGGCTGCGATGTCAATGCAATGCTGGAGTGTGTATGTGTGTGTGTGCGCGCGCGAGAGAGAGAGAGAGGCGAGATCGAACTGTGTGTGTGTGTGTGTGTGTGAGAGAGAGAGAGAGAGAGAGAGAGAGAGAGAGAGAGAGAGAGAGAGAGAGAGAGAGAGAGAGAGAGAGAGACGCGCAACCGAACAGTGGAAACATAAAGTGTTTACTTCTATTTGTGTACACTCGCAATAAAACACAACATTGTGCACACTGTAACCTACAACTGTCACTCAACCAAAATCACACACACTGTTTTAAAAGAAAAACATATTTATCCGACTCTATTTCAAAACAGTCTGTGGGTCCCATCTTTTGGACATTCGTCATATCGCATTGGTTTTCATTTCTTGTCCTCGGAGCACTAATCTTACACATTCTACATTGATTAAAAAAGAAAATCGAATGTGTTTTTAATGGTAGTATTATTTTAACAGAAATCAATTATTTATAATTCAGATGAGAATAATGTTACATTGTTAATTCATAATGTTAATTAAAATTAAGGAAAACAAATATATTGATCTGAAATGTACCTGAATTAATTTAAAATTAATTTGCTATAATTACCAAACATATCGCAAGGTCTTTTTGTCTTTTCATTAATTTAATTAATAAACTAATTATATAAAACTATTGTCAGTGCACTACAAATAAACTGGTTCTATGCCTTTATATAATAAAACTTATTTAAAAAATACAATGCCTTCTGCATTTTTGTTTTGCTTTTCCCTCCATTGTACCGAAATCGTACCGAACCGTGATGTCTGAACCGAGGTATGAACCGAACCGTGACTTCTGTGTACCGTTCCACCCCTAATATATATATATATATATATATATATATATATATATATATATATATATATATATATTCTATACTTGATCCTTCTGAAATCATTCTAATATGCTGATTTGCAGCTCAAGTAACATTTCTTATTATTATCAATGTTGAAAACAGTTGTGCAGCTTAATATTTTTGTGAAAATTCATTGTGATAACTTTTCCCCCAGGATTCTTTGATGAATAGTTTATATAATCTTTTGTAACATCATAAATGTATTTACTGTCACTTTTAATCAATTTAATGCATCCTTGCAGAATAAAAATGATTAATTTCTTCTTCTTTTTTTAAACAGAACCCACAAATTTCAACAATAGTGTATAGGGTTCAGACAAGCTAAAATAGATCATGCAATATTATAATAATACTAATACTGATCATTTGAAATGTGTTACAACAAAGTTTCAAGATTATAACAGCATTCCTCTTCAATAAGCACTATGCAGAAATGTTAATTCCTAGTTGCTGTATTGCACCTTGTTTTCAGTCTGTCCATCCATAGTTTTTTTTCCTAATTTAAAATAAGATATTCTGCATGCGAGTTTCACAAAATATCAGCGTTCAAGAAAGAACATGCAGTAACAGACGAAAGTCTATGTCCATGACTGAAGAAAATGTGCAGCGTGACACAAAATGAAACTAACAAGCTTTCTAACAAGAACACCCATAACGTACTACCTGAGGCCAGCTGACATGTTCCATAACCACACACACACCTCCTTTACTCAGGCCAGGTAATAAATAGCTCCAGGTTAGCTGTTGTTTTTAATTGGATGTGTCAAGTGTCATCACAAGCTTGAACAATGTTGCATGGACGTTTGAACTTGTGTGTTTAATCTTCATGTCATGAGTATAAGACAAACCAAAGCACAGCTCACATAACACAAATGAGGTCTCAGAGTGGGTGGCCTTTGGCTCCAGGCGACTCACTTTGACACACTGTACTGTATGCTGAATCAATGTGTTGAAAATGGCCACAACTGGCTCGTGTGTAGGCATGCAGGTATGTTGGCGAATGTGTGTGTACTCATTAAATGCAACGCGCATTGGGACTTTGTTGGCCTTCGGTGTTGGCTATATAAGGGCCTATTACAGCAGACAGGAACAAAGGCAGCCGATTGCACGCTATTGTCTCTATTTACCTGCAAGCATGGGCAAGCATGACAGGACACACAAGACAAGAAAAAGTGGTTGTTAGTTATAGTGTCTGGTTTCAGTGTCAACCATCAGTCAACGGCCCTTGCCTCGTTTGGGTGAGATTCAGACCATCCATTCCCATTAGTGTCCATGTTTCCGCAGGAGAACTTTACAAATGACCCATTACTGCTTCTCATTCAGACACAAGAGGGGTTATTCCTGTGAATGCATTTATAGAGCTTCAGAGCCACCATGTGGCCACAAGTGGCACTGCAATGAAGAACTTGCTTTTCAAGGTAAAAATGTGGCAGAGGCTATTCTTTTTAAATCCCAAAGTTATTAAGATACTATTTACACACACACACACACACACACATATATATATATATATATATATATATATATATATATATATATATATATATTACCCCTTTAAATATATATATATATATATATATATATATATATATATATATATATATATTTAAAGTGTAGTATAATATGTAATATAATAATGTACATATAGCATAATATGTTTGTATAAATATAATTTTTTTTATATAATCAAATACATAAGAATCTATAAAAAATACAACAACAAAAAACGTCATATCTTTGAGCAGCCATTACATCAGTCTGCGGTGTCACATGATGCTGATTTGGTGCAAAAAAAAAAAACATTTCTTATTATTATTATCTATCATGCTTGGGTTGCGTGAGGCACGATCAGGAAGACCAAGAAGACGGATCACGATTAAACTATTTATTTATGAACAAGACACGTACCAAACATAAGCAGGCTTTGTAGACGTAGAACCGACAAAGGAGAACTGAAACTAGGGAGACTATATACACAGGGAGAGTGATGATGACTGTGATGAGGATGATGACGGGTAACAGGTGAAACTGATTAACAAGAAAACACATGCTGCACAAACACAGAAGGCAAAACAAAGTCCAAGACATTATCACAGTTGAAAACCGATTCATATTTGTGTGTAAACCATGATACTTTTTCAGGATTCAGGGTAAATAGAAGATTCAAAAGAACAGCATTTATTGATATATAAATGTTTTGTAACATTTTGACTGTCACTTTTGGTCAATGTAATGCATCCTTGCTGAATAAAAGCTTCTACGGTATCTAACCATAACGTAACCGCTAACGGTAGTGATGATATAAAACATTTTTTTTAATACATTCAAATATTATCTATACTATTATGCAATATTTAAATATACAACATATAGAGTATTTAGAGCTTTTTTAATAATAGAGATTTTTATTGGCTATGGTAACCTGTGTAAAAACTCCGGGCCACTTCTATAACATTCAAATCACAAATATTTTTTATTTAAAAAAATAAAATAGCTACACCATGTGACCACTCAGTGCAAAAAGTCACTCTGAAACTTGCCCTGACAAAGGAGCAATGAAACACAAAAAGTGTTGCCAATACAATTCTGTGCATTTTTGCCAACATTTATCCCTTTTCTTTTGTTTTCCTCAAAATATTCAATTTCAAAACAAACTAGTCACTAGTTTTCTTCAACTAGCAAGAGTCTCTCTTCAAATTAAGGATAGGGCTGAAACCAGTGATGACATCCACTTATGAAATGTGAAAACTTTGGTGACCTTCACAACACACTTCTGCTGTAATTAGCACAGTGCTGATTAAAAACACCTCCGTTAGAAAAGTAACCTCTTCTCCCCATCAAAATGAAAAGTAACATCATCAGTCAGACCGGCTCGAGATGCTGGTGGCATTTCTGTCTCAGCCAAAAGGTCACCTTGCATTACAGTAGCAACAACTAAACAAAGAGAAGTCGTAATTAAAGAAAGTCTGATAATTATCTGGAGCAACGCTGACATTGGGGAAGGACTTTGCATAATATGAATGATTCAGCGAAAGAGCCTGGAGTCTGACCTTTTGGCATGCTAAAATATTTATGTACTGCTGGTCACTTCTTCACCATGAGGGAAGCTTTCATGAATTATGCAAATCAGAATTAGTTAGCTTGTGGGTGTCAATTAGCGTGGGGAAGTAGACATTATTTTAGTTACCCTCCCTCTTTTTTTCACAAAGACGGGTGTGTGTGCGTGTGTGTGTGTGTGTGTGTGTGTGTGTACAGAGGCATGCAGAGGTGTAAAAAGCTTATTACCTGACCATTTAAGATTAATACAGTCATTACTAAATTGTCCCTTCGCTTAAAACTCTTTACTACAGAGGCATGAACTCTAATGAAGAGAGTGACTTTGCTGCTGTCCGTTTTAATGTAACTGCAGGGCAGGAGCACTATCATATAAATATGATACGGATGCAAACGACCCGCTTTTAATCTCCTGAACAGGACAGCACCAGAAATAACTGTAATTATGTGTTTATATTAGAGGTCAAGCCTTGTTAAATGTCTTTTATGGGCTGAAAAAAGGTTCACTGACATCCTCTGTGGTTTACACTCACTGGGTGGACGGAATATGAAGTTTTTTTTTTTTTTTTGACACTAATTTTGGAAGAAAAAATATTGTGGAATGGATTTAAACATGATCAAATGTACTGCATTCTCACTGGTACTGTGGCCCAGTTTTTGAAGATTTAAAAGAAGAAATGTGAAGCTTATGATTTTATAAAAGCACTTAAAATTATTCTTCTCTTAAAACATACGTATTATACGAGCTGTAAATTTGTTCTTGTCATTTTTATGACTGTTTTAAGATGTGGTTTGACTCTTTATTATATATGCTCATGGATATATGTCTTTGACCCCGACAACATTCACATAAAAAATGATATGATTAAAAAGTTATGACAACATATGTTTTTACATTGCTTTAACTTATCATACATATTACAAGTTATACAAGATTCAACTCATTTTTTAAGTCAGTTTAATGTAATTTAAGTTGAAATGACTGTACTTAAAAATTTAAGGCAGCAACTTTTTTTTACAGTACAATGAGTACATTCATAATAGAGAAAAATAAAGGAAAAAACATGAATATCAACCATTATTGACATTATCTATAAATATTATTAGTATTATAAGCATTATTTCTGTAAAAATACTTTTCACAATCTATTGTGAAAAGTACTATACAAATAAACTTGAATTTAATTAAATCTTTCAATAAACCGATCAACAATAAAATAAAAGATCTATTAAAACATATATTATATATTTTTTATTGCTCTATGCGGCCATGCTTCCAGATGTCAGGTTTTCAAATTCAGAATCATTGAATGATTGACAGATGACAGAATCATCAAAAAAGAAAAATCATTTACTATCATTGTTTTTTGTGGCATTCCATCATGGCAACGAAATTGTAAAATTGCTTATAACTTTACACAGAAAAGGTTAGTAAGTTATTTTTATTCACACTAAAGTCATCTTAACATGCACATTATTTACATATTGTGACTATACGTTAAACAGTGAATATTTTAATTTTTACAAATTTATTCACTTCCATTGTAAGTGCCTCACTGTAAGCTTTTTTAAAGAAAATGAGGGACAAATGGAAATACATTTTTGTGCTCATCAACATTATGCCACAAATGCTGTGTATTTAGCGTAACTTGTTCCCGAAATATTTGTTTAATCAACAAAAACACAAGTGGCATGAGATGAACTTGTGAATGATTCTGAGTATCAATGATCAGTCTGCTTTGGACTTGCAGTGTGAGAGTAAATCAGACGATCTGCCATGTGTTCATAAATACATATTCTCCTGCAATTAAGCCAACGGGGCATTGGCATACCTGTGTGTCCCCGCAGACTCCGTGTTCCCGCAGAAGCCGACCGGCACGAGCACATTACCAAGGTGACGAAGAGTGCGACCTGCAACGGCCACACTGACCGCCCCCACAGCTGCATCTACAGAGAGACCAGCACAAAGAGAGAGAGAGAAAGAGAGCATTGACAAGTCTACACATAAGTCACAGTCTGCCTCAAGGTTGTGAGAATACGTCAACTGTGTTACCTTTCTGTCCTGTGTTCTCTGATCACTCTATTCCCTGTAAGCCAGCCATGTCTCCTCCTCTATCTTCACCTTCTTCCTCAAACAATGTTCAGATCCTGAGAAGACAGAAGGAAGAAAGAGAGGGATGAGGTCAAGTGAAGAAAGAAGCAGTACATGTGTTTCTTCAACTATGGGCACTTCTGGTCTTCGGGGTATTGCGATTTGAAACTCCTCTGAAATACACTTTTCAAACTCACTAGTTCATTTAATTTGTCTACTAATAATGGATGTACTGTACATGCATGACAAGAGAACTATGTTTTTTTTTCATAATGAGAAAATGTAATTTCCTCCACATCTTAAATCACTGACTCAGATGGCTGACACTGTTGTTTAGCTAACAACACAAATTTCATAGATAAAATTGTATTCATCGTAAATACAAACAATTGGATAATATTGTCATACTTTTTTACATAATTTAACAAAATCAAATGATTGATTAGTGATGCACAATAAAAAAAAAGATTTTGTTGACCAGTGATATTTACCTTGATTTTTCATTGGATTCTTCAGACATCAAATATAATTTAACATTTATTATTTTTGATATTTTAAATCATGCCCTTCACTGACATTGTTGTCTATTTAAGTAAAATAACTTCTGATGTAACTTACACCATAACTGAGAAACAGTTGTAATTTGTTGAAAAAAAATTTATTTATTTATTATTATATTTTCTTCATTATAATTTTTTTCTCTCCATTATTGTGTTTGGTGTAAAACAATGCCCTATATAAATGTAATTGTTTGTTTTGTCAGTGGATGTGGTTAACATGTTAGGAAAATTATAATATACAGAATTGTTGATGAATGATACTTAATTGAAAGTTTATGTTTTGTGATTTTAGATATCAAACATGTTTAATATTTAGAATTGATCAAACTTGCTTGATTACGATGTCAACATAGAATTAATTTTTTAAATAGTGTATGGCGATTTTGGAATCTAAATGTTTGTTTTTCCACTGTGTGTAAAATAAAATAACTCACAATTGAATTTGGGGACAGAAAATATGACATTTTTTTAAATAAATGGCCCACATAACAGCAGAGCTGATATACAGTTGTATTTTGTTAAAAAAAAAAGAAAGTAATTTCCACACAATTTGTATTGAAATGATTTGTGATTGTCTCACTTTCTAACTAACATAAATGTAATAAAGTATTAATATCCATCATAAAACTATTAATTAAGACTGCAAGTGTGGGTCTAGGGTCTAACATCTACACATAAAAAGCAATTGAAGCAAAAATTCTTTTTAAGGGCATAATATGTTTTTCAAAAATGTTATGAGAAAAAAGTATTTGCTAGTTTTAATTGAAAGCAAGCCCTAGGACCTAAAACCTCCCTTTGTTAAAGAAATACCAACATATATGTGAGAAAATAAAAACAAGAATATGATAATAGAACAGCGCATGTGAATGAAATTGAAAGGAAATAAATAAAAAAGGCCTGAGATGGGGAGTAAGGTCTAAGGACAGAAAGGGAGAGAGGATTAAAAGTACTGATGGAGCGGAGCAACAGAGAAACAGAGATGGGATGAGCAAAAGAAGGGCAGCTTCAGAGAGGGATATCCATCCACCCTCAGGGCCCGATGCAACCCCTGTTCTTCAAAGGCAACCCCGCACACGCACACAGGTGCTGAGGCCACAGATATGGGACTGATATATTGTTTACTGTAGTTCACCTTCCCCCGGGCTCAAAGTGATCTCACAACCACATCACACGAGACCACCGATATTGCAAGTTCAATCACATACACATGCATTCATTTTCTCTTTTTCTCTGCTTCTTTCATATAGACATGCCAATACACATATGCACATGCGCAGTGAATGTGTACATAAAAAAACTGCTAAGAGCAAAAACGACCAAGTCAAAGTCCTGTTTGACTCTTTTACCTTGATAGTCCGAAGAGAATTACAAAATGAATACTGTCTATTTTATTACAATTACACACTACTCCCAGCTCCTGTGTGTGTGTGTGTGTGTGTGCCTAGTTGTCATAAAAATATGTTTATTACTATTATTATTACTTGCATATCTGGTATCTGGTTTCCCCTGCTCCATCTGCGGACGAGTGCAGTAGCACCTCAATGCAGTACATGAGATCCACGGGGAGGAGTCGGATCAAGATCCAAGGGGTGGAGATGGGTAGGATTAGGGTTGGGTTTAGGGATTAGGGGTGTGTTTAGGGATCAGGGGGCGGAGTTGGCTAGGTTTAGGTGTATGTAAGGTGGGAGGAGTTGGATCTGGATCCGACTCCTCCCCGTGGATTTCATGTTCCGCAGTGAGAACCATCTCGACGAGTGTGCGGCTCAAGGATCGGACTCAACGACCACGAGAAGTGGCACCAGCGGCAAGGTCGCTAAACCCACCCCCCTCCCCTGGAGCAAGCGTCATCATCGTACACGATGGACAGCTAAGAAGAAGAAGTGTGTGTGTGTGTGTGTGCCTAGTTATCATAAAAATATGTTTATTACTATTATTATTACTTGCATATGAGTTTTCTAGAGATTTCCCCCATAGATCTAAATGAGGTCACTCTGTCCCCTTGTGGATAGACTGAGAATTGCTTTGAATGAAAGTGAACCCATGAACGGAGACCTCATCCAGCAGTGTGTGTGTGTGTGCGCGCGTGCGTTTGCGTGCGTGCGTGTGTGTGTGTGGGTGTGTGTGACTGATGATTAGACATGCTAAGCCACAGGCAACAGCACATTGTCCCAGGGGCGCCGCCATTCTCTTTACAGGGGTGCATTGTCCATTCTCTTTACACAGACCGACACACAACAGCATTACTAACAGCTTTGTATTCTGATACATTCATTAGCGAAACCCATAACAGAGTGCATTAGGACACACACAAAAGCTGACTACGCACCTGTACACACATACATAAACTGCCGTCCACAGTCATGACATAGTAAATCATCCTGTTATCTTCACACCATTCTTCTGCACAACAACTCTAATTGCCCTAAACTCATGCAAATGCACCTGTATGTTGCTCACAGGCGAAAGTGTGTGTGTGGTATTTATTAGTGTATTAACTGAAGGACTCTTCACCAGAACAGACCGAGGAGATCATTACGTGAAGTGGGACGGTCCGCGTAGGAAGGTCTGTCAGGAGATTGCTTTGATTTGCATTTGGCTTAACCTTAATGACAAACACAAAGCCATGCACACACTCAGACGCACACAACCGCGCTTCATTGACATGCAGAGCCTCAAAAACACCTCAGACTAAGATAAAGAACTATGCCCTGCATTTAATGTTCGCATCTCCTGCCAGGATTTCAGCATTAAGTATAAACACACATGCAGGTGACGTGACACGTCGCGGCACACATCCCAAGGTGGAATACTTGGCCCGTTTTCCTGTCGAAAAAAAAGCACAGCCCCAACTGTACATACCTGCAAGATTGAGTCATTTAAATTGACCAGTGAATTGTGAATTGAGTTTCCGAGTCTCTCAAAAACAGGGTGCACTAAAATTAAATGGACTCCAATATTACACGCCTGGCTGGCTGATGATAATAAAACCCTTTTAGACTTCTTGGCATATCAGTCTTGCAATAGCATGAAAAACTAATTGAGGAAAGAACTATTGGTTTGTTGATAACTGCTTGTTTACCTATTACTAATGTGACAAGCAAATTGGAAGGAAATAGTAAAATCGGTTTAAAAATAATTATTTGGGATGTTAAACTGGCTGAATTTACTGTAGAATTTAATTTCACCTAAAAGACATAAGATAGCATTTTTCATTTTATGCTAATGAAAACTAAGCTGAAAATGACTTGTACTTTCTTTAAAGAGAATTATAATTCTGTCATTTACTCACCCTCGTGTCGTTCCAAACCTGTATTACTTTCTTTCTTCTGATATTTTAAAGAATGTTGGTAACTAAACAGTTTTGGTGACCACTGACTTCCATTGGACAAAAAAAAGATATATATATATACACTAAGACACATCTCCAAATATCTCCTTTTACGTTCCACAGAAGAAAGATACAGTTTTAGAACGACATGAGGGTGTGTAAAAGATGATACCATTTCACATCTAATTTTCAAACACTTATAGGTTTTGAGATATAAAATTATTGTAAATGTTGTACTAGCTGTTTGATCAATAGACCTTAGTCAGATAGCAGCATATGAAATTTTATAAGGATTACAAAATGAGGCTGTGAGGGATAGTCTTGTGGCCTTTACAATGCCATGCACTAGATCATCATTTTCAAACCCCAACATGTTGTAACATCTTTCACCCTCATGCGAAACTCTTAATCGAGTGAAATTCACCATGCAGTGGTAATTGTGACCACACTTTAAGGTCTATAGCAAAGTAGATAACAGTATAACACTATGGCGCTATATATATATATATATATATATATATATGTATGTATATATACGGACAAAAAGATGGATACACCCCAGATTTACATTGATTCTTGAGAATTTATGACTATGATGTGTGGGTCAGGATTCTCAAACAAAGAGTGAAACGTTTTGAAAGAACAATAGAGCAGCTGTGTTTACAAGTTTTGGGGAAATCAACCTGCTGATGGCTTACTATAACTTAAAAATATATTAAAAAGACGGACAGTTCACCCAAAAATAAAAAAAAATACTATCATCATTACCTTTCCCTCATATCCTTCCAAACCTGTATGACTCACTTTCTTCTTTATAAACTCAATGCAATGGCAACACTTTGTAACTCAAGAGAGTCGGTCAACAAAAATGTATGTTGCTGATTGATCATTTTCAAATTGCTTCAATGATTTTTGGTGAAAGTCTTTGCTCTACTGTGCTCTGCCAGCCAGTGCTTTATACTCCATAGTAGGTAACAAAAATACACCTATACGTTAATTTGCCAAAAGCCTTTAAAACACTAGAAAAAGCTAGTAAAATGTTCTACCATTTCTGCCACCTACTGGACAGGTGTATAAAGCGCACATTTCTTTATAAGTGAATATTTAATAAATGATCCCTTTCGTGTGCAATAATGTCATAAGGCTTCAGAAAGACATGAGAATAAGCAAATGAAGACAGATTTTTCTTTTTTGAGTGAACTATTTATTTAAGCTGTATAGAATAAAGTATGACACCCTTTGGCTTTAACTAATTGACTTTTTGCCCTACTTTAAACAGACGTTATAATCTAGTATTACAATCTTATTTTGAATTTTTAAGCTTCACCCAAATGTAACATTTTCCTGTACCCAAAGGAACGACGTACATATGTAAGCAGGTTGTATGCCACAGGGTAATACTGTACATGTGTAAGTTGGACTTAGAGATACAATGTGTTTTAAAAAAGTCATCAACTTCCTGTGATTCTGTCAACTTCCTCATGCCCTGTCACTCCATCGCTCCTTTTAGCTCTCTCTCTTTCACAAACACACACACACACACACACACACAAGCCATTTGCAACAACAGACTTGATCCTAAATACACCATTTCATGCTCCGGGACTCAAACAGAGCAGAAAAATGAATCCCTGTAAAACAACTCTATCTCTCCGACGAGAGGCCCCGCCGAAAATGAGCCCAAACGGCGAGAGGAAGTTCTTAAAAGCATCTCGGATTTCTGGAAAAACGCACAATATTGAAATGCGGTGGGAGGCCGAGGCCACGGGTGCATTTATCTGGCTTTTCACTGAAACATTTTCATCCTGCTGCATTCCCACGTCTCCAGGCAATATCAGTGCGTGCGTTTATGTGCACAAGCAACTGCGGGGAAGCTCGCAGTAAAGCTCCGACAGCCAATCCGAATGGACACAGGGAGTTTCCGCACTGCTGACCCTGCCGTATCAGTGTGCTTGCAGATGAGTACATCAGCTCTCACTCAGACGATATTACTGGAGATAAACAGGCAATTTCACCACCCTGCACTATAAAGCATCTCATTTCAATATGTATTTACAAGTGTGTGTCTGTGTGCGTGCATGTGTGTGTGTGTGTAGCAGTGGAGCTGTGAGAGATGTCCCTTCTAAGTTTAATCTACAAGACGACAAGACTATATACATGTACTTTTACCATTTACCTTTAACACATTGACACATTTACCCTTTTACACACTAAAGCGCACACACATCTAGAAGAAACATCATGACCATGCAATTTGCCCAATCAGATTTTGAATGCAACTTCCAAAAAAATCACAAGTTGACCCTTACATAATCAGATATGTAGACATAATCGGATATATAGTAAAAAAGTATGCACATTTTGGCATGCTGTCCGAAGGGAGGGCTCCGAGCTCGTAATTTGGCCAGAACCCAGAGTGCTTCCCCCATCCCTGGTTGGGATAGAAAATAGTTAAGCGTGAGGAGTTGGGGTAAAGGAGGGATGCTGGAAAATTGTTGTGGAACAGAGTAAATTCAGAGATATATATGTATATATGAAGAGTTCAGATGCAAAAGCCTCTAAGTGCCATCTGAAATTTTCTTCTAGAATGATCATTTTTATCAAGCTCGTATATTTAAGTTCAGTAATTTCACTTAAATGACAATGAAAATGACCTATTAATTGTAATTTAAGTAAAATTACTGAACTTAAATATACTAGCTTGATCAAAATTATCATTCTAGAAGAAAATTTCAGATGGCACTTAGAGGCTTTTGCATCTGAACTCTTCATATATATATATATATATATATATATATATATATGCACACTTGCACACTAAATGAACACTGTTTTGCGACTAGACTATTGAGTTGAGGAAATACTAATTTGTGTTTGTTTAATTAGTGTTGTTGTTTTTTTTACCATGTCTCTCAGGCCTAAAACGTGCATGACTCCACTGATTTTTTATGTATTTAAAAACATATTAAACATATTAATTGTAACTTGATTGGCTCAAGCCTGGTGACAAATGCATGTGTAAGAGATGTAAGCGGTATGATTCCTGTCTTGTGTTCCCCTGGTCATATGTGGACTTTTATGTAATTTCCTGTTTTGACACATGGTTTGTAGTCCTTTTGTAGTTTTTCTTGTTGATTAGTCCTGATTGTTCCCAGGTGTGTCTTGTTTGCCAGTCTCTCCTTGTCCCAGTGTTTCTCGTGGTCTTTGTCTGGTGTTGTCTTTAGTGAATGTATTGTGTGAGTCTTTTCAAATCTGTTTCCCTGTTTAGCCTATGGTTGGAATTTTCTGTTTTTGCTCAGTGTTTGGATTTACCCTTTGCCCTGTATAGGATTTATTTTGGGAGTTTTATCATTGTTTTATCATTAAAGACTTACTTACTGCCATAATTTCTGAATGACCACAAGTAACAGTAGGAAAATTTCACCATGTGTCTTCCCCAAAACAGTATTTGTAAGCAGGTGTGCTTCAGGTATAAAAATCTGTATCTAAGCAAATCTCCACTGTCAGCTCTACAGTTTTTTTTTCTTTAGCTTCAAGCCCAAGGGTAATATGATGACAATGGTACTGAGTTAAAGTTACAGAAGAATTGATCCTCATTGCACTTAAGTCCCATCCACAGCCTGTTGCTCAGACTGGAGTCTCAGTCCCCAAGATCCAATGACTCCGCCAGACAGTTTTTTTCCCCCTCAATTCCATTTCCTCACAGACCCAGCAAAAAGAAATATCTGTAACCAGAGTCTTTTCTTCCAGGACTTTTTGTGTGTGTGTGTCTGTGTGTGTCTGTGTGTGTGTGTGTGTGTGTGTGTGTACATCCTTGCCTTATAGCTTTAAAAAAACACTCCTCATAACATTTCAACACATCACATTTAAACCCTCTGAATTAGATGTGGAGTTAGTACTAAGCTGAAGTTCAGAGCTCACAGCTCATTTGCTGAGGTGCTGCTTCTCACGGCAGTGTCTTGAGACAGCCCAGACGCTCTTAACTGTCCAATTAGCTTTGCTCTGATGTACAAGCTCTACGAAGATCAGCATGATGACCTCATTTTAACTAAATGAGATGATTCACTGCTTCATTTGTTCATTCACAAGCTGTGGCTTTTGTATTTAGCCCATATATTCATTTTAAACAAATTGTTTAATTTGTACTGTATATGACTGCTTTTGGTCACAAAATTACTGAAAAATGTCATCAGTGTCGCGTTCAGAGGCTGCTTTTGCCCTGTTTTGATCCTGCCTGAGTTCCATTGTTAGTTTTCAAGGAAGGTAATTCTGATTAGTTTCCTAGGTTAGGTTAGGTTTCCTAGGTTAGTGATTCTGTTCAGCTGTTTGTCATCAGTTGTTTGCTCCTTTTTAAGTGCAGAGTTCCTGCCATATTATTTAATGTTGAGATGGTTGTGTTTTTGTTATGCTCCAAGTTATCTCCTGGGTGTTCTTCTTTGTGGAGTTATTAAAGAGTTAAGCGTTTAAATTCTCCTTTGTCGTGGGCTTGACTACAACCAGTCTGTGACACTCAGACATTAGCCAAACCATTTTGTAGGCTATAGGTCCTCAAAAGAAACAGCAAATCACAAAAGACTAAATAATGTCTTCATTCATTTCTAAAAATTTGTATTCTCTTCCGGTTCTGTTGTGGATCCACGTTCAGTGACGCTGCTGACGTAAAACGCTGCGACGTGTATCTGGTGCGTCCGTGTATTCGGGTTCAAATAAATATGGCTGGGCAAAAAAATGCAAGTCTTCCTCTGTGTCGAAGATTGTTTTGTTTACAGCGTGCGTCTCCCTCAGACTGTGAACGAAGCTCGGGCGCACCAGATAACACGTCAGCAGCTTCTTACGTCATCAGAATCACTGAACGCGGATTCACAACAGAACCGGAAGAGAATACAATGCTGAATAAAGTCGTAGTTTTTGTTATTTTTGGACCAAAATGTATTTTCGATGCTTCAAAAATTCTAACTAACCCACTGATGTCACATTGACTACTTTGATGATGTCTTCATTTCCTTTCTGGACAAGGACAGCATACCGTACATGCATTTTCAATGGAGGGACAGAAAACTCTCGGACTAAATCTAAAATATCTTAAACTGTGTTCCAAAGATGAATGGAGGTCTTACGGGCTTGGAACGACATGAGGGTGAGTCATTAATGACATCAT
Organism: Tiaroga cobitis; assembly: GCA_030578255.1. NCBI lineage: Eukaryota > Metazoa > Chordata > Actinopteri > Cypriniformes > Leuciscidae > Tiaroga > Tiaroga cobitis. The sequence goes on along the minus strand of CM060601.1, from coordinate 33,254,797 downwards.
TTTCATTTTTGGGTGAACTAACCCTTTGACATAATCACTTGAATATTTATCCTCAAATTCTTCCACAATCACAATTTAAATTGTATTTTATAAAGCTCCAAACTTCTATTATAAGTCAAAAAAATTGTTTAGTATGAAAACACAGAATCACAATAGCCGAATATCAATACAGAATGAAGACTTGACTGGGGAAAAGAAAATCTGTAGAAACACAAAACCATTCATGGATCTGTGGATTAGTGCAAAGTCTACTGACAGCATATCTAAAATGTCACTTCTTCCCCATTCTGATCTGTCTCATAGATTAAAACAAATGATTAACCACATGAGGGAAACTAAAGTCTGAAAGTGTGCAGCAGTAAAACCAAACAGTCTGTCACCATATTCTACTTGTGTCTTCTTTCTCTTTCTCTCTGTGATAAATGCACTGCTCTTTTTTTATTGTCCCTGTGTTTGGTGACCCTGCCACTATGTCCTGTTAGGATGTGGATTTGGACAATCAATGAGATTGGTCCGCCGTTGTCGGAGCCGGGGTCTTTCTCCTTGTCCTCATCCCTGCAAAGGCGTGCTGAGGCCGGCCACTGTCCCGATTATCTCACACCCCTCTATCGCTAATGCCCAGACTCCTGCAGGCTGCCGCGTAATTATAATAATGACTAAACGTGCCAGGCGTGCAAAGAGATCAGCCGAAGAAGAAAGCGGGAACGGAGACGGGAAAAGAAAAAAAGGAGAGAAAGAGCAAGTGAGTGTGATCAATTGTTAATTTTACAAAGTCACTGAGATGTGTCAGCGGTGTCAATAAGTGAATTAATTTGTCTGTGGGGCTCTGGAGTGTAACACCGTATTGCTGTGTTCCCTCAGGAGCGCGGCCGTCTAACCCCTCGTACTTATTCTCCCTTTTACACACACTGGCTTTTATACACATCAGGACACACACACACACACACACACACACACGCACACACTCAAACCAAACTCCCAAGTTACTCGGTACAGTGAAAAATCTTTAGATTTACAGTTCTCATACAATGGTGTCAATGCAGTCAGATCAGTAATATTGTTGAATATTAAGTGTCCCCAACTAAGAAAGTCAGAGAAACCAAGCTCAGCTGGTGGGACAGTTCTCCTCTGGCCAACAAACAAACACTGTATGATTATGATTCAGGCGGCATCACAGGTCAGAAGTCAAATTGGGATCGGAACATTCAAACATTTAATCCAGGTTCCATCTGGTTGAAGATCGGTTTCATCACGCCGGTATGGAAATGGGTTTTGTCAGCTTTATTTCTATCGTCTCTTAGCTGTAGTATAATCAGTGTAATGCATGGCCATGAATGGCTTATTGCTTTAATAAATCAGACTCAATGCTTTAAACACCTTACAGTGCACAGAGATGCTCTCACTCGACTGCAGTGAGCAAACCAATGTATAGTTAATCACACAGACAATAAAGCTATCCATCATTCGGATTAATCATAACCATTACAAATGCAGACACACAAAGAGGTGTAAACTTGCACACACAAACAAACAGTTTATAGACTCTCCACCTGTATATAGGCCTATATATATATATATATCCTAGTAGATCACACTTTATATTAAGTACTTACATAAAAAATATATATATTTTCAGGTACAATGTATTTACTGTTTTCATGTTACACTTTTGTGTAACATAAAAAAAATACACAAAAATACACTTTTGCTGCTATTGAGGAGGGATACGGGTAAGGTTAGAGTGTTAAGGTTTAAGGGTCAAAATTGTAATTATAGATGTAATTACAAAAATGAATTACAGCTGTAATTATATGCAGGTATTTTTTTAATATAAGTACAATGTGAAAACATGAATGTACACAATAAGTGTATTGTATCAAATTATTAGTTTAAATGTTACATAGTAGTTAAAAACACTCAATATAGTGGGACCGTTTAAATGTGTCTGTCTTTCGTGCCTCTTCATAAAAGTGCATGACGCCCCTGAATTATGTATTGAAGCACATTTTAATACAGCTTGAATGGCTCAAGGTCTGTACTCTGGTGACAAATGCACGTGTCAGATGATTTTCATCAAAATGGCATTTGTCATCAGGTGTGCGTAGAAGCCTAGATATGCAGTTTATAGACTCTCCACCTCTTGCGATTTCAATCCTCACAATAGGTTTGAAAGTTCATATGAGCCACTGAAAAGACAAAACAGGTTTATCAATAGAGATTGTTGTGAGCTGACTGAGAATCTGTACAATTGAAAAGCAACATTTTGGTTCCATTTGCTTGGGCCACAAAAGCACTTAAAGCCGCCCACAAAACTGATGCACATTTAATAGCTTATTCTTTTCGTTCAGAGTTGTAACCTGAATACTGAAGGCATTGCTTTACAATCCACTAGAGGACACCATAAAAAATTATATGATCAATAATTTATGCCAATATATGTTTTTACATTGCTTTAACTCATCAAAATAAGTTAACCAACTAGTTATACAAGATTCAACTCATTTTCAGTTTAATGTCATTTAAGTTGAAATGATTTCAATATCCAAGTTGATTATACTTAAAAATCTAAGGCAGCAACTTTTTCTTTTACAGTGGGGTTTGGGGTTATAATGTTAAGGGTTATTGTGTGTGTGTGTGTGTGTGTGTGTGTGTGTGTGTGTGTGTGTGTGTGTGTGTGTGTGTGTGTGTGTGTGTGTGTGTGTGCGCGTGCGTGTGTGTGCGTGCGCGTGCGTGTGTGTCTTTTTTTAACACAATAGCGCTGGCTTCAGGTGTGGTAACACCTCAACATATTTTAATTTAAATCTGACAGCTCTCACTGGCACTGCTCAGATCAGACTGAAGTGCATGCCTATTCGATGTATCCCATGCTAAAGCCAAAGAGCTTTTTCCTTTAGCCTGTTATTTAAAGCAAATCCCACTGAAATGGGTGTTATCCATTCTGAGTGGAATAAACCAATCCAAACCGCCACTCACTGCAGAAAAGCAGAAGGGCTTCGACGCTGTTTAATACCATCAGCACAGACAGTAAAAATTGTAAAGCTATGTCAATGGGAAACAGATATGATAGAAGATATAATGGATGAGCCAGTATCCTTACAAAAAAAGTACTATGGTGCAGTCAAGGTATGGTACATTTGATATACATAGACCATGTAACTGAATTATTATATTCATATAGTATGTGCATACTGCAAGGTATTTCAAATAATATCATGTAAAAAAAAATATTTTTTTTTTGCAAATGTGTACATTATGTACTATTTACTAAGGTTTTTCAAAGCTCTACAAATGACCCATATACATATACCATGAGAATCTTTCCAGACAAAACTTATCAAGTATTGACGTGTTTGAGAATTAACCTGCATATTACACAGCTACTCACTAAATAAATAACTAAAAATAACTGAAAATGATGAGTTTTTAAATATATATATTATTGTATAATTTTACCAGTATAGGCTATCCTAAAAGCTATTATCCTAAAAGTACAATATAATGAGCAAAACAATCAACCAAGCAACAACACGAACAGCATTACATTAATATTAACTCATCTGAGGTGATTTTCACTGCAATCAATAACTGAGATGCAAGATGCTGCCAGTTGCGTTTGTATGAGACGAGAAAGAGCACGTCCACGGTGTGAACATGAAAGTACTGGTTTCAGTTACTCGGATGAGCAGTCTGATACAGCGTTGATATGGGCAACAGTGAATTTTTATAAATGTCTGTTTCCTATGTGAATCCTATGTGAACAAACTTGCTTTAGCATTTTATAGCTCTGATGTATTTTTGCGCTTTCGACTCTCTTTCCCTTAAACTTTTTTGTTGAATAATGTGCCCTCTCAGACCTCCCTTGTTTTTTAAGGTTTCAGGGCCAAGTGGAGTGAAGTGACTACGTGAGAGAGGGGAGAAAGAGTCTCCCGAGGCCCGACTCCCTCCAGTATCTCTGTTTTTCACTGTCAGCACTCGCGGAGCCCCGGTATTGAGACCTGCGTCCAGCGGAGCATTGAGGTTTGTGAGGGAAAGAAGAATGAGCGAACTGGGGGAGAAAATGGCCATCAGGGACAATCTCATTTACAGATGAGAGACTTTCCCATCACTGCCTTCTGTTCCTCGTGAATCTCTCACTCTGTCTCTCCCTCTATCATTAATTTCTTTCTAACCCCTTTCGATTTATATGGCTCCCTCCTTCTCTTTAATGACCCTCCCACCATCTCTCTTTGTGTGATGCTCTCTCTCACTCTGCCTCTCCCAGGTCCTTGTCCGTTCTAAGAGCATCCATCCATCACGGCAGCACAGAGTGGATTGGCTAATGCCAGCTCAGAGCTCAGAGAGCAGATCTGACCAGCTGAGCTGCTCACAATCCGTGCCTTATCTATCAGAGATCCCCCCGAGCGTCCCTCGTTCCCCCTCTCCATCCCACCACACCTCTCCCTCCCTCCCTCGTATATGAACACGACTCGTCCTCCCATGCATGTACTTACTAAATGAGAACTATATATATATATATTTTCAAACCAAAATTTATTCAGACACCTTCAACATTTCTCTATAATTTCTCGCTATAATTAGAAATGGTAATAAAATATGACAAGAACTTGATCTTGTAGTTATCAAATCAGTTAATATTTCACTGGTTTTGGCTATTCTTCTGTCAGACTGTCTCACACATGAATTAGGTTGAATAGCTGTCAGCTGTTAAATTTAAGTACACAATTAATACCAGTTTAGGTCGACCAATTACCAAGCAATGCTTAATTTTGTTCAGTCTGTGGTGTAAAATGGTTGCATTATCGATTAAAGAAAAACACATAAGCAAAACATGGTCAGGTCAAGCGTCTAAATAATTTTTGGTCCCAAATTTTTATAAATGTTACTGGTATAGTCCACTGTATGAAGAATTTTTGGATATAACATGTCACAGTTTACTTTATTTTGCTATCCTCGCTTACATAAATGAAGTGCACCCACTATAAAAAAAATATCAAAAATTATATCTGGTGTCTGAAATTTTTTTGGTTTGACTATATTGTGTGTGTGTGTGTGTGTGTGTGTGTGTGTGTGTGTGTGTGTGTGTGTGTGTGTGTGTGTGTGTGTGTGTGTGTGTGTGTGTGCCTTATAACGTGTTTCTAAGGGTATAATTATCTGAAAACCTAGCCTAAAAAATCAAGGTCAACTGTAATTCTATTAGGTCATATTAATAAAAGATTGATGCTGGAAGTCATTTTGTTGTCATGTGACAAGAAACCCATAAAACACAAAAGAAAAAAAGATGAAAAGAAAAGAAAAAAGAGAGCGATGCAGGTTACGAGTTAATGCTAAGACACAGAACTGACATCAAGAGGGGAAACCAAGCCGCCCAGATGTGCTCTTCCACGGTGCACATACTCTCTCTCTCTCTCTCTCTATCTCTCTCACACACACACACACACACACACACACACACACACCCTCTTTCTCTCCTACATCTCGCTCAAAGGGAACACTTTGATTCAAGGCCCAAATGAAAAGGATGACTGTGTGCGTGACAGAGTTGGAAAAACACATGTGTAGCTCTTCTTACGCACAGGTTTCATTGAGCAATCTCCGCTAGGCTCAGCTGGGCTGCTAAGCTGTTAATGTGAGTGTCGATGACAATTAAGTCGCGTTACAATTCTCGCCCAACCTCGGTTGAACTAATGACACAACTGTCTCTGCAGCGCGCCGCGGGGGAAGCGAAACAAAGGGGAAATAATAACTAGCTCTCAATACTCATTGAAAAGAACAAATGGCAGGGACGCGGGAAAGAGGTGGAGATGAAGATGAAAAGCAATCGCTACATGATGTGATGAGGTTGGAACGTTTAGTTCAGGCGGCACTTCGCGCTTCAGCCGCGCAGCTCTATTCCTTCTCCATTGAGAGAGCATTCAAGGCGCGTTAAAAGCGCCAGATCAGCGAATCGCTGTTTCGATAAGAGCTAATAAGCAGCTCAGAAACCCAAACTGATCGCTCATTAAGACTTATCCAAACTTACGCACTAAAACGTTCATACAGTGTGCGATTACCATGGCTTCGAGTTGGGGCGACTATTAAAAAGAATTCAAGTAAATCATTGAGGCAATGGTTCGTGCGCATCTGTCGAGGTTAATCTCGCGCTGCGTAAACTGCAATCTGTACTCGCCACTAGCGCGGTGTAAATTATTTGTGTTTAAAGTTTATTTGTGATATTCAAATCTATGATAAAGTCATATTTGTTACGTTTTATGTAAAGCCAAGAAAACCGATTGCGATGGAAAGCGCGCGACGCGCGGTGTTGTTATGGTTACCTCCTCTGGCAAACGCAACTTCTGTTCGTTTCCGTCTGTTTGGCGAAAGGTGAAAATACGCAGTCAGGTTAACGTGTGATCTGACTTTTATCACTACTTAAAATATTTTAAACCCCTTATATGCTGTTTACATGAGTGGGGGGAAATTGTAGTTATACTTTTTCTTTAGCTGAGAAGTAGAACTTTAAGTGCGTCGTTAAGGGTGGTTTATGGTCCAAAGATGTTGAACAAAGGCCGACATTATGTACAATATGCTCAGGAGATTGTCGCATCCAACTGTGCAAATACTGCCAAATTGGAAAATTGCGCATCATCTTGAAGATGCGCTAAAAGTTATTTAACATTTCTGAACAATAAATGGCAGCACGCGATACGTGGATCATCATAAAGGATCTCTGTCGCTCTCACTTATTTGTTGTGCTCCTTAGGAAGGAAACGTAACGGCATTAGCATTACAAGGCGTATTGTGTATTCATAGATCATCTGGATTAAGGGCTAAACCCCATGCACTGCTACCACGCAACATGTGAACCTGCCATTGGAACAAGAAGAGGATGGGGATGAGGAGGAGGAGGAGGAGGAAGAACTAGTGGGAGGCGCTCATTTAGTCACACTGTCACCCAAATCATGTGTTAAGAATATTGTTTTCATATAAAATAAAAGGCCCGCATAAAGTTATGCCTGTTCAATTTAAGATTGTCACGTGGCATGCGCAGACTGCAGAGGATGATCGTTTTAAATTAGATTTTTATCAAGACTTTTAACAATTGTATTCGTGTAATGATCAAATGCATTCACACTATTTATTAAATATCCATTTGACTCGGATGTACTGCAAAAAAAAAACGGATACAAAAAAGATCCGTTTAAGTTGCACCCATTGGACTTAATTTACGAACGTTTTTACGTGTGCTAGATAACGATGCTTTTGGGAAAGCGCGCTACGTGCGACTAACGCTCTGCTTAGCATTTATGGAAACCCAGCCAATATCAATTTGCAGCGCCAGCCAATAACTAATCAATGTCACAGTTTAAGCCGAAGACCGACCCAAAAGAGAGAATGAAAAGCAGTTTACCTCCGTTTATGAACGCGAGGGCATTCTCCTTGCTTCAAATGTGACAGGAGTCTGAAGACAGATGTTTGTTTTAAACGAGCTCACTTTCTACTAACTCCAGCCAAGCTCGAACTCGATAGCCGCCTGTCCATCACACGGAGAGCGAAACGGAGAGTTCATGAACCGAATTTGCCCAATATTTTGCGAATCTCTTCGCCAAACATCACCGACGGGATGAACGAGAGAGGACGAAAAAGAAAAAGCGAAAAGCACCGTCAGCGATTGAATCTCAGAAAAGAAGTGCGTAAATCCATATGGAGGTTAGTAGACTAATGGCCTTATAATGTTCCAGGCATGCTTGTTAGGTTATTAACAGCTGTCTTCCTGCAGAACCGCTGGGACTGTGAGTGATGAGGAAGTCTGCGATGATAACTGCGCCTCGCACACTCCTCCCGAGCTGCGATCGATTTGACAAGAGAACTGCGAACTTGCCTTGCTTATTCCGCGCACGTGCGTCGGCTGCACCCCCGCCCCGCGCGCGCGATCTTTCAAGTACGCTAACTGATGTCATAGCTTACAAGTGTTGAAGTGAGTGGTTGTATACTATAACGACAGCCTGGCAAAAAAAAAGTGAGTGGAAAGGTTTTTAATTTTGTACTCCTCCAACCTGCCCTGCTGCCTCGAAGCGCAGTCTGTTTTTTACCATGCGCTCAAACAGGTTAATCCTATAAAGATCGATTTTGTCTATTTCGTTCAGTCTCATAGCCGGAGACTTTTTAGATTTCTATCATGTGGCAAATTATGTTATCAATAGCCAATCACAGCCTGACACCCCTCAAATTTGAGCCTGGCAGGTGAAAATAAATCTCGGTTTCCATCATAAACAAGAGTTCTGGATGCCCCTATAGCATATCCTACACCAAAAGGTCATTTAGAGGTTTAACATCTGATACCCCTGAAATGTTTTTATTTTCTCATTATCGCACTACGTCTGACTTTAGAGGGGATATAAAAGTCCTGGGTTAAGCCACCTACACACCAACTACCCTTTGATATGCGTCTCCAATCCCCGGTTGTCTCGGCTAGGAAATTGGAATCTTTGTCTCCTTCATGTATTAAAAAAAAGAGATAAAAGGGGTATTCAGTACAACAGGAAATATAACCCATTTGAATCCTCGTTTTAAAAGTACTGCCATTGCACTCAATATTCCATGCTATTTATTTTCACCATTGAACATCCTCTTCGGCCCTGACATTTACCTAATAAAATATTAACCACAAACAACCTTGTGAAGCTCTCTAGATGTTCGCTACTTGTTTTCACGTACCTCGGGCAAAATTGCTGGCCAATTGCACTTTTGCAGAGAGAATGTAAGGAGTCATCACATGTTGTGGCGCCATGTGTAGAATATTTAGATGTGGCTATAGGCCAGTGTACAAGTAAGTGATGAAGTGAGAAGAAGCATCTGTCTTGATTGATCAGATCATCAATCAGGTATATCAATTAATAAGCCTCACCATAAATTAACCTATTATAAGGATGTGTCAAATATGTAACAGGGAATTGATAACTCCTCCACATTATTGCACTTGTCATTGCACAATATTCTGTAATTTACATCTCTATGAGGAAAGGATAAATAAAATGTAGCCTATAATCTACAAAGCAACAAGGCAGCGACTACAATTGGACATTATGAAGTTTGTTTCAGCACCACGGACAGCACGTTTTGTTTTCACAATGGACTTCCATTCGTCAGTCAAGCAAGTTGGCTGCTTCAGAACAAGAACTGACAGCTCCAAGAATGAATGTTTTGCATATAACTTACAGCATTTAATGTACAACTGGCATATGAGAGAATACAAGTCGTAATAATGCTGACAGAGTCGAATTGGAGGAAAGGGCACAAATGTCGTTTATCAGAGAGCCTGTGTTATAGGATCCCCGCTGAGACTTCTTCCTTCTGAGATTGTTCTCTCGAAGGACTAAGCATTATGGAAATGTCTGATCATAACTTGAGGAATATTTCTTCCAACACAATCAATATTTCCACATTTATCCTCTGAAAGAGAATGTTTTCTTGCTTTGTGGGACGCCTGTAGAAGTGGGTATGTAAGATGAGCCGTTGGTAATTGATTTATTTCTGTTCAGTGGTGAGAATTTTTTTCTTCTTCTTCGTGAGATGAATCAGATTAAGCCACGTTGATACACGCAGGATAGTGGATATTATGCATGAAGACAATGGAAATGGGTGATGGATGATAACAAACAAATCTAATCTCGGTTCCAAAGCAGGCAAGAATGGGAGAATCACAACTGAACAGTGCCGAAGGATCATTGCGTAGCACTCTGTCGAAAGTCAGAGCGAAAATTCATTTCCTGAAACATTGACACTCAGGGAAGAAGTATAAAAGAGACAGTGTGTCATATAGAGCCAAAAGACAGCAGGGCCAGCCCAGACACGAAAGTTGGGCCCATTTTTTTTTTTCATTAAATCATGCACAGCGTTTTTTTGAGTGATTAAAAGAGTCTCTAATGTGCAAACAGTGACAATAAAAAGCTAACACCAACGTGTTACTAAAGGCATCAACAAAAAACATTTTAATGTTTTTTTTTATTTGTATTTATTTAGTAAATAATATGGAAATAAAAAATAGTCATTTGTACTGATAAATATATTCAATATTAATCCCAAATAAAAGCTATTATTTGTAATTTGTCTCTTTGTATAATTTTAGATTTTATTGCACATATTCTATTTAAAAATTTTACACATTGATCATTTTACACTGTAAAAAGTGGTCACTTCCAATAACTACCATAAAGAGCAATTTCTACCTGACTTCATGCATAAAAAATTGCTTTGTTGGTATACATCAATGTATTTACTTCAAATCGGTTCATTTAGATGTTTCCATTGCCATTTTTTACTTATATACCCTTAATAAAATGATTAAATAAACTCTTCGAAGACAAGTGTTTCTTCTTTTTGTCACTAGCTCAAGTTTGTACACTGTAAAAATGTTCCACATTTTTTTTAATTAAAAACTTACATTCAGTTGCTCCCTAAAACTTTTAAGCATATAGCCTAGTTGTGCAAGTCATTTCAACTTAAATTATATTAAACTGACTTGAATCTTGTATAACTTATAAAAATGCTACATTATTTTGATGAGTTCATGTAAAAACATAATTTGCCATGACTTACTAATCATGTCATTTTTTACAACTTACTACTGAAAGTTAGATATCAGTGGGGGTATAATAAAATATATATATATATAAATATACTAATAATCTAATATTCTAATAAACACCTTATGTGTCATGACCTTGAGCAAAAGAAAAGCTAATGACTAAATGAACTAAAGCTGTCAACCCTGTTACTTCTTAAAGGCACAGCTTTAAATATTTTAAAGCATTTACATTTAGACTCAGATGACACCACCATGCAATGTTTACTCTTATAATAATAATATAATCATTTAAATGAAGAAATTGACTTCATAAATGACCTTTCCGAAACAGAAAAGACATACATTTTCGAGGAAGGAACGTTATAATCATTATGTTTCCTCAGAGGTAAGATTTACATGATGCAGTGTAGGCTATATGATGAGGATCGTATACAGGGTTTGGGGAGCACATTTCTTCAGCAGAAGAGAGGGGAAGGAGGGCGGTAATAATTGCTCACTCCCAAACAATTCCACCAGTGACATCCCATTACTTTAAACACGACAAAATAAGGCCACCCGCGCGCGGAGAAAGAATTCACTGAATAAGACATGAAGGGAAAAGGCTGGCGTTATTAGCTGTGTAGGGTTCATCATTAGAAAGCACTGAGACGGAGAATAATCCTTCACGCGCGCGACTATAACTCTCCTGTTACTAGCAGTAATTACAGAGCAAGTGCAGCCCGCCGTTTGTAATAAACTGTCTGTGTTCGAGCACACACTCATTTAGCCTCTCTATAACAACCGAGAGACAGTGAAAGCAACGTACCTTTATCATTTACCTCTGACAAGTGGGTACGCGGTAGGCCTACAAGACTGTGAAAAACTCAGTGAGAGAGCAGTAAGATAATATCTAGTGTTAAAACTATCGAATAATGTCCGAAATATAATTATATAACGCCATGGATGGATTTCACAAACTTTAGAGAGTTAATAATCTGACAGTTAGGACGAATGGAGCGTGTGAGAATGAGACGGGACATCAGCGTCATGGTGAACTCGAAAGAAATGATACAGAATTATTAATGGTGTTGTACCGCCATCTAGCGACCACAATATACAAGTGCAAGAGCGTGATGTCATTCGGTACAATTTTTTCATGTCTCAATTATATACTATTCATCTTAACATAATGGATAAAATATTACACTCACATTTTTTAATATGGAAATCTTTTTGTAAATTAATTGTTTTAATTTGATCACATTTAAATACAAATACGGGTGTTTTGTAAATAAAATTATTTTTTATGTAATTTATTTTGTCATGTCTCTGGCTGCTATGCATATAACATGAAAAACTGGAAATTTATTAAGAAATATTCCAGGTTTTTCTTCATCTTCCCCCAATTAAAATGTTTAAAATGAAAGCTTTTCTTGGGAATAGTTTCAACTGGTAATAATTTCATAGGTTTTTCCTGTGTCCTCAAGTCCTCGTTTTCAGCTTTGAGGTCACAGAGATTAATGGCAGTGACAGCATATCTCAAACCAGTGCACTTTTTGTATGTCGTATAGAGTCTTATACTATAAAACACAGAGAGAACAGTAGAAATAAGTCAAGTTCTTGTAATGACTGATTTATGATAAAGGCTAAATTTAGTGATATCCATAAATAATGTTTTATGTATTTGTCATTATTTCACAATGTGAGAAAGATGAAATCTCGTACACATTTTTTTTTTTTTAAATAGCTTAATTTCATTTTCCAAATGCATACAAATACAAAACAGATGTTTTCAAAAACAGAGTAAAAATAAAATAAAAATCATCATAGGATTTCGTTAAATACTTTGACTTCAACTCAAACCAGAACTTAAAATTCTGACACTTTTCAGCAACTTTTGCAATTGTTCAGAAACTTTATGAAGTGTCTGAGGATCTTAATACTGATAAAAATATTTTATAAAATTAAGCAATACTGAACAAATATCGTAATGTGTGCAACAGGACTGGAGTAATGAATCCCTTAACATAGTTTTGCATTTATAAAATGACTACTTTAACTAGCCAAAGAAATAAAAAAGTAACTGTCACTGTAATAAATATGAAGCTGAGGTCATCTTCCTTGCCTAAATGCATTAAAAAGCACAAAAAATGCTTTAAATATGGTTTGACTGTTATAAATAATGCTACCAAACTATCTGGGTAGACTCAACATTAGTTCAGTACCCAAAGCCTGATCACCCGATTTTTTTTGGGTGGGGGAAAGTGCTGTCTAAAGATGTCTTACAAACTACATTGGAATTCAACCCATAGCCAAATAATTCACAAACCTGCACTTAAATCAGGTTTTAAAAGTGTAGTCTCTAAAAAAGCCCACATACTGTACCTGAGAGGAGGTACAAACCACACAAAATGCGTCAAACCAAAATGTCTTTTAACAGGATACTCAGTGTGCAGAATGTAAAAGATGCTATTTTCTGAAAGTAAAATGTGCTTTCCCATATTAGCCATTTGCTTTTCATTAGCATGGCTATAGGAGTATAAGAGTGCAGAGTTTGTAGGATTGTGTTCATATATCTCCTTGCAGAAGACCACCATGTTTTACAGGCTACAGTTCATCTCGGGCTTGTTTCGCACGCCACTCCGGGTGCCGGGTCACATGTTCAGCCGCTAGAAGGACTAACTGCATGAACTCCTCTACGTCAAAAGTGTAGTTGGTAAACTTCGGATGTTCCCCAAGAGTAGGATGATGACCCTGAGACAGAACAAAATATTCGTCAATAATATTTCCCTAATATTTACATATTTAAAGATTGACCTATTAGAGAGTTAAAATTAAATATATTAAAATTCTCTAATAGAAGATTATGTAACTAGTTTAAAAGTACTAACATTACTCACACCGAATGTGATTTTGGTAATGTATAAAGGAATACTGGAATGAAATCATATAAACTGGAATGAATCCAGGCAGTGGTGAACAGGTTTAGCTGCTTTTGTTTTTGTGATATATGAGGACACAAATGTGTATAATGACATGCATATTACACTGGTATTACAACTTACACGTGATATATGAGGACATTGCATGAGTCCTCATATTTCAAATAGCTTAAAAAACATAAAAAACAATGTGTTTTTTTTTATGTAAAAATGCAGCATGTCTCCTGTGATGGGTAGGTTTAGGGATAGGGGCAGTGTAGGGGGATAGAATATACAGTTTGTCCAGTATAAAAGTCATTACGCCTATGGAATGTCCTCATATATCACAAAAACACAGCTGTGTGTGTGTGTGTGTGTGTGTGTGTGTGTTCTCTTCACCTTATCCTGGGGGAACACTTTGTCCCTTTTCTGCCAAGTCATGTAATGGACTCCCCTCAGTCGGGCCAGATCACGGTAGCAGCTCTCATCTTGACAGTTGTACCTGTGGAATACAGAAAGAGGGATGTTTTATGTCCCAAACTTAGCAGGAAGTGGCCCACAAAGTCTCTGCAGACTCAGTTTGATGGATAACTGTTTAATTAGGCTGTATTTCACTGTCACACACACACACGCACAGACACAGTCAGATGCTTCCCTCCTCCGTAACACACATTAAAAAGGACATTGTACAGCACAGAAGCTTGACTGCATCCACGTGAGTGTTGGGTAGACGTATAACATGACATGGGTGTCAGATGCACAGATGCACACTGTGGAATACATCTTAACACATGCAGATAGGTGTCGCGGAAAAAAAGAGTTCTGAAGTGAGTCGTGATGTATTCATTTATCAGTGGTAAAACAGAAAGAAACTTTTTTTAAGCAAGAATGCAACCAAATGTCCAAGATTGGTGGTTGTCAGGGGCTAAGATAAAGATTTAAAAAAGATAAAGTCTAAAGATAAAATGTTAACAACTTTAAGTTATTTGAAAACATATTTTGATCAAGCACATTGCTGTTTCTTCTTCAATGTGTATGGTGGGGATGGTCTTTGTTTTAATGTCCTGGTTTAAGGTTTAAGTACACTACCGTTCAAATGTTTTGGATCAGTAAGATTTTAAAATGAATAATTTTATCCAGCAAGGACATATTATATTGATCAAAAGTGACATTAAAGAAATTTATAATGTTACTAAATATTTCTATTTCAAATCATTTCTATTATTTTGAACTTTCGATTCATCACCTGAAAAATGAATCATGGTTTCCTGAAAAATATTAAGCAGCACAACTGTTTCTTAAGCACCAAATCAGCATATTAGAACGATTTCTGAAGGATCATGTGACACTGAAGACTGAAAATTCAGCTTTGCCATTACAGGAATAAATTACACTTTCAAATTATTTTAAAATGTAATAATATTTCAAAACATTATTTTTGGACTGTATTTTTGATCAAATAAATGCAGCCTCTGTGAGTATAAGAATCCTTTCAAAAACATTTATAAAATCTTACCATCCCCCAAATCTTTTAATGGTTATATAAATGTATTTATTGCAAAAGTATTTGATTTGTACAAAAATTAAGTCCTGAGAGTCTTTGTCCCATTTTCAAGTCCAAAATTAAAGTCATAATTAAGTCAAACTAAACACATCAGAAAACATAATGCATTTCTTCATAGGATGTCCGTCAACCATGCTAACACTTCTCACATTTGTCATTTATAACTCGCAATAAATGTTTCAACTTTGAACCTTTTTGGTTGTTTTAATCAAGTGGTATAAACATTATTTAAACACTGCAGACTGTCACCAATAACTGCTTATATAACTTCTGAGGGTTTTAAAGTGACTCTAAAACTTAAAAGTGAAGTGGAGCTAAGAAGTATTTACATTCCTCAGACTGACAGCTCTACAGCACAGCATAGCTGGCCACGCAGATCACTTAGAAAGCAGAGAGTTACATACAATTCAAATACGACGGCCCAGTCGGGAAGAAAGAGGAGGTGGGTCAGTCCGGCCCCATGCATCCCAATGAAGATATCAGAGTTGTGTGTGACGTGGATCTGCTCCAGAAACGGCATCTCTCTAAGAATACACATCAGCTTTCAATCACGCAAACACCAAAGAAATCGCTACATTTAAAAACAACAAAGACAGAATAACTCACTTGAATTTGTAATCCACCAGCTTGACCTCGAATAAAGGCACAGTCTTCAGGGCATTGATAAGCTGAACATACACATACACACACACAGCAGGGATTCAGAAGGTGATTAACGAGACCTCACACTCATGTGGACAGAGGCCAAGTAAATCAAGGCTTTTAACCAAGCAGGGGTCTTCAGCAAATAAGAGTTTAAATGGGCAGTTAAGGAAGCAGAGTGATAAATCAGTGATGAGCAAAGAGAGAGATAGAGCATTCACCTCCTGCTGGTTTATTATCCTACGGTACTCAGTGCTTCTTGCCAACAGAGTGACACGGACTTGGCCCACCTGACAGAGCAGAAGGACGTCATAGATTTCATACATTTTTCAACACACAATTATATCTTAAGCTATATATTTTGTAACATATAATCCATTTTCAAAATACATTCAGACATGAGAATTTGTTATTTAAACCTTTATTTAGGTGTGTAAAGGGTTCCCTTTAAAGGTGGACTCCCACATGGCAAAGACCATGTGAAGGAATAAATTGTACAACAGTGCCATCTAGTGGTAGAATCATGACAACCCTACACAAAAGCCTGTGGCAAAAAATATTGAAAATATGGCTATAAATATTATATTATAATATTACAATTTAATATTTATGTATTTAAAAGTGTAAGGATTCAAATTAATTTAATATTTATAATAAATGTATAATAATACCAGCGTCTGTGCGTGTGTGTGTGTGTATGTGTGTGTGTGAGCATGTTTACCTTCGGTCCATCTTGTGGGACATTGAGTCGATAAAGGACATGCTGGGAAAACGCCTTGAACAGCCCCTCACTGTGGCAGTCAGAGATCTATCAAATTACACACATCTGTCAGTTAAATCTTCTCTTCGTGTCATTTGCACACAGAAGGCAGAGGCGCACAATCATTAATATGAGGATGATTTGAGCGACAGCACCAGATGAGTTTAGTCTCACACAAGGCAAATATTCTATATCACATGCACAGCATCCGAAGATGTCACGCAGAGCAGCATTAACATAGACAGAAGACAGCAGATGAACATGATGAGATGAACAAATGCTAAATGGAGGGTGGGGGGACACTTGAGAGCAACAGAGGCATGCCAATTATAAGGATACGTACAAGAGGGGTGTTGTAGAAAAGGCCATATCGCATTCTTGGAAGGAGAGAGAAAAATGCGTCTCTAAAACACACCTGTGAAAAACATACTTTTAAATAGCACCAAAACACTCAGATGCTGATAAAAGTGTGGACTGGTGATGTGAAGTAAAAGTCTTTTACCCTTTTGGAGTCAAAGTTTTTGAGGTGAATGATGTCATAATCTGTGAAAGCCCGCCACGTTTCACTGAACAGGTCTCCATATCCATACACACTCTGACAGACAAAACAACCATCAAAATGACATTTAAATGTTTCCTTTTTTTTCAAACCAAATGTTTTAGATGGACTTTGATACACTGCAATTTTAAGGAGAAAATATTCAGCAATGGTATTGACTGATGAACAGTGGCGGTTATAGGCACGGGCGAACCGGGCAGTGGCCCGGGGCGACATTTCTTCATGTCACATGGGGGGCGGCACAAGCAGTTAAAAAAATCCTCTGTGCCGCCATAGGTGTGCCGCGAAGGTTTCTATTTTTTATCATTTCGATTCAATTATTAGCAATGGCGCCCCTGCTTGCTGAGAAGGTGCTGTGCACAGAAGCGATGTCACGTATCGCGTCTTTTGCCGTTTTGCGCGCTCGGTCATTCTATATAGATCAGTGGCTCGAGGTCGTTATTTCAAATAGGCGCACGGGAAGCGCGCTCATAAACTTTTCAGTATGGGAGTGCACGTGCATCCAAACACTTGGGTGTTTTTTCTCTTCTCCGTAAATAAATCTTTTAGCAGAGCTACAGCAAGCGTTTTTCTGTGGTGGAAATACATTAGCTACTAAAACGTATTTGTTGTTATGGAGAGCGCAGTGCATGGTTGTATAGCAACAACAGCCATGGGAAAATCGGTCCGAATTTTACTATTAATAATAAAATATAAGCCACTGTGCATTATAAATGTCAGGAATGTATATTTATTGACTTATTCTTTTTATAGAGATGATTTAAATGCTGAAATATAAGGTTTATCTTTTTATAAAACCTTTTTTGTGTTAACCTTTTTTTAAGTTTAGTAGGAAACATAAAAGACACTCCTTTAAAACAAATCTTTAATGTTATTAACTTGGTGAATTGATTTCATTCTGTATTAGGCTTTTGAACAAGATTCTGTGTATGTGATCATTTTGGTCACTATATTCATGAAATTAAAATAATTTTCATAATGATCAACTAAAATCAACTTTAATTATGTGTTTTTACAGTAGCCTATATGCAAAGTACAATTTTCTATTTTCTAAATAATCTCTGATTCTGTTCTTTTCTCTGACATTTTAAGAGTGACATAGGGCATACAAAAGCTATTTTAGGTCTATAACAGTTTGGGTTAATATGAGAGCTGTTCGAAATTATTTAAGAGATAGCCTAAGTATTGTGTTACTAAATAAGTATCTCTCTGACCCTTTCACTTTTAAAAACTCCATTTCATGACAAAGAAAATAGTTTAACAAATCATAACTAAAAGTGTGCCATGCATATAATTCAAGGCAGTAACCAATGCGCTAATGGTTCCTCCCTTGAAAGTTAGATGAATCTAGCAAAATAACTGGATTCTATTAACTGTGTTTTTCAAATGAACGGTATGTGATTTTATTGTTAGGGTTGTTGTTTTTTTTTGGGGGGGGGGGGTCGGGGTCAGGGGGCGCTCGAAGGGGGTCTCGCCCTGGGTGTCATTCAAAGTAGAACCGCCACTGCTGATGAATGTATGATACCTTTGTCTGCTTGTTCAAAATAGCCATCATGATCAGTCAAAAGTCATGTAATAACCAATTCATTCATTCAGACAGGAACTAAAAGTCATTACCTTACCTAAACTTATCTTCTTAACTGGATTAGATTCTAATCCTTATTTTCATAATCTCGTTCACACAGCAACAGAATGCATTTGAGTCCTTAATACGGTGACGTTCACATACAGTGACAATCGCACTCTGTAACCGAACTCACACTTGAAAAGTTCAGGACTCCCACAACCGCATTCTCGTGCTCTGCGAACGGGACCGGACTGAACAAAACTGAACAGTCACGAGGGAGCCGCTCTGCGCTGCACAAATGCCTGTCTACCGTGTGCGGAGTTGTTTTCATGTGTGGTACAGCGACGGAGATATGAGCTGTGTGTCATCGGAAGGTTTTAGATCCACTCACTGTTCTCCACTAGAACTGTTTCCGTCAGATTCGTTCTACAAATGCTCCGCTCTCCACCCAGATTTAAACGCTGCTCTCGGTTAATAAAGATTAGACGAATTACCTTGCAACTTGATTGAACTCTTGTTGTGTCAAAAATAATAAGACTTTTCAGTTGTATGGACATCGCCATCTTTGATATTACTTGATCACTTTCATGGTTGAGAATACTGTCTTGACTTCCATTTAACGTTCATACAGACAGTATTCGAATTTGAGATGCTATTGTAAATTGCTGTGTTAATGGGACATTTCGAGACTCACATCTTTATGTAAAGGCGGTTGTCAAACGTAGCCTAGACACAGTTACAAACTTAATTCTCAAGTACATAAATATATAATAATATGACAAGGTGGATTTAATTTTGCATTCCATTGTTTCATACAAAAAAGTATCCCTCTTTCTCCACACCCCTTCATTTTCCCTCTTCCTCAGCTCCTCGCCCTTGAAATACCAGCGTCTGAACAAAAGGCAGGATAAGGTTTTCTCGTAAGTCACTTTATTTTCAGCCCACTGTTTGCTTTTTATCTTTCTCTTTCAGGAACCGCACACCTCTTGAAACTGGCAGTCGGTTTAAACAACAAACCTTCCGTTAGTGTTTGAAAGAAATGCTCTCTAAGCCCTCATGGTTGATGTTTTACTGGAAGACATATTAGAAACACACAATGTTTGTGTGTTTAAGAGAGATGAACACTTACTGTGTCCCACATGACGATGTTTATGTCTCGGCTGAAGGAATTGTTGATGTGCTGGGAGATGTAGAGGTTGACAAAGTCACAGAAATGATGGTACATGTTCACTCCTGCAA
The DNA here is from genome assembly GCA_030578255.1 of Tiaroga cobitis. NCBI lineage: Eukaryota > Metazoa > Chordata > Actinopteri > Cypriniformes > Leuciscidae > Tiaroga > Tiaroga cobitis. The sequence continues at coordinate 33,235,002 of CM060601.1, read as the reverse complement.
AAGACAGGAGAAGCATGCATTTAGAAGCCTTTGTGATGACTAAACAAAAAGCTCCCTTAATTCCCACAGAAAGATTACCTGCATCCAGCTTCATGAAGACGGTTGGTCTGTCAATTATAACATCACAACGGCCATCGTCCTGGGGGTGGAAGTCAAGCTCTGAGTATGTCTGCAATTCAGCAAACCTGAAAGAGGAAAAACAAGACATGAACATAAAAGTCTGTTTTATAGCTTAAAACTTAAATATGGACCCTTGTCGAATTTCTGGGGTTCTCAGAAGCAGAAGTCGTCATAGTTGGGTAAACTTCTATAGCGGGTAACGAGAGATGACAACAAATATATTTTTTGCATTTCCATTTGCTCCAATAGCAAAAGAAAAGAAAACATCTGTGATAGAGCCACGATAGAGTTTTGCGATGATGACAAATTTCGGAAACATATTATCACAGTCTGTGAAAATGGTCCATTTTCCTGCAAACTTAAGTTAACTTAACTTAAAGCTATTGAATGGATTTCAAAGATAGGAATATAGCTAAAAATTCATATGGGGCACTTTTATGGCATTTTCTGGAGGAGGTAGCCATTGATCACGGTCAGAGACTATTTATATAGAGACATACCACTTCCTCAATCCTTAATACAACTATATAGGGAAAACCCGTAACGCCAAAGATGGCGGTTGTATGCACATGCCCCGCCCCTCCCGCTGGAAAGCCAATCGTCTGCTTTTAACAGTCAAGCCGGAAAACATTTAAGCCTATCGTCTGGTTCCACCGACGCATGCGCACAGTTGAGGTTTGCGACAGCGGAAAATAATTTACTGTTTGAAAAGGCGGCAGATTTGATATGTGTTAGTTGTGTAAATATCAGACATCCCAAGTCTCCCGGAAGTTCCGGGAGTCTCCCGCAGATTGATAGCGGCTCCCTGATGACCGCAAATTAGTTCAAATCTCCCGGAATCTAGAGCGAGCGAGCAGTAGCGCGCGCACGACAGAGAGCGAGAGAACCCTTGCGCATGCGCAGTAAAAGTATAACCTGTGGGGAAAAAGGCGTTTTAAACCTTATTTGGGGCAAAGTCATCACACTTTTTCAGTGATTTTTATCATATTTTATTAGTGTTTGTATACATGCAGTTTTTATGTCCCGGTGACCATTGAAAGTGCAGTTCTGAGTCTTTGCCCATTCATTTAGATAGGAGCCTGGTCTTGTTAGCCCGAAATAGCTGCCCGGAGGCGTTGCCAAGATGGCGGCCGAGTGGCATGACTTGCCTAAAAGGACTTTGTCACGGTCTATTTTTTATGTATGGAAAAGAGCAGCATGAACATTTTTATAAATATCTCCTTTTGTGAACGAAAAATGGTTTTGAATGGCATAAGCCTTAAGGTAAGTAAATGAAGTGAATGTCAAGAGACATTAGCAGATATATTCTACTGTTCAAATGTTTGGGATCAGTAAGAGTTTTGAAATATTCTCTTATGAACACCAAGACAGCATTTATTTGATCAAAAACACAGTAACGCATTGTGAAATATTATAAAAATTTTAAATAACTGTTTTCTATTTTAATATATTTTATATTTTAGAATTAAATTGAATCCTGTGATGGCAAAGCTGAATTTTTAGCATCATTACTCCAGTCTTCAGTGTCATATGATCCTTCAGAAATTATTTTAATATGCTGATTTGGAGCTCTAGAAACATTTATTATTATTATCAGTGTTGAAAACAGACCATGACAGATTGATTCTTTGATGAATAGACAGTTCAAAAGAACACCATTTATTTGAGAAAAAAAAATATATATATATATATATATTGTAACATTATACATTTTATTGTCACTTTTGTGCAATTTAATGCATCTATAAAAGTAAAATAAAATAATAAAAGTATATATTTTAAAAGAATAAAATCTTACTGACCCCATAGTAGTTTATCAATCTTATTTTCTAAATGTTTTTTCCACACATGTAAAGAAATACATTAATGAAATAAATGTCCATGAAGTTTTTTTATTTGGACATAAAAGTTATATAATTTAAGTTATTTACCAAGACTGAAGAGGACTCTTGTGTGTCCCTTCTGCAGCTAGTGCTTTACTATTAAGGCTGCAGTGACCACCGATCTCACCCTGTTCCAGGAAATCCTCTTTATACCTGCAGTGGCATAGAGGAAGAGAGATGGAGAGAGAGAAAGAAAGAGGACTCATTTAGACAGGATGTTCTCGCAGTTCTGCCAGAGAGAAAACAATTTCACAGGGTTTTGCATTGTGCCTGACCTCCAACGACCCTAGATGGGGTAACTGACCTCTCGTGACCTCTGCGGGGACTCCTCAGGTCCAGGTAGAGGTTTGTGGCCCTGCAGAACCGCATATGATTGGAGCACTTCAGAGAGGAATCACCCTTTTAAAAAAAAGTTTCAAACTTGTATTTGCAAGTTTGTTCCCAGTATTGTTTGGACATGTTGAAGCAGTAACTTGTAAACAGCCTTTATGTCTTAAGTTCAGTGCTCATGCTCAAAGCTCTGGAGAACTTTACCAGAGCTTTACCAAGGTAAAGATGAGGCAAATGAGACAGAGGTGGGGGAGGAAGAAGAGGGAAACTCACAGGACTCGACGGCTTGCACAATGTCTTCATCTCACTGAGACGCTCCCTCACGTAGCCAAAATCTGCCTGCTTCCAGAACAGTTCCTGTGCAGCCTGAATAGAGCTCGCCCTACAGAAAGAAGACAGACACTGGCACTATTTGGAGTAGATAATAGAAGTCTTTGTTTTGAAGGTGAAGTCCTTGAAGTGCTTGAGTGACACAGCGGAAAACAGCCTGTGTTCAAATGTTAGTAACTTGTGTTAGCTTAATATTAGCACTAGACAACTTTGCTTTCCACGGTAAATAGGGTCTGTAGAGCGAATTGAGAAAATATGTGTAAGACACGGGTGCAAAGAAACAGTTGAATTCGTCAATGTTTCACACAATAGTTTATGGAACTACAGTTGACATGAATCTTCAATTGAAGATTTTATCCCTTACAAAATAAGTAAATGCAGGAGAATGATATGAGACTAAGAGGCCTGCAGTAGGTCATTTTTGGTGAAGAACTTTCTATTAAAATATATAGAATGTGTTACACATGGTGTTGCCAAGAATATCTATAGGATGTATGGATAAATATTGAGAACGGGGAAGATTCTGGAGCTACTCCCTGCAGGAAGCTGCTCGGATTTGTTTAATAAAGTCTAAATCTCTCACAAAGAGAGAAACCACAACACAAGCAGTGACATACTGTACTTCATCTGAAAATTTAATATAGATATTTATCTTGTTCTTATACAAGCATAATTGGGTAACACTTCACAATAAAGTTCAATTTGTTAACATTAGTTAATGCATTCTTTTTCAAGTTGTATGTATTAATGTTAATTAATGCATTATGAATAAAGATGAATTGATGATGAATAAACAGCAGCATATTTATAAATTAACATTCGCCTTTATTAATAAATACTGTAAAAAAATATTAATTTCATGTAATATTTCATATTATTTATGTAATAATTATTAATGATTAAAAATATTATAATTATTTCACATATGGGGGTCAATTATTAAATAACAATATTAATTTTATATTATATTATCAATATTATATTATAATTATATTAACAATATTACAGTTTTTACTGTATTTTTTATCAAATTAATGCCTTGGTGCGCAAAAGAGACAATCTTACCAACCCCAAGCGAATATCTGCTAATTTTGCTTGATATTCAACCAAAAATAAAAATTTCTGCCAACACTTACTCATATCATCTCATTTAAATGTTTGCCATCCACAAAACGAGATACTTTAAAAATAGTTCATGCTGCTCTTTTCCATACAATAAAAATAGACTGTGATCAATGGCTACCTCCTCCAAAAAGTCTTATAAAAGTGTCGCACACAAATTCCGATCTTTCAGTAGCTTTGAGGGTGAGTACAACTTGATGACAGTTGTTATTTTTGCTGTCCTGCCTATATACATACATATACATGGGTACTTAGATGGTTATGAATAGTGGGAAAACATAAAAGTGTTAAAGAAAAATTTAGGTCAGTAAAGAAAGGCATACCATCCTGAGTCAAGACTGGTGCACACAGGAAAGCTGAATCTGTGCTCAGCGGAGCAGCCCTTTTCATACCCCCAGCAGGAATTCGTGAGCAACAGAGCATCCTGTCAGAGCCAACAGAGACACAGAGTTAAGAGAACATCCCGTATAATCATCTAACGACATTACAGCATATACACAACACTAGAAATTAGCGATAAAGTCACAAGCTACTGTATACCAAAAAGATACCAGCTCCTAATCCACCACTATAGCTGACGTATTGCAATGTCTCACTTCTAACCCGACTTCAGGACACATTCCATAAGAAACAAGAGGAAATAGCTTACTTTAAAAGGGCAAAGCAGGTCCTCCTTGCAGAGTTTGACCAATGGTTTGTTGTTGTGCAGAAAGAATGGAATATGCCGCTGAGGCAGAACCAGGCTGCTGTAGTCCAGCTGTGGCGTGCGGCTGCTGTTCTGGCCACTGTCTGTGGTGGAGATGGTTTTATAAGTGCAGGCCAGGCACAGAGCTACCAGCAGCAGCATAGTCCCTCAAGCCACATGGAAGGAACCACACTGGCTCTCAGCACCTACACTCATTTATGAGAGAGAGAGAGAGAGAGAGAGAGAGAGAGAGTGTGTGTGTGTGTTTAGAGCTAGAAAACTAATGGTTTACGGGGGAGCCGAGGACAAACACCAAAGCTCTGGAAGTAACAACAGTGTGGGAACCTGCAAATGAACGGATCTTACTCGATGTGAAACTCCTACCACAGGAAATATTAGTGACCTTTTTCCTTCAATTGTTTAAGCAATAAGGCCAGGATTGAGGGAAATTAATAGAAAACATGTATGTTCTACTAATATTGAACCATAATGGGGATGATTTCTATATAAAATCATTCTGAAAATTCTATTTTTTGATAAGATATATAAAAAAATGCCTGCCTCGGTTTGTTATTTTTCATAGCATTACCACGAGTACCTGAATGGAATCGATCACAACTGATAATTTGTCTAATGCTCTAGTGAAAATAAGCACTTCTTCTTTACACAGATTTTTTAATAAAGTAAAAAGCAAGCCTTAAAATTGTTTCAAATTGTGACAAACATTTTTAACAACATTTAAGTAAAGTGATTTATGTCACTTTCTAGGAATAAAATTTAAACATCAAATAAATTCATTATATATAAATAAATAAATAAATAAAACTAGAACCTATTAACTAAACTATAAGTTGGTTTGTAGTAAATGATTTTTGTCTATACATGGAAAAAAATTGTTTGATTTTTTTTTGTGACAGTGACAATTCTGAATGTTTGAGCTTGACAAATGCAGTCAGTCAATGCTACAATTTCTGTAAAATGTACTAAAATGGAATAAGAATATCTGTTTGTCTTCCTATACCACACTGTAGAAACAGTTAATAGGATGTTACTAATTCTTGTACAAAATAATTTTTTTTATTAAAATGAATCCAATGAATTTCATTCAATAATAATTCAAAACAGTATGTCAAAATGATGATATTGTTCTATTATTTTGGATACAGTCGAACCTTCGATGTGGGACATGTCAGGCCAGGCCACAATCCCCACAGACATTTGATGTTTTAAACTACCTTTCATGATAGACTAATTTTATATTAGATAATAGTTTAGCAACATAAACATAATACTTTGAAAATAAGTCATGGGACATCAAAGTGGAAGGTTTACTAAAGTTATTTGTCAACGTTAATAAATTAACATAGGCTTACTAATAGTAGTATTAATAAAAATGAATATATTATCTTTATAACTATGATATTTAAGTATAGCTATGGTGATTTTTTTGCAAGGGGAAATGACTAACTGCTTTGCTGTGTTGCCTTGTAGGCTAATTATGACAACGTAATTACAGATTAATACATGATTAAAACCCCGTGGGAAAAAATACGCCCCCATTATGCAAATATGACCGGAGAACTCCAAATGAACCTATATTAACTGAGCAATCTTTGCACAAATCACCACGGCTATCATAGTTTACGTCCAAATACTTTAATAAAACTCCTGGAATTACAAGCATTGTGTAGCCTACTAAAAAGGATAGGCTATTTAACACAATAAGTGTTACACAAAAGTAAACTTCTGGCATTAATTGAAAGAGATGTCTCTTTTTAATTACTTATGATTTACAGTAGTAAAAATAGCTAGAGTAACAGTATGACTACCACGGGATTTTGAACTATTAGATTCGTCACTTTTAAATTCAGTGTCTAATGCGATCTGTCTCAGGGCAGATCAAATAGATTAACAAATGCGCACTGTATTCCAATCTCATTCGCTTCATTGAGCAGGTCAATTAAATGTCCCACAGAAGAGTAAATGTACCATACTCGATTTTAAAAACTCTGTATTCCTGTTCATAGATACATGGTAAAAGTTAGTGAAATCTGCACTTTTTTTTTTTTTTTTTCTTGTTAAAGGAATTCAAACTAACGTTACAGAGCTGCGATTCCCAGATGCACCGACACACCAGGATGTCAAAATAACACACAACAAAAAATAATAATAGTGCAAGCTGAGGTGGGGACCGTAACAACCACAAAGACTTGACACGTTGCCAGGGTGAGAAGCTTACAGCTGTCCCACCATCAGTTATATTATATCAGCTGTCTTTACTTGCTCAAAAACACATATACCCACACAAAAGGAAATTAAATTTGTTCCGACTTTTAGTAGCTCTGAGAAAGTTAAAGTGAATAGTCACAGTCCTAACAAAAAAAATAATAATTATATGCTTACCTCCTTGGAGAAACTAAGGAAAGGCAGTGGGTGAATTTAGGGATGCAGTCGCCATACTACCGGAAACTATCAGCCGGCATGTGTTACTGCTATTAACCGCAAGAGGGCGCACGAGAAGATCTTAATTTTATACTGATTAAGTGGACGTCCAACAATGCTCAGTAATTAACAACAATAATACTATATTCGTTACTTTATAACAAAACAATTATGTATTTGTTAAAAAGAGCTTATTAAAGAAGAGATTCATAATAATAACAATAATAGTAATAATATATTCGTTGTTACTATATCATTTAAAATAATATTTAGTAATTATTTAACAATAAAAACTTAATAAAGCTGGAAAACAAATAAAAGCAGAAATTATTATTATTAATTCTTGTTATATAACTACAAGTAATATCTTAGTAATTATTTAACATTAAAAATATTAATAAAGCTGGAAATCAAATAAAAGCAGTTTGTTATTATTATTATTAAAATACTTCATAACTAAAATAATATCTTGGTAATTATTAAACATTAAAACAATATTAAAGCTTGAAAAAAGCAGAGATTATTTATACTATACTAAAAATAATATATCCGTTACTATAGAATTTAAAATAATATTTAGTAATTATTTAACATTAAAAACATTAATATACAGCTGGAAAACAAATCAAAGTAGAAATAATAATAATTTATTTATTATTTCATGTATTAAAAATAATTTTATTAACCCTTGTTATATGACTTAAAATAATCTATTAAACATTAAAACAATAATAAATCTTGAAAAATAAAAAGCCGATTATTAACAGATTAATATTCATAACTATATCATTAAAATAATAACTTACAGTAGTCAACATTTGAAGTGGATCAAAAAAGTTCATCAAAGTTGTCTTAAGACAAGAACGGGTATTGTTCAAATTTCATCTAACTTTGGTGAAAGGTTTTGATCCACTTCAAATGTTGACTACTGTAGTAATAATTAAACACCAAAACAAAGCTGGAAAATATAAAAGCAGAGATTATTAACACTTCTACTAATAATAATAATATATTACTTACTATATAACTAAAAGTAATATCTTTGTAATTATTAAACATTAAATAGAATAATAAGGGTGGAAAACAAATTGAGTCTGCCCAATACATATCTCTTACTTTATTTACATGTGTGCAACAAAAACTGAAGATACACTGGGAGCGTCTTACAGTGACATGACTGTAATGTATGCTTTACAGAGATCATATCTTATAGAATATTACAGTGGAAGATTTCCGTGGACCCCCTCATCACTAAAACTCAATCAGCGTGAGACGAGATAAAAATGAGTGCAAAACTTAACTAACAACTTTAAATATACTAACTGAAGGGGTTTGAAGGACGCGTAGCACCCTGGAGTTGTCTGGAAAGCATGTTTACTTGTTTTCACAATGTGAAGAGAGAGTCAACAGCAAATCAACTACTTTGCAGTAAGATGTGCAGTCCAGAGGATGAAAATCAGGGGGAAATAAAGCAATTAATTCATGATTAAAATCCAAACTCCCACTTCATTGTGCAAATTCATGTGTTAAGAAACAACCATAACCTATACACTGACAGATAGCCATGTCATTTCTTAAACCAAACATGGTTATTTATAGAGAACGTTTTTTATTTCAAATAAAATCCCACAACCGTGAGAGCAATCATATCTTAAATAACTATATACTATATGACCCTTGAAATATCTTAAACATTTTCTCAGAAAAAAAAAATACATTTAAATGACTTGGTCTTTTGTTACCAATGCTGAGATGTGAAGCAGTTACTCCTACAGTAAAGCTATGTTTACAGTCAGTGTGAGCCGGTCCTTTCGCAGAATCTATTATTTTTTATTTTTTAAGAGTTCATCTATTTGCGTTTTGTACATGTTCTTCACATCCTCCAGGTCCAGACGCAGCTCTTCCGCCTCCTCCGCCTTCTCTCCATACATCTGCAGGATTGTGTTGTGCCTTTGTTCTAGATCCTGTGATGCACATAACAGTTGGTCAGTGTTTAACTAACAGGTTAAAGCCTCATACCTATTACTGTGCGTGTTAGGCAAACAGATCATTTATCAGGATCCTCTATGAGGAATGGTGAAATTGGTCTAAGGGGATGAAAAATTAAGACACTTTGTTTATATTTAGAGGATACAGAGAGTGAACAATTCACTCTACATGAAAAATAATTTAAACATTTACACTACAGTTCAACATTTTGTGGTCAGTAGGTTTTTTTGTTTTAAATAAATTAGGACACATTAAATAAATCTAAAGTGACAGTAAAGACTTTATGTTACAAAAAAAAATCTATTTTAAAAATGTTCTTTTGTACTTTCCATTCATCTAAACATTCAGAAAAAAAAAAATGTATCAGGTAAAATTTATTGTTGTACTACACAAAAAATACTAAGCAGCTGTTTCAATAGTATCATAATAAGAAATGTTTCTTGTTTCTTATTTGAATGATTTCTGAAGGGATCATGTGACACTGAAGACTTGAGAAATTGCTGCTGAAATTTCAGCTTTACCATTACAGGACTAAAATACATTTACATATGTATTTTTGATCAAATAAATGCAGCCTTGGTGATCGTAAGAGACTTAAAAATTACCCCAAAACATTGAATGATAGTATATATATTATTATAATAATAATATTAAGGTGCTTACATGAAGGCAATTCAGTCCAATTGAGCCGTCAATCCAATTACTAATGCATGCGTTTACATGCATTATTTGGTTGCATGTAAACGTAGCCAGTGATATCTATCGGTACAATATGCGTCACATGACTAAACGTGTCATTCTTTTCAAATAGCTCCGTTTTCACAGTTAGAATTTACCCACTTGGGAGTGTCTTCAAAAAGCTCAGTTTTCACAGGACAAAACTGCTATCTCAGTGTGGACTAAAGGCCAAAACGCAGAGAAAAGAAGTGTTTTCAAATGATTCCGGATTAGTGTAGACAAAAAACGGCAAGTAAATTTGTAGCAGTCTGTTATAAAGTGCCTACAGTTGTCTCTGCTTTAAAGTAGCATTTTGCTTGTGTTCACCTTCAGTTGCACTTTCAGTCTAGGGATTTCCTTCACTTCATCCTCTATCTCATCGTTCTGATTGGTCAGTCGCACAAGCTCTTCTGTCATCACAGTTCGACTTCTCTCTAGACTAGCAATCTCCATCTTGTGGATAACCAAAAGAATTGAATCCAAATTAGTACATAAAATATTCAGCTTTTAAACACAAAGTTAAATGACTCGTTTTAAACATTACAGTAAATTTATAATCTTCCAAACCCAGATGTAATTTTGCACATGATGAAAGACTATTCCATTAAAAGGTGTACCTGCAGCTGGGCTATCTCGCCCTCTCTGAGTTTGAGCTGAGACTGCAGGCTCTCAATGATACTGGATCCGCCACCCAGTCGAGCCGCTTCATAAAGGTTAGTCCCACTGATAGACATGGTCATAGTGCTAAAAGAATGGTCGAGAGAATCCTCCTGCAAAAAAAAAAAAAAAAAAGTGATTGTGACAAACTGAGAAATATTTAGAAAGAGAAAATATTTTCTGCATCTCAACAGGTGTGGACAGGGGTGAGATGAATGTACCTGTGAGAAAATGGAGGATGGTAAGCCAGCATGCTCAGCCCCACTAACGGAACTAGAGCGGGACAATGAGGGAGTGGAGGATGCTGGAGCATCAGTCACAGACAAACTTAGAGACTTCCTCTCCTGATGAAACAAAAACACAGAGATCCCTAATTTTAAACTCGATTTGATGGCACAGTTGATTTTATGGCACAGGTATTATCATAACTGCTAGGTGTGATTTTTGAACCTTGAATAAAATGATAATTGTAACCATTTTTGGAGGTAAAGATTAATAAAAAGGCAGATTCAGAACAAGAGCAAAGTCTGGTCTTTTCATGCAAAACCTTTTCTTTGAGGGCTTCTTGTGCAAGGTAGCATTTCTTCTTCTCCTGTTCCACCTTCATTTTCTCCATTTCCAGTTGGTTGGCGAGAAGCAACTGAAGAGGACCAAATAATACACACATTGAGAATCATTTTTTGTGTATATGTTTTGTCTAAAGTGTTCAAAAAAGCAAATGGTACCTTCTCCTTCTTGGCCTCTTCTGAGACTCGAGCATATTCCCATTTAAGATTCTCCAGCTCTACACGCTCCCTACACATACAAAAATCAATTCAATTCACATTTATTTTGTATATCGCTTTTCACAATACATGACATTCACATTTCCAGCTTTACAGAAAATGCATGTGTCTGCATTACAATATAAATCAGTGTGAGAATACTGCCACTAACAATGCCAGCTTCTTTTTCAATGTTAAACACATCTCCTACCTGCTAAAGTCATCCTCCAGTTTTTCCCGCCGCATCTTCTCCGCATCCAGCTGTCCCTGCAGGCGTCCTTTCTCCTGCCTCAACAAAGAAGTCTGGGATTCTAAAGATGCTATTTGTGCTCGGATGGCTAGTAGCTCCTCTGTAGCTGAACGCTCTTTCTCTATAGAAACAGCAAGCTGGGCTTGGGCATCAGCTAAGAGAGAATGACAAGTGAAAACAACTTGTGAATGTCAAATGTGGTTTATTGTTTGAAAACATCAGATTTAAACAGGTGACATAAGCCACTAATGTTCATTCAAAATAAGCAAGTCTCACCTAAGCGGTCAGAGATGTTCTTCTCTAGTTTTTCCCATGATGCTGTCTGGGCACCAAGTGTGGCCTGGAGGTTCTCTATCTGTCGCAAGAGGGGCCGTGATGCTGATGTAACACTTTGGCTAAGTTCCTGGTTTCTGGACTCCGCTTCTTGTAATCTCTGTTGAGGAGTAAAATTACAGTGTAACCATCACCTACACTGTAGGTAGATCAGGGTCGGTAAGATTTTTGGAAAGAAGTCTCTTATGCTCACAGAGGCAGCATTTATTTGATCAAAACTACAGTATTATTATGAAATATTATCACAATTTAAAACAACTGTATTTGAATTTATTGAGTATTTGAGAAGTATTTGAAATCTTCAGTGCCACGCGATCCTTCAGAAATTATTCTAATATGCTGATTTGGTGCTCAAGAAACTTATTATCAATGTTGACAACAGTTGTGCTGATTAATATTTTTGTGGAAACCATAATACATCTTTTTCAGGATTCTTTGATAAATAAAGTTCAAAAGAACAGCATTTATTTGTTTACTTTCGTAACATTGTAAATGTCTTTTCTGTCACTTTTGATTAATTCAATGCATTCTTGAATAAAATATAAATTTCTTTAAAAAAATCTTATTGACCCCAAATGTTTGAATGGTATTGTACATATTTCATGTGCAGAAAAAAATTATTGTTAATTATCTGAATTTGTTTATACCTCTGGGGTTTGTACTAGAACTTGTCTTTTTCTCCTTAAATCAGGGAGATACTCCCTTTAACAAAAATGCAATAGTCTTGAGCTCATAGTAAGTTGCTGTAGTTTCTCTACGATGGCTGAAATGAAATAAATAAATACATAAATTCTTGTAAGCTGGCTGTAATGTGTTCTAGTTACCTGCTGTAACTCACTGATCTCCTCTCTCAGGTAATCTTCCTTCTTGGCCTGCTGCTGTTCGGCCCTCTGTAGAGCCAGCCTCAAATCTGCCACCTCAACATTTATAATAAAAAAAAAAGAAAAAAAAGTCACACATAGTCCCAAAAGCTAGAATTTGTAGATTAATAAGACACTAAAGTAAAGCATGTATAACTGGATAAGTAACCCCAGAATAAAGTGAACAAAGTTCCTCAAAATATTTAAACAAGCATTTAAATACTGCTTTAGAGAGAAATGGAAGTCCAGTAAAAATATAAACTAATAATAATAATATGATAATGACATAAAAATAGGCATTTTAACAAAACAAAATTACCTGATTGGCCAGTGCCTCTTGTTGTAGGCGTGACTCTTCTTGGACTTTCTCTAAAGCCAAACTCAGCTCTTCTTTCGCATGTACCTCTCTGCTCAGTGCCAGTTCCTGGGCTTCGCTATCCTTAGTGGCATTGGCCTTGTGCAACTCTGCCAACTTTCTATACAGTGAAAAACAAATAAAATCAATAAACTGGGAGAGACCACTTACAATGGGACAGTGAAAAAGTGTACTGTATAGCATCAAGTCAGTTATGTGGCATTTACTTGTAGGAGCTGTCGAGTGCTGCTTGTAAACTGCGATTATTTTCCTGAAGCTCCTCACTGCTGGTCTGCAGTTTACTCAATTCCTTCTCCTGCCGCTCCACTACAGCATTCAGCTTCTTAATGTTCTCTCTGTGCTGCTTTTCTACTTCCTCCTTACCATCCAAAACCTGCAATTATCATTGTAAAAACCTCAACAATCTCTTCTCCTTCTGCTGGCATTTGATATGAACACTTAATATACAGTACTTTACAACGGTTTATTCTATAAACAACACAGCTTTGGATTGAAGGTTGTGTTCCAAACCTGCTGCAAATGTTTTAGTTCCTCTTCCTGTTCCTTTAGTTTTTTTGTCTGTTTGGTGATTTGTGCATCACTCTCTCTCTCTTTCACACGCAGTTTCTTTATGATGTTAGAGTGCTGCAACTGCTGCTTGGACAGTTTCTCACCTAATCAGAAAGAAACGAGTAAACAAACACACCCTGAGTAAATAAGCAGTTCCTTGTAGGATCACGCAGTAAAATCTTGATATGATCATCCATGTCACATTGAACACGTAAAAGCCTAGAACACTCACCTTCTTCAAGAAGCTCTCGAATCTGTTCCTCTTTCTCTTTGATCAGTTCCAAAGTCTCATTTGAGTTTAGCCTGCTTGCCAGTTCTTCTCTGAGGCCCTTGATTTCCTGGGACCATGACACATGATGCATTTCAATACAAAACAAGACCGGGGACAAGAATTATATAAATTCAAAAACAATTTAAAAAATGGACACCTTTTTGCCGATGTCTCTCTCCTTGCAGGCAAGTTGAGCTTTCCTCTCAGCTTCAGCTATGCGCTGAGTGAACTCGTCTTTTAAAGACTGAACAGCAGAGCTTTCTTCCTGCAAGCTGATCATCTCACTGTGAAACGCAGGTCTTGTTAATGCTAATTCAACAGGCATGTAAAAAGTTTAAATAAGAAAAAAAAAAACTATAGTGTAGAAATGCAGTGGAGTTAAGGTTTAAAGGGTTAGTTCACCCAAAAATGAAAATTAAGTCATTAATTACTCACCCCCATGCTGTACCAACCCCGTAAGACCTTTGTTCGTCTTCGGAACACAAATGAAGATATTTCTGATTAAATGTGACAGCTGGATCACTCCTCCATAGGCTGCCTAAGGGAATGAAACTTGACGGCCCAGAAAGTCATTAAAGAAAATGTTTAAATATTCCATGTCGCAACAGTGGCTCAACTATAAGTTTATCAAGCGACGAGAATACTTTTTGTGCGAAAAAACAACCACTGTTGCGACATGGAATATTTAAACATTTTCTTTAATGACTTTCTGGGCCGTCAAGTTTCATTCCCTTAGGCAGCCTATGGAGGAGTGATCCAGCTGTCACATTTAATCAGAAATATCTTCATTTGTGTTCCGAAGACGAACGAAGGTCTTACGGGGTTGGTACAGCATGGGGGTGAGTAATTAATGACTTAATTTTCATTTTTGGGTGAACTAACCCTTTAACACCCTAAAAACATGCCAACCAAAAGACAATTCAAGATGATCATTTGTACAATAAGAAATTATTCGGATCCCGTTTTTTATGCAATGTACATGTTGTAAGGTGTGGACTACTGTATGTCAAAATTAAGTGTTTTGTTAGCTAATCTCTTCATTTACCAACAGTATGTGAACACAGCACCCGGTTTTCCTCAAGCTGTGAAAAATGTTTTGCTGCCTCCACCTGTTTATATGCCCTAGTTAGCTATTGCAAACATTTATCATTTAAGAAAAAACAACAGCAGAAGGTTTTCTAGAGCACATGTTCCTCAACTCACTCTTTGAGATTGTCACACTCTTCCTCAAGTCTGGCCTTGTCTTTACTGACCACAAGCAACTGTGATTCTCTCTTCTCTAGTCGGTTAGATAGCTCCTCAATAATCTGGGGAGATTATGAAAAAAAAAAAAAACAGAATATTAATTCAATGACATTCAATGCTCAATTAAAGGGGTCATATAATGGTACATGCACTTTTACAAGTTGATTGTACTGAAATGTGTGTTGGCAGTGTGTCCCCTGCCTCAAATGTCCCCTGCCTCAAATTGAGCCGTTCGCTTTTGTGACGTCAATAAAACGGACGCCCCTCCCACGTTTGTTGATTGACAGCAGCGTTTCAACAGAGACCCGCCCTCACTCGTGAGCGAGCTGTCAATCATACTCCACACGGACCGGCGCGGTTATTGTTGATATGCTGGAGCACTGTCTATGAGCAAAATGGAGTCTAAGCGACTGTGGTGTTCTGTTCTTGGGTGTAATAATGAACACAGCAGTCATTTTAATGTTCCTAAATCCGAACCGCTAAAGACGCAGTGGCTGAGTTTGTTTTCGAAGGGAATATTCCCCACGATCAACGTCAATGCTTTCATGTTTGCGAGAATCATTTCACACACCAGACTGCTTTATAAACGAGGGTTAGTATAAAGCTGGTTTTGCTAAGAAGCTGCTCCTGAAAAAAGGATCGATCCCAACTATTCGTGTTCCTGCTTAACCTCCAGAAGAACTGAAGTGAGTGTAACGTTTTATTAACCTTTATATTAATATTTATATTAATCTTTGCAAATCGCTAGCTGCACGGTTCACGATGAATGTGGCCAAGGTTTACACTCAGGGTACATAACAGCATGTTTTCTATGACGTTCTCAATATAATTCATAATCCCACGTTTATAATGAACAACGCGTTATGGTTATTGTGTTATTATGTTACAAATGGTGTAGGCACAGAACAGAGAGGCGGGGTGAGCAAAGCTCATTATCATTTAAAGGCTTATGCACTGAAACGGCGTGCTGAAAACAGAGCTGTTTTTGACCAGGTAAAATAAGTGTTTTCTTACAATACTAATGAGAATTTTTAATTAAAGTATATTACAAACTTTTAATTTAGACCCTAAAGAATCATATTAGCTTGTACAAAAATGGCATTATATGACCCCTTTAAAAAAAATTGTGTTCAGTAACTTTTTTTTTATTAATACTTTTATTCTGCAAGGGTGCATTTAATTGATCTAGTAATGATACAAAAGATTTCAAATAAATGCTGTTCTTTTAACCTTTCAATTCATAAAAAAATACTGAAAAAATTACAATAATAAGAAATATTTCTTAAGTTTTAAATCAGCATATCAGAATGAATTATGAAAGATCATGTGTCACTAAAGACTGGAGTAATGATGTTGAAAATTCAGCTAATAACCGGAAAAGAATACATTTAAAAATATATTAAAATAGAAAACAGTTATTTTAGAATGTAATAATATTTCAAAATGTTACTGCTGTTTTTTTTTTTTGTGTGTGTGTTTTTTTTTTTTAAATCAAATAAATGCAGCCTTGGTGAGCATAAGAGGCCTTCAAAAACCTTTTTTATATATATATATATTACCAACCCAAATGTTTGAACAGTAGTGTATATTTATATAATGATATTATATTATATCATATTATATTATATTTTTATGTATTATTCCAACCTTCTGGAGATCAAAAATCTGACAAGGTGAATCTTCCAGTTTCTCTTCAGTACTCTGTGATGCTGCAGTTTCGTTCACATCAGTTTTTTGGTTGGTCAGTGTGAGGTCAGATTCAGTTTCATGTTCGCCCTCCTGCAGCTCATCCGTCTGCTCACAGTTCACCGGCGTTGCACTGCGGCCGCTCTCCTCCATCTCATTATCATCCAGTGATTGGTCATTAATAGACTCAATTATACCCTCCTCTTCCTCCTGTTTAGTCTGTGGCACTGACTGAGGAGGAGCAGGCAAAGGTCCGGCCGTGATGGAGGCTAATGTGCGGTTGCCTGGGATCTCGTCATCAGAATTCACTTCGCTGACACTGCGGCTGTCCAGCGACTGCATGCTAAATGAGTCAATGCGCTCAAAGGCATCAGACGAGGAGCCGCAGCTTTCCGTGAGTTTTGGGTATTCATCCAAACGAGGGAAGTCGCTGCATGTTGAGGCGGAGAGCAGTTGGAAAGAGCCTTGCATTAGGTGCAGACCAGCTTTAGCCTCTGCGGTCTCCTGTCTGGAGCTGGCCGAGCTCTCGCTTAGCACACTCTCGTGGTCCAAAACCTCTATGTCACTGGTAGTGGAAGTACCAGAAGAGAAGGCACTAACAGGGGGAGACGGGGTGTTGCTTTGTCTGTCCTCTGATTTAGCGTCTTTGGATTCTAACAGGATTTCTTTAGAAGGAACAGGCAAGGCGTTATCTGGATTTTTGGTCTCGATGGTCAAAGCTGGTGCAAACACACCAACAGATTCGGCCTCTGAAGAGGATAAAGGTACATTTGTGAGTGTGACATCTGAAGTTAAAGCCAAGCCATCTGACTCTGTCACGTCCTCGCTGGCCTCCTGTTCGACAGCTTCTTCCGCCGCAACAACCGAAGCAGGAACAACCAGTTCTGGTTGTGACTGCTCATCTGTCGAGGATGAATTTTGCTCCAAAAGCTCTGTCCCAATTGGCTTTATCTCAAAAGTTTCCTGGCTGCTGCATTTACTGAGGTCTGTCTGACCTTGTGAATCACTGACTTCCAGCTCCTTCTCCTGGTCTGCTTTTTCCCGTAGTCTGCGGTTTGACTTGGCAGGTGGCACAGACACCACTTTAGTGTTGCTTACAGTTTGTATCTCCCCATGAGGCAGAAAGGCACTGAAGAAATCCTCCGATTCATCAACAACGGTCCATGTGACGGGCTTAGTAATGGCCTCAGATGATGGAGGGAGAGTCTTGGTATGCTCCTCAGAGGGCGAGTCCCACTGGTTCATTCCCCATCCTGTTGATACCGTCTTGCCTGGTGGATCTGAAGAAAAAAAAATAGCAATAAGAAAATTCAACAAAATGCTGGATAAGGGTATTTTAAAGAAACAGTTCACCTAAGAGTCAAATCACATCTAGCGCTTTATACAATACAGATTGAGGCAAATCAGCTTAAAAGTAATAAACAGGAAAATAACAGTGTTAATGTTGCAAAGTTCATCAGTTAAGAAAATATCAATATCAGCTACAAGCAGCTTATAGGAATACAAATGTCATCATTATCCAGCTCAATTCAGTACAATTACAATCTCATCCAATAGTATTCAGTGCACCTGAATTAATAATATAACTCAATATTCATTCTTTTAAACCTTTTAAGAAATTTAATTTCTGTCAACATTTGATCACCCTCATATGGTTCCAAGGTCTAACCCATAAGATTTCCGTTCATCATCAGAACACAAATAAAGATATTTTTAATAATCTCTCATCATTTTTGTCTATCCATTTAAAGTTCATGGAACCAAAACTTTCACAGATCAAAAAGTAATCTCAAGCTCATCCATACTTCCTTGGCATTTAAGAAGAAACCTGGATTCTTGCACGTCAAGCAAGTACAAATGAGCTTCTTTTTACCACTTCTGATGAGCTCTATGCATGTGCATTGATCAATGTTCATATCTGAATAAAAGCTTAAATTAAATCTGTTCATCATATCAATGAGACTTGAATTAAATCACTCAAATTATGGATTACTTTTCCCATTTTTTTTTACTTTTTGATCAGTACAATTTTTTGCTTGCATGGAGTTTCAATGAATGGACATCAATTATGAGAAAATATATTAACTTGTGTTTCGAAGATGAACAAGTCTCGTGGGTTTGGAACAACATGAATCCGAGTAAACGATGACAGAATTTGCATTTTTGGGTGGACTTTCCCTTTAAAAGAAAGAAGCTTCATAACCAAAATAGATCAAGCCTAAAGCTACTGAATCATACATCTCTATTTTATCATTCTAAACATGAGCTAAAGGAAGAAAACCAATCCCACCTTTGGAAACACAATACATCAAAACTGCAAACTCTTATGTATTCTTTAGGGCTTTTTTTTGTGATATCAGGTGGTTTCCAGTTGGAAACCAAGATCATCTTTGAAGAAGTTTCATGTTGGCCTTGGTTTGTGATTCTGTCTGAATGACTTGGTTGTAATTTTTCAGTTCTGCGGGAAGGTTTCCATGTGCGTTTACAGTTATCTGAGCTATCTGACTGCATATGGATTAAGCAAAATGTATGTAGTCAACTGAAAATATGTATGTGTGTGGCCGATTGGGGACTGTACTGTAGCCTGCAGAAATATATGAAGCATAAATCATTAACTTATATCTCTAATGCTGTGCAGTTGTCACTGATGATGACACCCTGCCTGGACTGTCAATCATCTATTACTAAATTTACCAGCAAAGGACGGGTTGGTCGTGTCACCCCACTGCTCCTCTTCTTGAATGTCCAAAACTCTGTCGATGGATTTCTGGGCAGTTGTCAGAGCTTGTTTGGCAAAACTCGACAGATGAGAAGCGTTGAACCAACTCATATTGCTTTACTTCCACCTGGTTGTGTGACGTCTACATAAAACACAACATTATTAAAAGCCTCCCAAATAAGAGCAGGTTTATTCCACGCTAACAGCCGTAACAGGTTGGTGTGTTTATGTTAGGCCGCTGTCCACGTTAGCTTGGCAGCTAATTCTGCTCGCAAAACAACTGACAATTCGCTGACAGTCGACATAATTTCATGCTAAAATGAAAGTCGATAATATAAATACATAAACGAAGGACTGGACGACATATTTCTTTGCTTTCAAGGTACTCTGCATCTAGGTTGGACTTCGCATTGTTTTGTTTAGGTTTCCTCTGGCGTGCAACTCGAGAACTACTTCCCATCCACGTAGCATCAACCTATCCTGTACGTGACGTCATAAGGGTCACGTCACCGACGTCAAAAGTACAATTTTTTTTATTTTTTTTTTTTTTTTTATTGTAGAATTCTATTATATACTATAACTTTATACTATATTTTATATATTACTATAAAATATATTAAGTTATTATTAGATTGGTAGCAGGTACTACCAATGCCTGGCCGTTTTGTTTTTTTGTTATTCAATAAAAAAGTAAACGATTAAAGTATCAGTTGTTATTTGAAACCTCTTTAAAAAAAGAAAACTGACGAAGTCAATTTACTGACTGAACGTAAAATGCCCTTTATTGTCAATGCATAACTGTAAACTAAACAGGTCTTCTGTCAGACTTAAACAGGTGTCTTGCCTTTGTAATGAGGACATTTTTTACAGATTATACTTTATACGAAAATAAATACGTTACAGAAATGTAAATATTAATCATAATTATTGACTTGTATGATATTAGTTTTAAAGATTTAATGGAACTAGTGAAGCAGTTTATCAAACAAATAATGTAACTGTAGCTTAATTCATTTCAGTTTGTAGCTTGCCAAGCAACATTTGTAGTTTTTTATCCATTGTTGCATGTGGCCATGTGACTTGTCCCAATTAACTTTTAAATAAACAAAGACACTAAAGTCTGACCTTGTGGATTAGAGTCTGCATTGTATTTCTGTATATCTGTATTCCATGACAATGTCACATAAATCACACAAACGGTACATACAAAATGACTCTATCTTAAGATTACATTGACAATGCAACTTTCTGTATTTCTTTACAAAATATTTTTATTCTGGAGATTCCATCATATTTTGAGCCTTTTTAAATATTTAACCAAGTAAATTTATTCACAAATTGGGTAAAAGGATATTTTAAATTTAAAGTTAGGAAAACATTACAGGACTGGGACTTCATTACTTGTTTAAAATAAGGTTTCCAATTTTAATTCAAAACATGAACGATTTTTTTCTACAAGACAAGACATTGAACAACATACTGCGAAACTGGTTTGAATGCACAACAACAAAATAAATAGATAAACAGTTTGCATAAAAAAAAAAAATCCACAAAAATGACTCCTACGGATATAGCAGTGCAAGACAATGAAACAAATGCCTTCTGTAAGTGTCTTTGATGGACAGAGTTGACCAAAAACCCTAAAAACAAACCGCAGCTATTCCAACAGAGCATGTGCATGTGATGCTGTTGATGCACTGAAGCATGGAGCTTATAGGCTACATTTTCAAGTCTGCTTCATTTTGACGACTCCAATAACCACTGTCCATCAGAATGAAGCATTTGTTCTATGAGATGAAGTTGAGCTTGAAGAGCATTGTCTGAGGAGTGGTGACATCAGCCACTGCCAGCTCTTGGCCATCCACAAGTCCAAGCTCTGCAAACACAAGGGGACATTTAATAGGTTAAACAACACCAATTTAATTGTGAAATATTCTTATTAAATAAAGTTGCATATACTACATGATGCCACAGAAGACTTTCAATCACCTTTCAGTGTTTTGCTTAGATTTGGTCGAGTTCTCTCTTCAATAGATGCCACAGTCTGAAAATAAAACCAAACAGATTCAAATTTACTTAAAATATAATACAGCTAAGGCATAAAATGCATGTAAAGAAAATCAAATAGAACTAAATTATGAGCACTCTGTTAGAAATGATAGAAAACAATTAACCTGTAAATACAGAGTTTTGTTTTTTCCATCCACAGTTGTAGTGATGGCAGGAGACTTCATTTGGCTAGGAGAAAAAAAGACAATGATAAATCATTAAATGAAATCATTTTTTATATGTATGTGTGTGTGTATAGGGGTGTAACGGTACATGTATTCAGCCCGAAAACAAAGACCACTAGATGTGAAACGGAGCGGAATGCGGAAAATTAAGTATAGGAGGGCTGGGCTTAAGCTTGGAATGTTTACATATAGTTTAAGAGGAGTAAACTGTAAGACTCCTAATGCACAAGTTTTGTTTTTCATTATTCTATTTATTTTATACTTTTATAACACGAGATACTTCTCAGTATTGTAGCTGATTGTTGTTGTGTTAGGATGGCTATTTATCGAGGTATTATGCTGAAGTAAACTCCGGTCAGGCAAACGTGATAACAACCACTTTATTCACTCACCGCAACTCCCCACAAGGGGGCGGTAATTAACCATATAACATTTAACCATGTCACTACATCCCCCTTTCTGAGATTTATGTTTACATCACAACAGATTCAGAACTATATGTGTGAGTGGGAATGTAAATGACATCCTTGTACAGTTTACTACAAAACAATCTGTTATCTCTTTTATATTACTTTTATAATCGTAGCTTATTAACATTTTTAACAATTTTCTCAGTTTTCTTTTCTCTCCTTTTCCCCAAATAAAACAGATTAACAGATAATTAACAGATAAACAGATTCCTCTTTTTTTTTTCATAAAGAACAAATTTTCTTTTTATTCTAAGAAGGGTGGGGTAGACTGCCCAAGCCTTCTACTGAGTGTGGGGGATTATTCTGCCCCGTAGCAATTCACTCAGTTCTCCCAACAGAACCTGCTAACTATACACAAAGTCCTTCAGGTACGTTGGGGGTCTTCTGTCCCTAGAAGGATACCTTTTCGCCGGAGTATCCAGAAGGACTGAAGCATCCTCCGAACATACACCATCTGGTCCAACTCCAGAATCTTTATTTTCCAGAACAGGTGTATCATGACTTGATGTTTCTACTGGCAGTGCTACTGGGGTTGACACCAGGTGACTACGATTCCGACGAAGAATACCCCTAGGTGATTCCACCAAGTATGATCTTGGAGTCTCCGCTTTCCTAATCACAGCCCCTTTCTCTTTAGTGTCTTTAATCCACACTAGCTCACCTGGATGCAACTGTGGCAAGGCATGAGCTCTGTGCCTTTTATTATACTGTTTCCCTTGTTTCTCCCTCTTAACCTTTTTCTCCGCTCTCAGACGATTCATGTCCATCCAACCTGGGTTCAACATTGAAGGAATAACTGGGACAGTCGTGCGAAGCTTCCGGCCCATCAGCAGCTCTGCTGGACTAAATCCATTAGCTAATGGTGTTGCCCGGTACTCCATAAGAGCCAGATAAGGATCTGCTGCTTTGGTGAGAAAATCCTTCACAGTCCTCACTGCTCTTTCGGCTTCCCCATTGGCTTGAGGATATCTGGGACTGGACGTCGTATGAGAGAAACCCCACTCTTCAGCGAATTTCTTGAAAAACTCTGCACTGAATTGTGGTCCATTGTCTGAAATCACCTCAGTAGGAATTCCGTGTCGGGCAAACATACTTTTGAGATGGGTTACCACACCTGCAGCAGCTGTTGATGACAGTTTGGCTATTTCCACAAATCGGGAAAAATAATCAATCACCAGCAAGTATTGATCTTCTTTCCACTGAAACAGATCTGCTCCAACTTTTGTCCAAGGCCTCTCAGGGAATTCTGTGGGAATCAATGTCTCTTTGAAGTTCTTCCTTTGACTTGCACAAATATCACATTTCTCCACCTTTGACTGAAGCTGTGCACTGAGACCCGGCCACCAAACTGATTGCTTAGCACGTTCTCTACACTTTCCAATGCCCTGGTGTGCAATGTGCAATTTCTCTAGGATATCACTCTGTAGTGATTTTGGAATTACCAGTCGACAGCCTTTTAACAACAGTCCATTCTCTATGGTTAATTCCCCAGCAAATTGGAAGTACTGCTGCACTATGGCTTCCACTCTGTTTTTAGACGGCCAGCCCTCCAGGACATACTTTTTGACCAGCTGTAAAACTGGATCCGCTTCTTGATGTTGCTGAATATTGCGAAGTCTCTTTTCAGTTGCAGGTAAGCTTGTGACAATAAAGTTCACGTACAGGTTCATCTCCTCCTCCTTTTGTTGTCCGTCATGTTCTCCGTCATGTTCTCGTTGTCCAGGTGCTCTAGAGAGGACATCAGCAGTCGCAATATTTTTCCCTGGAACATGCGAAATAGTGTAAGTGAATTTCATGAGTCTCATCCGCAATCGCTGGATACGTGGCGGTAGTTCGTCTAGGTTCTTTGAACTCAAGAGGGGTACCAATGGTTTGTGGTCTGTTTCCACATGAAAGGAAAGACCTACAAGAAAGTCCGAGAAGCGCTCACAAGCCCAGGTGACAGCTAAGGCCTCCTTTTCAATTTGCGCGTATCTCCTTTCCGTGTTTGTGAGTGCTCTTGACGCGTAAGCAACAGGTTTAAGCTGCTCACCTTGCCTCTGAAGCAATACAGCTCCCAGCCCGAATGATGATGCATCAGCTGAAACGACTGTAGTGGCGTTTGGATTGTAAAGAGCCAGCCCCGGCGGTGTGCTTAGGTCTCTTTTAATGTCCTCAAAAGCTCTCTGTTGGTGCTCTCCCCATGCCCACATATTCTTTTTCTGCAGTAGATCTCTCAAAGGCTGCGTTTTCTCAGCTAGGTTTGGTAAAAACTTCCCTAGGTGATTTATCATGCCCATGAATCTCCGCACTTCACTTACATTTGTTGGCTCGCTCATTTGTGTAACTGCACGCACCTTTTCAGGATCTGCTTGAACTCCTGACTCATCCAGTATCTGACCAAGGAACTTCACACTCTTCTTAGAGAATTCACATTTATCATTGAGAGTCACTCCTTCCTTTTGCAGTTTTTGCAGCACACCAAAGAGACGTTGATCATGTTCTGTCTGGGACGCTCCGAACACTAATATATCGTCCATGTGGCACAAGACTCCTTCTAGACCCTCCAGCATTTGCGACATCCTTTTCTGGAAATGTTCTGGAGCCGACGATATTCCAAAACAAAGTCGGTTGAAGCAGAACCTTCCAAAAGGAGTAATAAAGGTGGTAAGGAGGGCTGAATTCTGTGACAAAGGAATTTGCCAAAATCCTGAGTTGGCGTCGAGTTTAGAGAAGACCGTGGCTCCTTCCAGTTGACCAAGAGAATGTTCCACTGAAGGAAGAATGTATCTTTCTCTGTTTACTGCACAGTTGAGCTTTGTTAGATCTACACAGATGCGCACTGCACCGTTTGGTTTCGGAACAACGACCATACCTGCGCACCAGTCAGTCGGTTGTTCTACTCTGGTAATCACTCCTTGATTTTCCATGCGTTCCAATTCTTGTTTCACTTTTGACATGAGGGGTATTGGAATACGACGGGGTGTTGACAGTGAAAAAGGCTTAGCGTCAGGCTTTAGAGATATCTCATAGTCTCCTTGCAGTTTTCCCAGGCCCTGGAATAATTCTGGAAACTGTCTTTTTACTGACTCCAGACTATCAAAGTTCACTGTATCGATTCTTGCGATGATGTCTAGAGCATGGATTGCCGGACGCCCGAGTAGTGCCATCTTCAACCCCGATATCACATATATGTCTTGAGTAGTGGTTTTATTTTTCGTGCTGAGTTTAGCTGTGCACCTACCCTTGACTTGCAGTGAATCTTGACCTGGTCCCAGCAGTATTTTTGAGGTTTTCTGCAGTTTACCAAAGTTTTCTCCTTATACAGTTCTTCAGAAACCACCGTGACATCTGCTCCCGTGTCCACTTTGAACAACACCTCAGAATTATTCACTTTTAGTTTAATCAGCCAGGGGGCATCATTCTGCTCTGTACTCACAGTACCTAAGAATGCTATGTCACTCTCTTGTTCATCATGAGTCATGTTTACTTCACTTATCCCTCTGGACCTGCAAACTTTCGCATAATGACCCTTTTTCTTACAAAGGTTGCAGAATGCTTGTCTTGCTGGGCATTGAAATTTGCTGTGAGATGGAGTTCTTCCACACCACTTACATGAGATGGACCTTTCTGACACTGTTTGTTTCTCTGCCATCCTGGCAGGCTTCCTCTGCATCATACCTCGTCCTTTATTGTAAGGTCGTTGTTGTGCATGAACAATGTCAACATTTGTTGCTGTGTCACTTTTGAAATTGCCTTTCAACTCCTCTTGCTGTTTCTTTACCAGCTCACTTTGGCGTACACGTGTGACAGCCTTCTCTAGAGTAAGTTCAGGATCCATCTGAAGTTGCTCTGACAATCTTTTGTCTCTCAGTCCAACCACTAATCTGTCTCGAATCATTTCACTATATAATTCTCCATAGCCACAATGCTCAGCTAGGCAATGTAGTGCTGTGATGAAATTATCTGCAGACTCTCCGGTTTCTTGCTGTCTCATATTAAACTTTGCACGTTCAAATATCACATTTCTTCGTACTACAAAGTGTTCATTCAGTCGCTCCATGACAGTATTGTAATCACTGAGCTGTTCTGGAGTGAGACGCAATGATGTGAGAATGTCCTCTGCCTCATCACCCATTGTATACACGAGTGTATTCACTTGATTCTCTTCTGGTTGTAACTCAAGTCCAGATGCAACTCTATATCTTTCAAACCTTTTACTCCATTTTGGCCACTCTTCCGGCTATAAAAAGTCAAACTTTTGTGGTGGCATTACCTGAAACCGATCCATTTCCACTCACGCGGCTCTCTCCTCTCCACGTGACGAACGATCTTTTCTTTTCCAATTATCCGCCTTCCTAGCGTGAATTCTTCGCATCACACACGGCAAAAGGGCTCTCTCTGTCCTCCTATGCTGTTATTGTGCAATCTTCTGACACCATGTTGTGTTAGGATGGCTATTTATCGAGGTATTATGCTGAAGTAAACTCCGGTCAGGCAAACGTGATAACAACCACTTTATTCACTCACCGCAACTCCCCACAAGGGGGCGGTAATTAACCATATAACATTTAACCATGTCACTACAATTGTGACCAAATACCTTTTGTTTTTTTATCAGCCCTGCAAAAAAAAATATGACCTATGCAAGAGTGCATTCTGTTAACTGCTTAGTGCTTACAATATAGGAGGCTGTACTGTACCAACTACCTCAGGGGGGAATAAATGAATAAATGTTGCTAGGTGTTACAAACTGTAATTTGCACAACTGTCTGTTCAAAATAAAATAAAATAAAATAAACCTAGAATTGCAGATTTGTTGCTTTTTCCGTAACACTTTAGATTAGGGTCCAATTCTCAATATAAACATGTTGCTAATTAGTATGCAAATTGCTAGGATGTGTTTATAGTACTTATAAAGCATATATTAGTGCCTAATTCTGCATGACCATATTCTACATCCCTTAATCCTATCCCATTCCTAAACCTAGTACCTAAACAACTACCTTACTAACTATTAATAAGCAGTAATTAGGAGTTTGAGGCAAAATTCATAGTTAATAGTGAGTTAATATTGAGAATTGGACCCTAAACTAAAGTGTGACCATTTTTTCGATTGTATTGAACTCGTATCAAACAGTGCCCCCAAAACCGAGGTACATATCAAACCGTGACTTCTGTGTGCCGTTACACCCTAATATCATATATATATACAGTATATATATGCTTGTTTTCTTATTGTAACAGTTTCATAAAATAAAAAAGCAATATGAATTTTAAAAAGTCAGATAATGATGTAAATATGGAGTTGTTTCATTGTTACTATTAGGCTTTATGTTCATCAACAATGATTGAACATTAAGGAACATTGTGACTCACAGAGAGGCGTTTTCAGTCAAGTAGTCCAGAACCTCCTGTAGTTTAGTTGAAGGTGGGAACTGCAGGTCCTGTGGCACCTGACTGCAGGCAGAACAGTTCTCCTACACATGCAACATGGACAACATTTAAGCTGTGTTGATTTTTAGAGACATCTAGTATTAATGTCTCTTTTTTCTAGTTATGTACTTAAAATCATGTTCATATCACTAACCTTTCTCTCAGCCTCAAAGGTGTACGTGTACAGCCCATCAACATCATTGAACACCAGGTAGTTGTTCAAGGGAACATAGGCGCTGTTCGGCAAAGGTAAAAGAACAAAAGAGATGTGAATGAACGATGAAATCAATGCTCTCTTCTTGAAAATACACTATTTATTTACACTATTTTATAATACTATATTTATTTGTTTTTATGGAGTGAGTTTTTCTTGAATGTTATATGTTGTATGTAGATATTGGGCCTCCTCTTCTTTGGGGTTCCCCCTTTTCACACAATAACCTTCCTATTACTATTGTAATTTGTCTTTAAAATGATGATGTGTGTGTGAAATAAATTCTACTCAAATTCAAATTCTATTATGATTTCCATTACACGAGAGTAGATGTTAAAACTTCATGCTGATTTGTACTCGGCTTTCGCCAAGATAAGCAACACTAAGACGTAGCTTTACAGTAAATTATGTTTCACCCATTTACGCTTCTTTCCATATGGTGGTGTGACTCCCCTTCTGTCCGGCGTTAACAACTGCAGTGTACTTGGCGCGTCAGCACACACGACGGCAGCAACTACAGTGTGGTCTCCCTAGTGGACCAGCACGAGAACCGTCTGGATTGAGCCAAGTAGGGGACATCTCTAGGGTCTTCAAGTGGGCACCTTCCATCCTCAGTGTTTCGTCGACTACCCCACGACACCTCAAGAGGGCTCGACAGTGACTCTGGCGTCCCAGTCACCCCCCTCCGTCCCCCACTCAACTCAGCCCAGCTTACTGACCTCTACATCCCTCCTGCTGCTGAGACCGAACCACAATCTCTCCGCAACCCAACCATACGCGCCAACCCGTTTGACTAAGGCTGTCGAGCCCCACTGGTGCGTTAATATGCAGTTTCAGTGGCAACGGTTCCGTATGGCATACCACCCACCGCAAAAACACAATATCTGCCCAACCACCCGTCATTCACGCAATATACACAGGAACGTAATGACTGTAAATACTATACAACCTATACAAATAAACCAACAGACTCTTAAATTTTTCAAGAATTCTACGAAACCGTAGCGTGGCGGCCTGTACACAGCCAGCTAGAATCTTTCCGTCTCAACCACAGCCAGTTGCTGCTCCTTTCTGCTGCTTCAGATAAGTTCTTTACTGTGCGACGCAACTCTGGGCCACTGAATCTGACGTCTCTGAGGAACCGGGTTGTAGAGTGTGCCACAAAACCTCGACAACCCACTTCCACTGGATAAACCTGGACTCTCCATCCTCGCTGTTCTGCTTCAGCGGCCAGATGAGCATACCGCAGTTTCTTCCTCTCATATGCCTCATCTACCTCATCCTCCCATGGCACTGTTAAGTCTATCAGTTGAACAATGCATGCTGATCCAGACCACAAAACAATATCTGGTCGTAGGTTAGTGGTGGCAATCTCAGGTGGAAAAATAAGCCGTTGATCAAGATCAGCCAGCATCTTCCAGTCCCCAGCAGCTTCCAGTTGTCCTGGGCGAGAATTGGTGTTAGCACCTTTTCTTGGTGGTTGCTCGCCTGGGCGGAGGAATATTGTCTTCTGCGTGTAATGTTTTGCTAGAACAGGTGGCAACTTATTGGTCATACTACGCTTGCCTTCCAATGCTAAAGCCAAACATCACAATACTTGGTCATGGCGCCAAGTAAACCGACCTTGGCTAAGAGCCACCTTACATCCTGTCAAAATGTGCCTTAATGTGGCAGGTGATGAACACAAAGGACAAGAGGGATCCTCTCCTACCCAGAGGTTTAGGTTATGCGGTGATGGGAGAACATCATATGTTGACCTAATAAGGAAACTGATCCTACTCTCTTCCATTGATCAAAGGTCTTGCCAGCCCATTTTGCGTTGTTCCACACTCTCCCATCTCATCCACTCTCCCTGCTTGCCCTGGGAAATGGCCTTTATACACCTCATCCTCTCCTCCTGCTTTCGCACCTCGTTGACTACCAGCTTCCTCCTTTGAGCTGGGCCTGCCTTGTGCCATTTAGGAGGAGCTAAACTGAGCCCAAAACCCCCTCTTCCATGCTGTACCTGTCCCACGATATCCCCAATTTGAAGGTCAGCCTTTGCCTCTACTACAGATTTCTTTGCTGACCACTTTCTACCAGTTTTTAACACAGGGGCTGCCTCCCTTACACATTTGTCGCGTGACTCTACTAAGGTCATTTCCAGTCTGACCTTGGCACACTTAAACTCCTCGGTTAAAGCAAAGACTGGCAGCTGCAATATTCCTTTACTATAAAGTCCCACTCTGCTGAGGCAGCGTGGAACTCCCAACCATTTCCTGATGTATGAACTTATCAACACTTCCAGCTTATCCACTGTTGTCAAAGAAACCTCGTACACAGTCAGTGGCCACAGCAACCTTGGCAGTAGACCAAACTGAAAGCACCAGAGTTTTAGTTTGCCTGGTAGAGCACAGCTGTTTATGCTCTTCAACCCTTCCACTGCCTGTCGTCATACTTCTCCCACTCGAACTGTGTCCTTTAGATCCCCATCGTACCATCTCCCAAGACTCTTCACTGGCTTCTCAGAAACTGTTGGTATTGCCTCACCATTAATGAAGAATGTTTTATCTACTACCTTTCCTTTAACTATCGAGATGCTCCTTGATTTAGAGGGCTTAAATTGCATTCGTGCCCATTCAATATTATCTGTTAACTTCCCCAATAACCGATTAGTGCAGGCTACTGTTGTAGTCATGGTTGTCATGTCATCCATGTATGCTCTGATTGGTGGTAGTCACATCCCAGAACCCAAGCGCTCTCCACCTACTAACCATCTTGATACCCTAATGATTACTTCCATTGCCATGGTAAAAGCCAGTGGAGAAATGGTGCATCCTGCCATTATTCCAACCTCTAAGCATTGCCATGCGGTGCTGAATTTTGGAGTTGAGAAACTAAATTGCAAATCTCCAAAATAGGCTTTCACTAAATTTGTTATTGACATTGGTACTCTGAAAAAATCAAATGCTGCCCAAAGAAGCTCATGTGGCAATGAACCATATGCATTAGCCAAATCCAGGAATGTCACATGGAGCTCCTTCCTCTCCTTTTTAGCTGACTGAATTCGTTGCGAGATAACATTGTTGTGTTCTAAGCATCCTGAGAACCCTGGAATGCCCGCTTTTTGAACTGAAGTGTCAATGAAGCCATTCTTTAATAGGTAGGTGGACAATCTCTGGGCAATAATGCTGAAGAAAATCCTACCTTCAACGTTTAATAGTGAAAGAGGACGAAACTGACTGATGCTTGTAGCATCTTTTTCTTTAGGTATAAAGACTCCACCTGCCCTGCGCCATGCTCTAGGTACAACCTGTTTTTCCCATGCCATTTTTATCAATTTCCACAGAATTCGCAGAACTCCTGAAGCACTCTTGTACACTATGTACGGAACTCCATTAGGCCCTGGAGATGATGCAGCTCTTGCCTTTCTCACAGCCTGCTCTACCTCTTTCCACTTAGGTGCACAGACCTCCATTTGGTATTCTGGTGGGTTGATAGGTGGTATGTCTGATGGAATTGACATAGGCTCATGCCTTTTTGCGTCTGTATGGGTTTCCTCCAAATATCTCTCTAGCTCAACCCTAGATTCTTTTAAAGTGCCATTCTTCTCCCTGGTGAATAACTTCTTTACGAATTTGAATGGGTCTTTATAGAAATTAGCCCTCGCACGTTCCTTCTTTTTGTAGCGTTTCCGTAAACGCTCAGCTCTGCGTAATGTTGCCAGCTTATCTTTTATGGGCCTTTGTAAGAGATTGAGTCCCTCCTTCTGACTTTGTTCTGCTCTTTTCCATTGCTTCCTCAGCTGTCTCCTTTCTCTAACTAAGCCTTCAATTTTCTGCTGCCGTCTAGACATTTCAGGAGTAGTCTGTACTTTTTCCTTCCTTTTTTCTACACCAAACCTCTCACTTCCATATGCGTAAATGATGTCCCCAAATTTATCCAGCTTCTTTTCAACTGCACCAGTTAATCTTTCCAATGCAAAGCATAGATCTGTGTTTACCGTGTCCCATGCAGTTTTCTCGCAAGCTCTTGGCCATCTAACTCCAGTCCAGGCCTATGCCCGTTGAGGTTCTTTTCTCTCTTATGTTGTTTAGTCTGACCGGGTTCACAAGTATGAATATGTTCATCACTAACTGTGCAAGCCCTCCTCTCCTCTATGACAGGGGTGCTGATATCCTGGGAGCTGTGGTTTGCTTCCTGTCGCTGGATTTCATTCGACTGACTTGACTTCGTAAGAAGTACTAATCAATGCGAGGCCCTTGTCCCTTCTCCCTCAAGCATTTCATTTTCCCTTGATGAACCTTCAAACCCCTAACCGTTGTCACCTTGCTCCAGCCACAGACACAAACTTGGAGTTCAATTACTTTACTAACTGCAGATCTTGGACTAGTCTTACTCTCCATACTCATATCCGTTTCCATTCCTAAGTCGTTAACCATGTTGTCCAACATTGAGTCATCTTCCGCCCCCGCTCTCGCAGACTCTAGGGGTATTTTTCTCTTTAATTTAATTTAATTTAACTTACCTTGTGGCAATTTTGAAAACCTCTGTGGCACAAGCAGCTGAAATGTGTAAGAAAAATAAATTTTATCTTCAGTCACAACTCAACTTACTGAAAAATATCAAAAACATTTCAAGCATGCCGAGACCAAAGAACATTTGCAATGTCAGCATACCAGCAATAACAGCATTTGTAGAAGCCACAGCAGGAATTATTCTCTTCACAACCCCTGAAACACAGGTGAGGTGGTTCATCAACATTTGATTGGTGCTTGCCTGTGCAAAAGCATAGACCATGATGCCAGGGCATTGGTATGCTGTAAGTAAGATGTTCTGAATGTTTTGTTTCTAAAACACATTGTTATGGTGTTCAGAATGGTTGTCCCAAGTCAAAAGACTCCCAAAATGAAGCACCTTGACATTTATCTGATATTCTAGTCCCTAAATATGGTTTGGTTTCCCAATAAGTGGTCCTATAAAGCTGATTTTTTAAATGTTTTTAAAAGAAGTCTCTTACGCTCCGCTGCGTCTGAAATCGCATACTGTCTGAATATGTACTGCATTTGAATTTGAACTTCGTGACCATTAAAAGCATATGTTCTATATAGTTTGAATATGGGTAGTATGAATTAAATTCGAACGAACTATATCCACCATGATGTTACTGTCACATGACCTATACCAGCGTCAGTTGATCACTTCACTGCCATTCATAAATCCGTGGCCTCATGGGATAGTAAAAATTCGGTCGAATGTGTACTTCAGAATCTCACTGGAAGTAGTAGGTCATCCGGGGGCTACCGTTTTTTGAATACTATGCATTCTGACATACTACTCTGTTGGCATACTGTTTTTCGCATACTAAATAAATAGTATGGAAGTATTCGATTTCGGATACAGCGTTATGCTGACCAAGGCTGAATTTATTTATCTGTATATTACAAAATGTGATTAAAATTTTAAAATACCTGCTTTCTATTTAATTATGTGATGGCAAAGCAAAATTTTCAACAGCCATTACTCCAGTCTTCAGTGTCAAATGATCCTTCAGAAATCACTCTAATATACTGATTTGCTGCTCAAACATTTCTTATTATTATCAGTTAAAAACAGTCGTGCTGCCTAATATTTTTGTTGGAACCATGATACATTGTTTTCAGGCTTCATTAATCAATAGAATGTTCAAAATAAAAGAATTGATTTGAAATAGAGATCTTTATAAATGTTTTATATTTGTTATGTTTTATTATAAATGTTTTAAATTGGTTCAAAACTTATAGACCTTTTTAGTTAATATATCAAATACATATAGAATGTTATATGGTGTTCCTCAAGGATCAATTCTTGGGCCACTTTTATTTTCATTGTACATGCTCCCTTTGGGAAAAATAATTCAGAAATATTACATGAATTATTTTTATGCTGATGATATTCAATCATTAGGTATGTAACGATTCACTCGCAACCGGTTGAAAATCGATAAAAATGTGTGACGATTCAAGTCGGTTGAAATGTTAAACGAATCGCGATACACGTTTTAAACAGCAGGGGCGTTTACTGTAGCCTATTGTGAAGTTGTGAACCTCGCTTTACAGGCACAATAGCAGCAAGCACACACTGGCGCGAAGCTAGCGAGTGTTTTCACTTCATTCATGGAACTTGAGCTTGTGTGAGCCAAGCTCAACTTCAATAGAAATGAACTGGTTTGCTCCGCTCGCACCGCGCCAGTGTGTGCCATAGACTGGTGTGCGCGCGCCGTCAAACACATGGCGACGGCAAGCGTAAATGTTGACGTTGACTCAATCAAATCGGAGGTGTGGCGGCATTTTGACTTTCCGTAGACTAATAATAATCACCACCGTGAGAACCACAAGTCACCTCCGTTTTCATGTAAAAGGCATTAATACGACAAGTGCGAGAGCCACGGAGATCACAAGGTGCATCAGTGTTTTCGTGGCAACCAGGTGTTGTATTTATTTTACTATCTCTTTCTCTAAATGTGTACATGGACACATCTTTTTTCTCATCATATTTTTCTAAATGTGTGGGTTTTTTTTTTACCTTGCTAGTTGCTAGTGTAATGATACAAATTATAACAAAATTAAAACCCCTCTAAATGTGGTACTAATGTTACATAGTCTTTTCAGTGTGCAAAGGTACCAGTGCCCACCCTCTTGACCGGACAGACAGAAAGACTGAGTTGAAACAACCTTGAAGGGATTTTTTTTTAAATTTCAATGTAGTTTTTTTATTTGACAAATATATTTTAAAATTAAAAAGAAATGTCCAGCATTTTGTCTGAGAAATAATAAAAGGGTCACTTTTTTATTTATAATTTCTTAAATTAATCACTTGTTAAAAAAATCGTGAGAAAATCGTATCGTGAAACCAGTATCGTGAATCGTATCGCATCGTGAGTTGAGTGAATCGTTACATCCCTAACAATCATATATTTCACTTTATTTCAGAGACGCTGTTATATTAGAGAGGTCTAACTGTCTGACTTGTCTGTCCAGCATTGTAAAATGGATGGATTTTTTTTTTTTTTTTTTTTGAAGTTGAACAAAGACAAAACTGAAATTCTTATTGTGGGCCCAATAATAAATATAGCTGCGAGCAGCGATTACGGGCCCAAGCCGGTGGCACCGCAACCCCGGTGCCTTTAGTTACCTAAAGGCACCGGAGTGGCGGTGCCGCCGGCTTTGGCCCTTCATCGCTGCTCGCAGCTATATTCATATATATATATATATATATATATATATATATATATATATATATAAACAAGCCGGTGGCACCGCCACCCCGGTGCCTTTATATATATATATATATATATGTCTACATTGTTCAATCACGCCTCACACACACACACACACTTTTGCAGAGCCCACACCAATGCAAGCTCTATAGCACACATCTTCTCAAAGGTCAAAGCGGAGTTACGATATTGCCCGTCATGCACAGTAACCGTAAAGGCACCGGGGGTGGCGGTGCCACCGGCTTGTTTATATATATATATATATCGTATTATTCTAACTTGTAAAAAACTATTAACTTTTGTTAATATTCAACCATTTCACAACTAACTTTTTTCCATAGATCAAACACAACATAATTATATGGTGGACTGAAACAAAAATTATTAATTAAATAAAATTATTGTTTTCCTCTGAAATAGCAAAAGCATCACACACTAGCTGTACCTGCTCTAAATAAAAAAGAGTAATTCAATAAAAATACAAAATCGAACTAAATAAAATAAATTATTACAAAAACAAAATCAAACCAAAGAAAATATATCTTCGAAAAAAAAGCGAGTGTCATGAGGAAAGGCGCCTCAGGAATCGTCAGGATTAACTCCATGTGTAAGGAATTTTGATTGATTTTATTTGTCACTTGAAAATTATTGTTAAATGTGTGCCTGCATAACTTTAATAAGATTTATTTTCTTTGATTTGATTTTGTTTTATATAATTTATTTATTTCGATTTTGTATTTTTATTTAAATACTATTATTTATTTAGAGCAGGTACAGCTAAGTGTGCGATGCTTTTGCTATTTCAGAGGGAAAAAAACACATTTTATTTCAAAAAGGCTTTTCAATTAAATAAAATGTTCAAGCTTTGTTTTCGTTTTATTATTTTGTTTGTTTTAAGCTTTGTTTAATTTATATTGTTAATCATCTGACACAAAACAAATGCATAAAGTATCATTTTAACTTTTAAAAAACTATTAACATTTGTTAATAGTACATTGCCTGTCTTTTGTTAATAGGACAAAACATAGTTATTATATTTTATAATATTTTATAAATATATAAAATAAACATTTGTAATGAAATCGTTCAAAAAAATGATATTAGCATTGTTTTAAACTTTGAAACAGAAGTAGCGCAATGCCTGGCCACTCCCGCGCCGCCTCCTTTTCACAATCCGAGGGAACCATCTCCGGAATATTAACCTCACTCCTAGAAGTCCAATTCTCATTATTCATGCCTCTTACCTGGGATTGATTGCACACACACACACACACACACACACACACGCACGCACGCACTCACACGCACACACACACACACACACACACACACGTGTCAAGTCACTTACATTTTAGATGCAATATTGACTGTTCTTCTGTTTCAGCAGCGAAAATAGTTAAACAAAGATCACAGCAGAACCATTGCATCTCACAGCAACGTGTTTTCTCATTACTGAATGATTCAGCATTTTGAACAAATTGGTTGACTCAAAGATTCAATGACCAATCCATAAACATCTGTCTCATTCATGAATGACTCAGTCGTTCAAACGAATCGTTTGAACGAATGAATCAATGACCCGCTCATTAAGACGGTCGCCTGGCGACACCTAGTGACGGTTTAGTGTTATTTGATTATACACTCAAAATATTCCACAACAAATCCTTTAAATTTAATGATATTCAGAACAGAACACAAATAAAAAAATAACTATAATAAAGCCAAAACGAAATAATTTAAAACAAAAGTAAAAGTAAGTGGTGTTAGGCTCACGTAAATCTCTCTTTAGAATCTAAATGTTGCAACATTTGCGATGTATTTGGATGCTAAACTATTCTTTATTACAGGCTTTGTACTTCACTCACGTTCCAATATCGACGGAAAAAATCATCCTCTTCACTTGTGCAAAAATGTGCTTGGAAAAATCACAGTGGAGCGGTGCTTACTGTGAATGATACAAATTGTACTACTGACTATTTCAACATAGCAGTGTAATTTGTATATGTTAGGTTGAATGTTTTATTATTGTGTGTGTGTGTGTGTGTGTGTGTGTGTGTGTCAGTGTGTGTGTGGGGGTCTGGGTGGCTCAGCGCGATTGAACAGTGAAACATACTCCGTCATTTTCTTCATACAGGACATCATTCAAACGTCAAAGTGTTTACTTATATTTGTGTACACTCGCAATTAAACACAACATTGTGTTTTTGTTAAATAAATTAAAGTAATACGTCCCCCGAAATGGCGCTAATTTTAAAATGAAACTAAAATGCTCACGGCTGCACGGGCATTCATAACTCTGCGCGCCCACGGTGAGGGACGAGCAGAACAGAGCGAACGTTGTTTAGTTCATTCCTACTTCCATAGGAATTAATTGAAAAAGCTCACTCTACTCTGCACCATTATTAATGAATTGTGCAGACGTCCTTATTTTACTTTCGCTTTTTACCTGATTTTGAACACAAGAGGGCAGTATAACACTATGTATGATTTGTAAAAAAAATTTTTTTGACTAAACAACCATTCTGGCTGTTTTTAAACTTAAACATTATTCTCTAATTGCTCTCACCATGCCCGTTTCTGAAACTCTGCACATGTCTACTGTCTAATAAATGTGATGTGTCTGTCGGGTTTCATGCAATTTCAAGTATGTTAAGAGTCTCAAAAGCATCAACAAAGAATAATAAAGTTTGATGCGTTGCCACGGCAACAGTATCTAAGATATCAATAATCCTTTCTCAGGTCTACATCTGCCGTGTGTCTACATTATACACATAAAGTTTGAAGCAAATTGGGTAAAAATAAGAGGGTGATTTCAAAGCCTTTAGGAAGTGACACACTTCCTGCTGCCAGTTGGTGGCGCTATAACTTTGACTCACAATAGTCACATCCATGTGATCGGACTCTTACAGCGAACACACTGCTGAAGTTTCATCAAGATCAGTTAATGTATGCAGAAGTTATAACACACTTCCTGTTTCCTTTATTCGCCATAAATTCGTTTCCTCGCCACAGCCAAACCGTTCGAGATATCAAAAATCCCCTGGCAACTTTTCATCCTCAATGTCTTGACTTCATGCTGACCGAGTTTCGTGGCGATTGGTTGAATTCTCTAGGAGGAGTATATCGAATTCCAGGGGCATACGCTTCCAAACAAACCATAATAGCCGACTTCCTGTTGGGCTGGGGTAAAAAGTAAAAGTACAAAGGATATATGAATCGATGAGATCTATATGTGTACCGAGTTTCATATTATTACATTCAAGCGTGTTTGATTTATGGACCAAGTTTTCGGACCCCGTTCCAGGGGGCACTGTCGAGCCCCCCTGCCACGCCCGGGTACCAGCTTCAGCCCGGCCCTGATGGCCACGGGTTCTGACCCGTGTGCAAAGTTTCAAGAGTTTTTGAGCACGTTAAGGGCCCCCAAAGTGCGCTGAGAGTCTCAAAAGTATCCAAAAAGAATATTAAAGTTTGATGCGTTGTCACGGCAACAGCATCTAAGATATCAACAATCCTTTCACAGGTCTAAATCTGGCGTGTGTCTACATTATACACATCAAGTTTGAAGCAAATCGGGTAAAGCCTGTTTGATTTATGGACCAAGTTTTCGGACCCCATTCCAGGGGGCGCTGTCGAGCCCCCCTGCCACGCCCGGGTACCAGCTTCAGCCCGGCCCTGATGGCCGCGGTTTCTGACCCGTGTGCAAAGTTTCAAGAGTTTTTGAGCACGTTAAGGGCCCCAAAAGTGCGCTAAGAATCTCAAAAGTATCCAAAAAGAATATTAAAGTTTGATGCGTTGTCACGGCAACAGCATCTAAGATATCAACAATCCTTTCACAGGTCTACATCTGGCTTGTGTCTACATTATACACATCAAGTTTGAAGCAAATAGGGTAAAGCGTGTTGGATATATGGACCAAATTGTCTGACC
The DNA here is from genome assembly GCA_030578255.1 of Tiaroga cobitis. NCBI lineage: Eukaryota > Metazoa > Chordata > Actinopteri > Cypriniformes > Leuciscidae > Tiaroga > Tiaroga cobitis. The sequence continues at coordinate 33,196,177 of CM060601.1, read as the reverse complement.
CGTTCAAGGGGGCGCTGTCGAGCCCCCCTGCCACGCCCGGGTACCAGCTTCAGCCTGGCCCTGATGGCCGCGGGTTTTGTCCCGTGTGCAAAGTTTCAAGAGTTTTCGAGCACGTTAAGAACCCCAAAAGTGCCCGAAAGCATAAAAAAGCATGAAAAAGCTTAAAAAAAGGAATATTAATGTTTGATGCATTGCCATGGCAACAGTATCTAAGATATCAATAATCCTTTCACAGGTCTACATCTGGCGTGTGTCTACATTATGCACATGAAGTTTGAAGCAAATCGGGTAAAAATAAGAGGGTGATTTAAAAGCATTTTGAAAGTGACACACTTCCTGCTTCCAGTTGGTGGCGCTATAACTTTGACTCACAATAGTCACATCCATGTGATCGGGCTCTTACAACGAACACACTGCTGAAGTTTCATCAAGATTAGTTAATGTATGCAGTAGTTATAACACACTTCCTGTTTCACGTTTCTCGCCATAATTTCGTTTACTCGCCACGGCCAAACCGTTCGAGATATCAAAAATCCCCTGGCAATTTTTCATCCTCAGTGTCTTGACTTCATGCTGACCGAGTTTCGTGCCGTGTGTTTGAATTCTCTAGGAGGAGTATTTCACATTCCATTGCATGTGTTTTCCAAACAACCCTTAATAGCCGACTTCCTGTTGGGCTGGGGTAAAAAGTAAGAGCATGAAGTATATATGAACCGATGAGATCTATATGTGTACTGAGTTTCATATTATTACATGCAAGCGTGTTTGATTTATGGACCAAGTGTTCAAACCCCGTTCCAGGGGGCGCTGTCGAGCCCCCCTGCCACGCCCGGGTACCAGCTTCAGCCCGGCCCTGATGGCCGCGGGTTCTGAGATGTGTGCAAAGTTTCAAGAGTTTTCGAGCACGTTAAGGCCCCCAAAAGTGCCCAAAAGGTAGTAAAATAATAATAAATATAGCTGCGAGCAGCGATTACGGGCCCAAGCCGGTGGCACCGCAACCCTGGTTCCTTTAGTTACCTAAAGGCACCGGGGTGGCGGTGCCGCCGGCTTTGGCCCTTCATCGCTGCTCGCAGCTATATTTATATATATATATATATATATATATATATATATATATATATAAATTATATATATATATATAAAAAATACATATATATATATATATATATATATATATATATATATATTTTTTTTTATATATATATATATATATATATATATATATATATATATATATATATATATATATATATATATCACTTGCCTTACCTGAGAACAATGAAAACAATAAAAAAAACTAGGGAATCACTAAACCGAGAGAATTATTCTGTTTTGATGATACACTCAAAATATTACACAAGCAATTCTTTAAATTTAATGATATTCAGAACAGAACAAGAATTCAAAAAAACTATAATTAAGAATTAACCGAAATAATTGAAAGCGAAAGTGAAAGTAAGTGGTGTTTGGCTCACGTAACTCTCTCATTAGAATCAAACTGTTTCAACATTTGCGATGTATTTGGATGCTAAACTATTCTTTATTATGGGCTTTGTACTTCACTCAGGTTTCAATATGTGTGTGTGTGTGTGTGTGTGTGTGTGTGTGTGTGTGTGAGGTGCGGGTGCGATTGAACTGTTACACATAAAAACATACTCCGTCCAATAAAACACAACAAAGTGCTTTTTTCAAACTATAAACTCTTGTCAAACTGTAACCTACAACTGTCACCAAACTAAAATCACACGCACACACTGTCTAAAAGCAAAAAATATTTATCCAACCCCATTTAAAACAGTCTGTGGGTGCCATCTTTTGGACATTCACCACATCGCATTGATTTTCATTTATTGTCCTCAGAGCCCTAATCTGTTTATTTTTCAATTACACATTCTACATTGATTAAAAAAGAAAAATTCAAATGTGTTTTTATTTTATACAGGAATAAATTATTTATAATTCAGATGAGAATAAAGTTAGTGTTTTACAATTTAAAGGAAAACAAATATATTGTTCTGAAATATAGCACATTCATTTTAAATTCATTCAGCTTCAATTACCAATACAATCTTAATTTTATTTAAAGCAAACTATACATTTAAAAGATCTTGGTTCTGTGCATATTTTGTAATTTAAAAAAAATACAAAATTGTTATGCAAAAAGACAAGGCCTTAGAGATTTCTTTATCCTTTAATGCAGGAAAAATCACACAGCAATGAAAGGCTTAATATCATGTCACTGTAACAGCCAGCCAGCCACACACACACATATAAACACAGACACCAGCCCTCCCTCCCCCTCCCTCCCCACACAGACAGCCACACACACACACACACATAGAATGGGAGGGGGCCCTCTCTCTGTCAAAGAGTGACAGAGAGAGATACCATTTCATGAAATCCACATTCAAACCACAATATCTGACTTTCTGAGGGTTGGAGCTATTGACTGTAAATTAGAAAGTTGTTTGGCTTGAGGAGAAGAATATACAAGCTGAGTTTTGTAACTGTAGGTAAATCTAACTAAGTTATAACACACTTTATATGTCCTTTTTTAGTCATGAAAATTCATTTCCTCGCCACGGCCAAACCGTTCGAGATATCAAAAATCCGTCAGCAATTTAGCATCCTCAATGTCTTGACTTCATGCACGCCTAGTTTGGCGATGATTGAATGAATTGCCTAGGAGTAGTACTTCAAATTCCACAGCAAGCGTTTTCCAAACAACCCATAATAGCCGACTTCCTGTTGGGCTGGCGTAAAACTTGACCAGGGGTAAAATGTTTGGCCCGATGAGATCTATATGTGTACTGAGTTTCATATTAATTCATGCAAGCGTGTTGAATATATGGACCAAATTGTCGGACCCCGTTCAAGGGGGCGCTGTTGAGCCCCCCTGCCACGCCCGGGTACCAGCTTCAGCCCGGCCCTGATGGCCGTGGGTTCTGACCTGTGTGCAAAATTTCAAAAGTTTTTGAGCACGTTAAGAGTCCCAAAATCCCCTGAAACCTTGAAATGCATTAAAATCAATAGACAAATCCCTCACACACAGAGACGGAAAGAGAGGGAGAGAAAATTCTCAGAAACATCCACATTCAAACTAAAATATCTGACTCCCTCTTGGTCTGAGCTAATGACAGTAAATTAGAAAGTTGTCCGGCTTGATCTGAACAATATGCGTACCGAGTTTTATGATTGTAGGTAAAACTATAGAACTAACACCCCCACTTTTGTCAAAAGGTGGCGCTACTGAGCCCCTGCACCACGCCCGTTTCTGAAACTTTGCACATGTCTACTGGCTAATAAATGTGATGTGTCTGTCGAGTTTCATGTTATTTCAAGTATGTTAAGAGTCTCAAAAGCATCAACAAAGAATATTAAAGTTTGATGCGTTGCCACGGCAACAGTATCTAATATATCAATAATCCTTTCACAGGTCTACATCTGCCGTGTATTTACATTATACAGATGAAGTTTGAAGCAAATCGGGTTAAAATAAGAGGGTGATTTCAAAGCATTTTGAAAGTGACACACTTCCTGCTGCCAGTTGGTGGCGCTATAACTTTGACTCACAATAGTCACATCCATGTGATCGGCCTCTTAAAGCGAACACACTGGTGAAGTTTCGTTAAGATCAGCTAATGTATGCTGAAGTTATAACACACTTCCTGTTTCACGTTTCTCGCCATAAATTCGTTTCCTCGCCACGGCCAAACCGTTCGAGATATCAAAAATCCCCTGGCAATTTTTCATCCTCAATGTCTTGACTTCATGCTGACCGAGTTTCGTGGCATTTCTTTGAATTCTCTAGGAGAAGTACTTTAAATTCCATTGCATGCGTTTAACAAACAACCCTAAATAGCCGACTTCCTGTTGGGATGGGGTAAAAAGTAAGAGCATGAAGTATATATGAACCGATGAGATCTATATGTGTACCAAGTTTCATATTATTACATGCAAGTGTGTTTGATTTATGGACCAAGTTTTCGGACCCCGTTCCAGGGGGCGCTGTCGAGCCCCCCTGCCACGCCCGGGTACCATCTTCAGCCCGGCCCTGATGGCCGCGGGTTCTGACCTGTGTGCAAAGTTTCAAGAGTTTTCGAGCACGTTAAGGGCCCCAAAAGTGCCCGAATAGTCGTAAGAAAAATATAGAAAATGAGTTTCCAAACAACCCATAATAACCGACTTCCTGTTGGGCTGACGTAAAACTTAGAGCACGAAAGTTGTTTGGCCCGATGAGATCTATAAGTGTACCGAGTTTCAGATTATTACATGCAAGCGTGTTTGATATATGGACAAGTGTTCAAACCCCGTTCCAGGGGGCGCTGTCGAGCCCCCCTGCCACGCCCGGGTACCAGCTTCAGCCCGGCCCTGATGGCCGCGGGTTCTGACCCGTGTGCAAAGTTTCAAGAGTTTTTGAGCACGTTAAGGCCCCCAAAAGTGCCCAAAAGGTAGTAAAATAATAATAATAATAATAAATATAGCTGCGAGCAGCGATTACGGGCCCAAGCCGGTGGCACCGCAACCCCGGTGCCTTTAATTACCTAAAGGCACCGGAGTGGCGGTGCCGCCGGCTTTGGCCCTTCATCGCTGCTCGCAGCTATATTTATATGCACACTTTTGCACACCGGGGTGGCGGTGCCACCGGCTTGTTTATATATATATATATATATATATATATATATATATATATATATATATATAAACAAGCCGGTGGCACCGCCACCCCGGTGCCTTTAGGGTTACTGTGCGTGACGGGCAATAACGTAACCCCGCTTTGACCTTTGAGAAGATGTGTGCTGTAGAGCTTGCATCAGTGTGGGCTCTGCAAAAGTGTGCATTGAGGGCACATATCAACCACAAAGTATGCGTGAGCAACCTTCTGAAACCTAAAATGAAAAATGAGACACCCTACGGTCTCATGGACTTAATGGAAACATGAAATAAGTACACAAGTTTGAAAGTTATATGAAGTGTGCCAAGACAGAATATTTGCCTGATCTGATTAGAAAAATAGTTTTTGTGTGTGTGTGTGTGTGTGTGAGGCGTGATTGAACAATGTAGACATAAAAACATACTCCGTCCTTTTGTTCATACAGGACATTATTCAAACTACAAAGTGTTTACTTATATTTGTGTACAATCGCAATAAAACACAACATTGTGCTTTTGTCAAACTGTAAACTACAACTGTCACCCAACCAAAATCTCTTACACACACACACACACACACACACACACACACACAGACACACATAGTTTAAAAGCAAAAAAATCTTTTGGACATTCATCATATTGCATTGGTTTTCATTTCTTGTTCTCGAACAGAGCCCTAATCTGTTTATTTTTTCAGTTACACATTCTACATTGATTAAAAAAGAAAAATCAAATGTGCTTTTATTTTAGACATAAATAAATAATCTATCATTCAGATGAGAGTAAAGTTAGTGTTAGTTCAAATTTTAAGGAAAACAAAAATATGATCTGAAATATCGCACATTCATTTAAAATTCATTCAGGTTCAATTACCAAACATACAAATCTCAATGTAATTTAAAGCAAACAATACATTTAAAATATATGGGTTGTATGCAATTTTTTTATATATAAAAAGATATATATCCAAAAATACAAAGCCTAAACTTTAACAAGGGTTAAACAATCACTGTAACAGACACAATCACACACACACACACACACACACACGTCAAATCACTTACATTTTAGATGCAATATTGACTTTTTTTCTGTTTCAGCAGCGAAAATAGTTCGACAAAGATCACAGCAGAACCATCGAGCATCTCACAGCAACGCGTTCTCATTACTGAATGATTCAGCATTTTGAACAAATCGGTTGACTCAAAGATTCAACGACCAATCCATAATCTGTCTCATTCATGAATGACTCAGCCGTTCGAACGAATCGTTTGAACGAATGAATCAATGACTCGCTCATTAAGACGGTCGCCTGGCGACACCTAATGACGGTTTAGTGATATGTTTAAAAGTATCATTCTTTCCAACGATTGTTAATTAACTCATATTTGAAACATAAGCTATATATATATATATATATATATATATATATATATATATACACACATATATATACACAAAAATAAAATAAACACATTTGAAGCGTGTTTGCTTACTAAATTGTGAGCTGAACGAAAGTTGCAGCAAATATCAGCAACAGGAGTCAAATTTCATTAATCACGAGAGTGAAGAGCTGACTGAAAAGATGATGACGGAATAGGCTATTTTATGTAAAAGCGCCTATTTAAGCGAATCTATCATTATACTCTTTTGTTGTTGTGTTTTCCGTGAAAAATAATAGACTATTGAACTCACAATTCAAGCACGCGCTCTGCACGCGCCACCATTATCAATGTCCGTGTGGACGTCCGCGATCGAACAGTGGAAACATTGGCTACTCCGTCATTTTATTCAAGAAGATCATTCAAACTGCAAAGTGTTTACTTATTTTTGGATACTCGCAATCAAACACAACATTGTGATTTTGTAAAATACATTCAAGAAATCCGCCCCCGAAATGGGGCTTCTTTTAAAATGAAACAAAAATGCTCACAGCTGCACGTCTTGTGGAGACGTCCGTTACTTTCGCTTTCAAGTTAGCGATTTTAAAGCCCCCAGCGGAGTCACGGTGGGAAAATATTCCCATAGTAGCATCAATTGGCCTACCTGATTTTGAACACAAGAGGGCAGTAAAGCACTATGAATGATTTTTTTTTTTTTTTTTTTTTGGCTAAACAACCATTCTGGCTGTTTTTAAACTTAAACATAAATCTTAAATTGAAAAAAAGGAATACAATGGGTTTACTTCTAATATTAGTATAATTTTATAGAAAAATAAATGGTGTATAATTACATTTTAGAAAGATATGAGACATTTCCTGATTCTTTTTTTGACATAATCCCTCGCCATAGCAAAACCGTTTGAGATATTCAATATCCGTTCACAATTTAGCATCTTTAATGTATTTTCATCAAGTTGAAAAAGTTTTGTAACTGTAGATGAAACTAACCCCCCCCCCCCCCCCCCCCCCCCCCACACACACTTTTGTCACAAAAGGTGGCGCTACTGAGCCCCTGCACCACGCCCGTTTCTGAAACTTTGCACATGTCTACTGGCTAATAAATGTGATCTGTCTGTCGAGTTTCATGCAATTTTAAGCAATTTCAGGCATGCTAAGAGTCTCAAAAGCATCCAAAAACAATATTAAAGTTTGATGCGTTGCCATGGCAACAGTATCTAAGACATCAATAATCCTTTCACAGGTCTACATCTGGCGAGTGTCTACATTATACACATCAAGTTTGAAGCAAATCGGGTAAAAATAAGAGGGTGATTTCAAAGCATTTTGAAAGTGACACACTTCCTGCTGCCAGTTGGTGGCGCTATAACTTTGACTCATAATAGTCACATCCATGTGATCGGCCTCTTACAGCGAACACACTGTTGAAGTTTCATCAAGATCAGTTAATGTATGCAGAAGTTATAACACACTTCCTGTTTCCATTATTCGCCATAAATTCGTTTCCTCGCCACGGCCAAATCGTTCGAGATATCAAAAATCCCCTGGCAATTTTTCATCCTCAATGTCTTGACTTCATGCTGACCGAGTTTCGTTGCGATTGGTTGAATTCTCTAGGAGGAGTATATCGAATTCCAGGGGCATACGCTTCCAAACAAACCATTATAGCCGACTTCCTGTTGGGCTGGGGTAAAAAGTAAAAGTACAAAGGATATATGAACCGATGAGATCTATATGTGTACCGAGTTTCATATTATTACATGCAAGCGTGTTTGATTTATGGACCAAGTTTTCGCACCCCGTTCCAGGGGGCGCTGTCGAGCCCCCCTGCCACGCCCGGGTACCATCTTCAGCCCGGCCCTGATGGCCGCGGGTTCTGACCTGTGTGCAAAGTTTCAAGAGTTTTCGTGCACGTTAAGGGCCCCCAAAGTGCGCTGAGAGTCTCAAAAGTATCCAAAAAGAATATTAAAGTTTGATGCGTTGTCACGGCAACAGCATCTAAGATATCAACAATCCTTTCACAGGTCTAAATCTGGCGTGTGTCTACATTATACACATCAAGTTTGAAGCAAATCGGGTAAAGCCTGTTTGATTTATGGACCAAGTTTTCGGACCCCATTCCAGGGGGCGCTGTCGAGCCCCCCTGCCACGCCCGGGTACCAGCTTCAGCCCGGCCCTGATGGCCGCGGTTTCTGACCCGTGTGCAAAGTTTCAAGAGTTTTTGAGCACGTTAAGGGCCCCAAAAGTGCGCTAAGAATCTCAAAAGTATCCAAAAAGAATATTAAAGTTTGATGCGTTGTCACGGCAACAGCATCTAAGATATCAACAATCCTTTCACAGGTCTACATCTGGCTTGTGTCTACATTATACACATCAAGTTTGAAGCAAATAGGGTAAAGCGTGTTGGATATATGGACCAAATTGTCTGACCCGTTCAAGGGGGCGCTGTCGAGCCCCCCTGCCACGCCCGGGTACCAGCTTCAGCCTGGCCCTGATGGCCGCGGGTTTTGTCCCGTGTGCAAAGTTTCAAGAGTTTTCGAGCACGTTAAGAACCCCAAAAGTGCCCGAAAGCATAAAAAAGCATGAAAAAGCTTAAAAAAAGGAATATTAATGTTTGATGCATTGCCATGGCAACAGTATCTAAGATATCAATAATCCTTTCACAGGTCTACATCTGGCGTGTGTCTACATTATGCACATGAAGTTTGAAGCAAATCGGGTAAAAATAAGAGGGTGATTTAAAAGCATTTTGAAAGTGACACACTTCCTGCTTCCAGTTGGTGGCGCTATAACTTTGACTCACAATAGTCACATCCATGTGATCGGGCTCTTACAACGAACACACTGCTGAAGTTTCATCAAGATTAGTTAATGTATGCAGTAGTTATAACACACTTCCTGTTTCACGTTTCTCGCCATAATTTCGTTTACTCGCCACGGCCAAACCGTTCGAGATATCAAAAATCCCCTGGCAATTTTTCATCCTCAGTGTCTTGACTTCATGCTGACCGAGTTTCGTGCCGTGTGTTTGAATTCTCTAGGAGGAGTATTTCACATTCCATTGCATGTGTTTTCCAAACAACCCTTAATAGCCGACTTCCTGTTGGGCTGGGGTAAAAAGTAAGAGCATGAAGTATATATGAACCGATGAGATCTATATGTGTACTGAGTTTCATATTATTACATGCAAGCGTGTTTGATTTATGGACCAAGTGTTCAAACCCCGTTCCAGGGGGCGCTGTCGAGCCCCCCTGCCACGCCCGGGTACCAGCTTCAGCCCGGCCCTGATGGCCGCGGGTTCTGAGATGTGTGCAAAGTTTCAAGAGTTTTCGAGCACGTTAAGGCCCCCAAAAGTGCCCAAAAGGTAGTAAAATAATAATAATAATAATAATAATAATAAATATAGCTGCGAGCAGCGATTACGGGCCCAAGCCGGTGGCACCGCAACCCCGGTGCCTTTAGTTACCTAAAGGCACCGGAGTGGCGGTGCCGCCGGCTTTTGCCCTTCATCGCTGCTCGCAGCTATATTCATATATATATATATATATATATATATATATATATATATATATATATATATATATATATATATATATATATATAAACAAGCCGGTGGCACCGCCACCCCCGGTGCCTTTATATATATATATATATATATGTCTACATTGTTCAATCACGCCTCACACACACACACACACTTTTGCAGAGCCCACACCAATGCAAGCTCTATAGCACACATCTTCTCAAAGGTCAAAGCGGAGTTACGATATTGCCCGTCATGCACAGTAACCGTAAAGGCACCGGGGTGGCGGTGCCACCGGCTTGTTTATATATATATATATATCGTATTATTCTAACTTGTAAAAAACTATTAACTTTTGTTAATATTCAACCATTTCACAACTAACTTTTTTCCATAGATCAAACACAACATAATTATATGGTGGACTGAAACAAAAATTATTAATTAAATAAAATTATTGTTTTCCTCTGAAATAGCAAAAGCATCACACACTAGCTGTACCTGCTCTAAATAAAAAAGAGTAATTCAATAAAAATACAAAATCGAACTAAATAAAATAAATTATTACAAAAACAAAATCAAACCAAAGAAAATATATCTTCGAAAAAAAAAGCGAGTGTCATGAGGAAAGGCGCCTCAGGAATCGTCAGGATTAACTCCATGTGTAAGGAATTTTGATTGATTTTATTTGTCACTTGAAAATTATTGTTAAATGTGTGCCTGCATAACTTTAATAAGATTTATTTTCTTTGATTTGATTTTGTTTTATATAATTTATTTATTTCGATTTTGTATTTTTATTTAAATACTATTATTTATTTAGAGCAGGTACAGCTAAGTGTGCGATGCTTTTGCTATTTCAGAGGGAAAAAAACACATTTTATTTCAAAAAGGCTTTTCAATTAAATAAAATGTTCAAGCTTTGTTTTCGTTTTATTATTTTGTTTGTTTTAAGCTTTGTTTAATTTATATTGTTAATCATCTGACACAAAACAAATGCATAAAGTATCATTTTAACTTTTAAAAAACTATTAACATTTGTTAATAGTACATTGCCTGTCTTTTGTTAATAGGACAAAACATAGTTATTATATTTTATAATATTTTATAAATATATAAAATAAACATTTGTAATGAAATCGTTCAAAAAAATGATATTAGCATTGTTTTAAACTTTGAAACAGAAGTAGCGCAATGCCTGGCCACTCCCGCGCCGCCTCCTTTTCACAATCCGAGGGAACCATCTCCGGAATATTAACCTCACTCCTAGAAGTCCAATTCTCATTATTCATGCCTCTTACCTGGGATTGATTGCACACACACACACACACACACACACACACGCACGCACGCACTCACACGCACACACACACACACACACACACACACGTGTCAAGTCACTTACATTTTAGATGCAATATTGACTGTTCTTCTGTTTCAGCAGCGAAAATAGTTAAACAAAGATCACAGCAGAACCATTGCATCTCACAGCAACGTGTTTTCTCATTACTGAATGATTCAGCATTTTGAACAAATTGGTTGACTCAAAGATTCAATGACCAATCCATAAACATCTGTCTCATTCATGAATGACTCAGTCGTTCAAACGAATCGTTTGAACGAATGAATCAATGACCCGCTCATTAAGACGGTCGCCTGGCGACACCTAGTGACGGTTTAGTGTTATTTGATTATACACTCAAAATATTCCACAACAAATCCTTTAAATTTAATGATATTCAGAACAGAACACAAATAAAAAAATAACTATAATAAAGCCAAAACGAAATAATTTAAAACAAAAGTAAAAGTAAGTGGTGTTAGGCTCACGTAAATCTCTCTTTAGAATCTAAATGTTGCAACATTTGCGATGTATTTGGATGCTAAACTATTCTTTATTACAGGCTTTGTACTTCACTCACGTTCCAATATCGACGGAAAAAATCATCCTCTTCACTTGTGCAAAAATGTGCTTGGAAAAATCACAGTGGAGCGGTGCTTACTGTGAATGATACAAATTGTACTACTGACTATTTCAACATAGCAGTGTAATTTGTATATGTTAGGTTGAATGTTTTATTATTGTGTGTGTGTGTGTGTGTGTGTGTGTGTGTGTGTGTGTGTGTGTGTGTGTGTGTGTGTGTGTGTGTGTCAGTGTGTGTGTGGGGGTCTGGGTGGCTCAGCGCGATTGAACAGTGAAACATACTCCGTCATTTTCTTCATACAGGACATCATTCAAACGTCAAAGTGTTTACTTATATTTGTGTACACTCGCAATTAAACACAACATTGTGTTTTTGTTAAATAAATTAAAGTAATACGTCCCCCGAAATGGCGCTAATTTTAAAATGAAACTAAAATGCTCACGGCTGCACGGGCATTCATAACTCTGCGCGCCCACGGTGAGGGACGAGCAGAACAGAGCGAACGTTGTTTAGTTCATTCCTACTTCCATAGGAATTAATTGAAAAAGCTCACTCTACTCTGCACCATTATTAATGAATTGTGCAGACGTCCTTATTTTACTTTCGCTTTTTACCTGATTTTGAACACAAGAGGGCAGTATAACACTATGTATGATTTGGAAAAAAATTTTTTTTGACTAAACAACCATTCTGGCTGTTTTTAAACTTAAACATTATTCTCTAATTGCTCTCACCATGCCCGTTTCTGAAACTCTGCACATGTCTACTGTCTAATAAATGTGATGTGTCTGTCGGGTTTCATGCAATTTCAAGTATGTTAAGAGTCTCAAAAGCATCAACAAAGAATAATAAAGTTTGATGCGTTGCCACGGCAACAGTATCTAAGATATCAATAATCCTTTCTCAGGTCTACATCTGCCGTGTGTCTACATTATACACATAAAGTTTGAAGCAAATTGGGTAAAAATAAGAGGGTGATTTCAAAGCCTTTAGGAAGTGACACACTTCCTGCTGCCAGTTGGTGGCGCTATAACTTTGACTCACAATAGTCACATCCATGTGATCGGACTCTTACAGCGAACACACTGCTGAAGTTTCATCAAGATCAGTTAATGTATGCAGAAGTTATAACACACTTCCTGTTTCCTTTATTCGCCATAAATTCGTTTCCTCGCCACAGCCAAACCGTTCGAGATATCAAAAATCCCCTGGCAACTTTTCATCCTCAATGTCTTGACTTCATGCTGACCGAGTTTCGTGGCGATTGGTTGAATTCTCTAGGAGGAGTATATCGAATTCCAGGGGCATACGCTTCCAAACAAACCATAATAGCCGACTTCCTGTTGGGCTGGGGTAAAAAGTAAAAGTACAAAGGATATATGAATCGATGAGATCTATATGTGTACCGAGTTTCATATTATTACATTCAAGCGTGTTTGATTTATGGACCAAGTTTTCGGACCCCGTTCCAGGGGGCACTGTCGAGCCCCCCTGCCACGCCCGGGTACCAGCTTCAGCCCGGCCCTGATGGCCACGGGTTCTGACCCGTGTGCAAAGTTTCAAGAGTTTTTGAGCACGTTAAGGGCCCCCAAAGTGCGCTGAGAGTCTCAAAAGTATCCAAAAAGAATATTAAAGTTTGATGCGTTGTCACGGCAACAGCATCTAAGATATCAACAATCCTTTCACAGGTCTAAATCTGGCGTGTGTCTACATTATACACATCAAGTTTGAAGCAAATCGGGTAAAGCCTGTTTGATTTATGGACCAAGTTTTCGGACCCCATTCCAGGGGGCGCTGTCGAGCCCCCCTGCCACGCCCGGGCACCAGCTTCAGCCCGGCCCTGATGGCCGCGGTTTCTGACCCGTGTGCAAAGTTTCAAGAGTTTTTGAGCACGTTAAGGGCCCCAAAAGTGCGCTAAGAATCTCAAAAGTATCCAAAAAGAATATTAAAGTTTGATGCGTTGTCACGGCAACAGCATCTAAGATATCAACAATCCTTTCACAGGTCTACATCTGGCTTGTGTCTACATTATACACATCAAGTTTGAAGCAAATAGGGTAAAGCGTGTTGGATATATGGACCAAATTGTCTGACCCGTTCAAGGGGGCGCTGTCGAGCCCCCCTGCCACGCCCGGGTACCAGCTTCAGCCTGGCCCTGATGGCCGCGGGTTTTGTCCCGTGTGCAAAGTTTCAAGAGTTTTCGAGCACGTTAAGAACCCCAAAAGTGCCCGAAAGCATAAAAAAGCATGAAAAAGCTTAAAAAAAGGAATATTAATGTTTGATGCATTGCCATGGCAACAGTATCTAAGATATCAATAATCCTTTCACAGGTCTACATCTGGCGTGTGTCTACATTATGCACATGAAGTTTGAAGCAAATCGGGTAAAAATAAGAGGGTGATTTAAAAGCATTTTGAAAGTGACACACTTCCTGCTTCCAGTTGGTGGCGCTATAACTTTGACTCACAATAGTCACATCCATGTGATCGGGCTCTTACAACGAACACACTGCTGAAGTTTCATCAAGATTAGTTAATGTATGCAGTAGTTATAACACACTTCCTGTTTCACGTTTCTCGCCATAATTTCGTTTACTCGCCACGGCCAAACCGTTCGAGATATCAAAAATCCCCTGGCAATTTTTCATCCTCAGTGTCTTGACTTCATGCTGACCGAGTTTCGTGCCGTGTGTTTGAATTCTCTAGGAGGAGTATTTCACATTCCATTGCATGTGTTTTCCAAACAACCCTTAATAGCCGACTTCCTGTTGGGCTGGGGTAAAAAGTAAGAGCATGAAGTATATATGAACCGATGAGATCTATATGTGTACTGAGTTTCATATTATTACATGCAAGCGTGTTTGATTTATGGACCAAGTGTTCAAACCCCGTTCCAGGGGGCGCTGTCGAGCCCCCCTGCCATGCCCGGGTACCAGCTTCAGCCCGGCCCTGATGGCCGCGGGTTCTGACCCGTGTGCAAAGTTTCAAGAGTTTTTGAGCACGTTAAGGCCCCCAAAAGTGCCCAAAAGGTAGTAAAATAATAATAATAATAATAAATAATAATCCTTAGGAAAACAATAGGGCCTTCGCCTTTTCAAGGCTTGGGCCCTAATAAATATAGCTGCGAGCAGCGATTACGGGCCCAAGCCGGTGGCACCGCAACCCCGGTGCCTTTAGTTACCTAAAGGCACCGGAGTGGCGGTGCCGCCGGCTTTGGCCCTTCATCGCTGCTCGCAGCTATATTCATATATATATATATATATATATATATATATATATATATATATATATATATATATATATATATATATATATAAACAAGCCGGTGGCACCGCCACCCCGGTGCCTTTATATATATATATATATATATGTCTACATTGTTCAATCACGCCTCACACACACACACACACTTTTGCAGAGCCCACACCAATGCAAGCTCTATAGCACACATCTTCTCAAAGGTCAAAGCGGAGTTACGATATTGCCCGTCATGCACAGTAACCGTAAAGGCACCGGGGTGGCGGTGCCACCGGCTTGTTTATATATATATATATATCGTATTATTCTAACTTGTAAAAAACTATTAACTTTTGTTAATATTCAACCATTTCACAACTAACTTTTTTCCATAGATCAAACACAACATAATTATATGGTGGACTGAAACAAAAATTATTAATTAAATAAAATTATTGTTTTCCTCTGAAATAGCAAAAGCATCACACACTAGCTGTACCTGCTCTAAATAAAAAAGAGTAATTCAATAAAAATACAAAATCGAACTAAATAAAATAAATTATTACAAAAACAAAATCAAACCAAAGAAAATATATCTTCGAAAAAAAAAGCGAGTGTCATGAGGAAAGGCGCCTCAGGAATCGTCAGGATTAACTCCATGTGTAAGGAATTTTGATTGATTTTATTTGTCACTTGAAAATTATTGTTAAATGTGTGCCTGCATAACTTTAATAAGATTTATTTTCTTTGATTTGATTTTGTTTTATATAATTTATTTATTTCGATTTTGTATTTTTATTTAAATACTATTATTTATTTAGAGCAGGTACAGCTAAGTGTGCGATGCTTTTGCTATTTCAGAGGGAAAAAAACACATTTTATTTCAAAAAGGCTTTTCAATTAAATAAAATGTTCAAGCTTTGTTTTCGTTTTATTATTTTGTTTGTTTTAAGCTTTGTTTAATTTATATTGTTAATCATCTGACACAAAACAAATGCATAAAGTATCATTTTAACTTTTAAAAAACTATTAACATTTGTTAATAGTACATTGCCTGTCTTTTGTTAATAGGACAAAACATAGTTATTATATTTTATAATATTTTATAAATATATAAAATAAACATTTGTAATGAAATCGTTCAAAAAAATGATATTAGCATTGTTTTAAACTTTGAAACTAAAGTAGCGCAATGCCTGGCCACTCCCGCGCCGCCTCCTTTTCACAATCCGAGGGAACCATCTCCGGAATATTAACCTCACTCCTAGAAGTCCAATTCTCATTATTCATGCCTCTTACCTGAGATTGATTGCACACACACACACACACACACACACACACGCACGCACGCACTCACACGCACACACACACACACACACACGTGTCAAGTCACTTACATTTTAGATGCAATATTGACTTTTTTTCTGTTTCAGCAGCGAAAATAGTTCAACAAAGATCACAGCAGAACCATCGAGCATCTCACAGCAACGCGTTCTCATTACTGAATGATTCAGCATTTTGAACAAATCGGTTGACTCAAAGATTCAACGACCAATCCATAATCTGTCTCATTCATGAACGACTCAGCCGTTCGAACGAATCGTTTGAACGAATGAATCAATGACTCGCTCATTAAGACGGTCGCCTGGCGACACCTAATGACGGTTTAGTGATATGTTTAAAAGTATCATTCTTTCCAACGATTGTTAATTAACTCATATTTGAAACATAAGCTATATATATATATATATATATATATATATATATATATATATATATATATATATATATATATATATATACACACATATATATACACAAAAATAAAATAAACACATTTGAAGCGTGTTTGCTTACTAAATTGTGAGCTGAACGAAAGTTGCAGCAAATATCAGCAACAGGAGTCAAATTTCATTAATCACGAGAGTGAAGAGCTGACTGAAAAGATGATGACGGAATAGGCTATTTTATGTAAAAGCGCCTATTTAAGCGAATCTATCATTATACTCTTTTGTTGTTGTGTTTTCCGTGAAAAATAATAGACTATTGAACTCACAATTCAAGCACGCGCTCTGCACGCGCCACCATTATCAATGTCCGTGTGGACGTCCGCGATCGAACAGTGGAAACATTGGCTACTCCGTCATTTTATTCAAGAAGATCATTCAAACTGCAAAGTGTTTACTTATTTTTGGATACTCGCAATCAAACACAACATTGTGATTTTGTAAAATACATTCAAGAAATCCGCCCCCGAAATGGGGCTTCTTTTAAAATGAAACAAAAATGCTCACAGCTGCACGTCTTGTGGAGACGTCCGTTACTTTCGCTTTCAAGTTAGCGATTTTAAAGCCCCCAGCGGAGTCACGGTGGGAAAATATTCCCATAGTAGCATCAATTGGCCTACCTGATTTTGAACACAAGAGGGCAGTAAAGCACTATGAATGATTTTTTTTTTTTTTTTTTTTTTTGGCTAAACAACCATTCTGGCTGTTTTTAAACTTAAACATAAATCTTAAATTGAAAAAAAGGAATACAATGGGTTTACTTCTAATATTAGTATAATTTTATAGAAAAATAAATGGTGTATAATTACATTTTAGAAAGATATGAGACATTTCCTGATTCTTTTTTTGACATAATCCCTCGCCATAGCAAAACCGTTTGAGATATTCAATATCCGTTCACAATTTAGCATCTTTAATGTATTTTCATCAAGTTGAAAAAGTTTTGTAACTGTAGATGAAACTAACCCCCCCCCCCCCCCCCCCCCCCACACACACTTTTGTCACAAAAGGTGGCGCTACTGAGCCCCTGCACCACGCCCGTTTCTGAAACTTTGCACATGTCTACTGGCTAATAAATGTGATCTGTCTGTCGAGTTTCATGCAATTTTAAGCAATTTCAGGCATGCTAAGAGTCTCAAAAGCATCCAAAAACAATATTAAAGTTTGATGCGTTGCCATGGCAACAGTATCTAAGACATCAATAATCCTTTCACAGGTCTACATCTGGCGAGTGTCTACATTATACACATCAAGTTTGAAGCAAATCGGGTAAAAATAAGAGGGTGATTTCAAAGCATTTTGAAAGTGACACACTTCCTGCTGCCAGTTGGTGGCGCTATAACTTTGACTCATAATAGTCACATCCATGTGATCGGCCTCTTACAGCGAACACACTGTTGAAGTTTCATCAAGATCAGTTAATGTATGCAGAAGTTATAACACACTTCCTGTTTCCATTATTCGCCATAAATTCGTTTCCTCGCCACGGCCAAATCGTTCGAGATATCAAAAATCCCCTGGCAATTTTTCATCCTCAATGTCTTGACTTCATGCTGACCGAGTTTCGTTGCGATTGGTTGAATTCTCTAGGAGGAGTATATCGAATTCCAGGGGCATACGCTTCCAAACAAACCATTATAGCCGACTTCCTGTTGGGCTGGGGTAAAAAGTAAAAGTACAAAGGATATATGAACCGATGAGATCTATATGTCTACCGAGTTTCATATTATTACATGCAAGCGTGTTTGATTTATGGACCAAGTTTTCGCACCCCGTTCCAGGGGGCGCTGTCGAGCCCCCCTGCCACGCCCGGGTACCATCTTCAGCCCGGCCCTGATGGCCGCGGGTTCTGACCTGTGTGCAAAGTTTCAAGAGTTTTCGTGCACGTTAAGGGCCCCCAAAGTGCGCTGAGAGTCTCAAAAGTATCCAAAAAGAATATTAAAGTTTGATGCGTTGTCACGGCAACAGCATCTAAGATATCAACAATCCTTTCACAGGTCTAAATCTGGCGTGTGTCTACATTATACACATCAAGTTTGAAGCAAATCGGGTAAAGCCTGTTTGATTTATGGACCAAGTTTTCGGACCCCATTCCAGGGGGCGCTGTCGAGCCCCCTGCCACGCCCGGGTACCAGCTTCAGCCCGGCCCTGATGGCCGCGGTTTCTGACCCGTGTGCAAAGTTTCAAGAGTTTTTGAGCACGTTAAGGGCCCCAAAAGTGCGCTAAGAATCTCAAAAGTATCCAAAAAGAATATTAAAGTTTGATGCGTTGTCACGGCAACAGCATCTAAGATATCAACAATCCTTTCACAGGTCTACATCTGGCTTGTGTCTACATTATACACATCAAGTTTGAAGCAAATAGGGTAAAGCGTGTTGGATATATGGACCAAATTGTCTGACCCGTTCAAGGGGGCGCTGTCGAGCCCCCCTGCCACGCCCGGGTACCAGCTTCAGCCTGGCCCTGATGGCCGCGGGTTTTGTCCCGTGTGCAAAGTTTCAAGAGTTTTCGAGCACGTTAAGAACCCCAAAAGTGCCCGAAAGCATAAAAAAGCATGAAAAAGCTTAAAAAAAGGAATATTAATGTTTGATGCATTGCCATGGCAACAGTATCTAAGATATCAATAATCCTTTCACAGGTCTACATCTGGCGTGTGTCTACATTATGCACATGAAGTTTGAAGCAAATCGGGTAAAAATAAGAGGGTGATTTAAAAGCATTTTGAAAGTGACACACTTCCTGCTTCCAGTTGGTGGCGCTATAACTTTGACTCACAATAGTCACATCCATGTGATCGGGCTCTTACAACGAACACACTGCTGAAGTTTCATCAAGATTAGTTAATGTATGCAGTAGTTATAACACACTTCCTGTTTCACGTTTCTCGCCATAATTTCGTTTACTCGCCACGGCCAAACCGTTCGAGATATCAAAAATCCCCTGGCAATTTTTCATCCTCAGTGTCTTGACTTCATGCTGACCGAGTTTCGTGCCGTGTGTTTGAATTCTCTAGGAGGAGTATTTCACATTCCATTGCATGTGTTTTCCAAACAACCCTTAATAGCCGACTTCCTGTTGGGCTGGGGTAAAAAGTAAGAGCATGAAGTATATATGAACCGATGAGATCTATATGTGTACTGAGTTTCATATTATTACATGCAAGCGTGTTTGATTTATGGACCAAGTGTTCAAACCCCGTTCCAGGGGGCGCTGTCGAGCCCCCCTGCCACGCCCGGGTACCAGCTTCAGCCCGGCCCTGATGGCCGCGGGTTCTGAGATGTGTGCAAAGTTTCAAGAGTTTTCGAGCACGTTAAGGCCCCCAAAAGTGCCCAAAAGGTAGTAAAATAATAATAATAATAATAATAATAATAATAATAATAATAATAATAATAAATAATAATCCTTAGGAAAACAATAGGGCCTTCGCCTTTTCAAGGCTTGGGCCCTAATAATAATAATAATAATAAATAATAATCCTTAGGAAAACAATAGGGCCTTCGCCTTTTCAAGGCTTGGGCCCTAATAATAATAATAATAAATAAATATAGCTGCGAGCAGCGATTACGGGCCCAAGCCGGTGGCACCGCAACCCTGGTTCCTTTAGTTACCTAAAGGCACCGGGGTGGCGGTGCCGCCGGCTTTATATTATATATATATATATAAAAAATACATATATATATATATATATATATATATATCTTTTTTTTTTTATATACATATATATATATATATATATATATATCTCACTTGCCTTACCTGAGAACAATGAAAACAATAAAAAAAACTAGGGAATCACTAAACCGAGAGAATTATTCTGTTTTGATGATACACTCAAAATATTACACAAGCAATTCTTTAAATTTAATGATATTCAGAACAGAACAAGAATTCAAAAAAACTATAATTAAGAATTAACCGAAATAATTGAAAGCGAAAGTGAAAGTAAGTGGTGTTTGGCCACGTAACTCTCTCATTAGAATCAAACTGTTTCAACATTTGCGATGTATTTGGATGCTAAACTATTCTTTATTATGGGCTTTGTACTTCACTCAGGTTTCAATATGTGTGTGTGTGTGTGTGTGTGTGTGTGTGTGTGTGAGGTGCGGGTGCGATTGAACTGTTACACATAAAAACATACTCCGTCCAATAAAACACAACAAAGTGCTTTTTTCAAACTATAAACTCTTGTCAAACTGTAACCTACAACTGTCACCAAACTAAAATCACACGCACACACTGTCTAAAAGCAAAAAATATTTATCCAACCCCATTTAAAACAGTCTGTGGGTGCCATCTTTTGGACATTCACCACATCGCATTGATTTTCATTTATTGTCCTCAGAGCCCTAATCTGTTTATTTTTCAATTACACATTCTACATTGATTAAAAAAGAAAAATTCAAATGTGTTTTTATTTTATACAGGAATAAATTATTTATAATTCAGATGAGAATAAAGTTAGTGTTTTACAATTTAAAGGAAAACAAATATATTGTTCTGAAATATAGCACATTCATTTTAAATTCATTCAGCTTCAATTACCAATACAATCTTAATTTTATTTAAAGCAAACTATACATTTAAAAGATCTTGGTTCTGTGCATATTTTGTAATTTAAAAAAAATACAAAATTGTTATGCAAAAAGACAAGGCCTTAGAGATTTCTTTATCCTTTAATGCAGGAAAAATCACACAGCAATGAAAGGCTTAATATCATGTCACTGTAACAGCCAGCCAGCCACACACACACATATAAACACAGACACCAGCCCTCCCTCCCCCTCCCTCCCCACACAGACAGCCACACACACACACACACATAGAATGGGAGGGGGCCCTCTCTCTGTCAAAGAGTGACAGAGAGAGATACCATTTCATGAAATCCACATTCAAACCACAATATCTGACTTTCTGAGGGTTGGAGCTATTGACTGTAAATTAGAAAGTTGTTTGGCTTGAGGAGAAGAATATACAAGCTGAGTTTTGTAACTGTAGGTAAATCTAACTAAGTTATAACACACTTTATATGTCCTTTTTTAGTCATGAAAATTCATTTCCTCGCCACGGCCAAACCGTTCGAGATATCAAAAATCCGTCAGCAATTTAGCATCCTCAATGTCTTGACTTCATGCACGCCTAGTTTGGCGATGATTGAATGAATTGCCTAGGAGTAGTACTTCAAATTCCACAGCAAGCGTTTTCCAAACAACCCATAATAGCCGACTTCCTGTTGGGCTGGCGTAAAACTTGACCAGGGGTAAAATGTTTGGCCCGATGAGATCTATATGTGTACTGAGTTTCATATTAATTCATGCAAGCGTGTTGAATATATGGACCAAATTGTCGGACCCCGTTCAAGGGGGCGCTGTTGAGCCCCCCTGCCACGCCCGGGTACCAGCTTCAGCCCGGCCCTGATGGCCGTGGGTTCTGACCTGTGTGCAAAATTTCAAAAGTTTTTGAGCACGTTAAGAGTCCCAAAATCCCCTGAAACATTGAAATGCATTAAAATCAATAGACAAATCCCTCACACACAGAGACGGAAAGAGAGGGAGAGAAAATTCTCAGAAACATCCACATTCAAACTAAAATATCTGACTCCCTCTTGGTCTGAGCTAATGACAGTAAATTAGAAAGTTGTCCGGCTTGATCTGAACAATATGCGTACCGAGTTTTATGATTGTAGGTAAAACTATAGAACTAACACCCCCACTTTTGTCAAAAGGTGGCGCTACTGAGCCCCTGCACCACGCCCGTTTCTGAAACTTTGCACATGTCTACTGGCTAATAAATGTGATGTGTCTGTCGAGTTTCATGTTATTTCAAGTATGTTAAGAGTCTCAAAAGCATCAACAAAGAATATTAAAGTTTGATGCGTTGCCACGGCAACAGTATCTAATATATCAATAATCCTTTCACAGGTCTACATCTGCCGTGTATTTACATTATACAGATGAAGTTTGAAGCAAATCGGGTTAAAATAAGAGGGTGATTTCAAAGCATTTTGAAAGTGACACACTTCCTGCTGCCAGTTGGTGGCGCTATAACTTTGACTCACAATAGTCACATCCATGTGATCGGCCTCATAAAGCGAACACACTGGTGAAGTTTCGTTAAGATCAGCTAATGTATGCTGAAGTTATAACACACTTCCTGTTTCACGTTTCTCGCCATAAATTCGTTTCCTCGCCACGGCCAAACCGTTCGAGATATCAAAAATCCCCTGGCAATTTTTCATCCTCAATGTCTTGACTTCATGCTGACCGAGTTTCGTGGCATTTCTTTGAATTCTCTAGGAGAAGTACTTTAAATTCCATTGCATGCGTTTAACAAACAACCCTAAATAGCCGACTTCCTGTTGGGATGGGGTAAAAAGTAAGAGCATGAAGTATATATGAACCGATGAGATCTATATGTGTACCGAGTTTCATATTATTACATGCAAGTGTGTTTGATTTATGGACCAAGTTTTCGGACCCCGTTCCAGGGGGCGCTGTCGAGCCCCCCTGCCACGCCCGGGTACCATCTTCAGCCCGGCCCTGATGGCCGCGGGTTCTGACCTGTGTGCAAAGTTTCAAGAGTTTTCGAGCACGTTAAGGGCCCCAAAAGTGCCCGAATAGTCGTAAGAAAAATATAGAAAATGAGTTTCCAAACAACCCATAATAACCGACTTCCTGTTGGGCTGACGTAAAACTTAGAGCACGAAAGTTGTTTGGCCCGATGAGATCTATAAGTGTACCGAGTTTCAGATTATTACATGCAAGCGTGTTTGATATATGGACAAGTGTTCAAACCCCGTTCCAGGGGGCGCTGTCGAGCCCCCCTGCCACGCCCGGGTACCAGCTTCAGCCCGGCCCTGATGGCCGCGGGTTCTGACCCGTGTGCAAAGTTTCAAGAGTTTTTGAGCACGTTAAGGCCCCCAAAAGTGCCCAAAAGGTAGTAAAATAATAATAATAATAATAATAATAATAATAAATAATAATCCTTAGGAAAACAATAGGGCCTTCGCCTTTTCAAGGCTTGGGCCCTAATAATAATAATAATAATAATAAATAATAATCCTAAGGAAAACAATAGGGCCTTCGCCTTTTCAAGGCTTGGGCCCTAATGAGAGGGAGAGGATTGAAGCTGGTTTGGGCACCTTTATCTTGTAACCTAAGAAATGAATTGTTTACTAAATAAAGTGAAAGAGGCTACAAGCATTCATATTTTTAAAAGGCATGTTAAGACAAAGTTCTGTGAAATTGTGAGAAAGATTCTGTCAACAAACGAGAGGATTTCACAAAATGCCTGATAAAGGCCCACTGAGCAGGCCTGTGTCACTCACCCTGAGTGAGTCTGTAAGTCACCCCAGTGATGTTGAACTCTGCTGCTCTCTCCAAAGAGTTCTGGTAGACCCACTGGATGTGCTTTGGGTCATCACCATCTAGCACCACACCATCTGAGGAAAATACATTAAAAATCTGAAATATTAGCAGGCTGCCAAGCAGCAGTATAACCAAAATATCAGTCTGCGGTTGTACGCCAAGTTCCATGTAGATACCGCAAATGAATGTACCTCCAAAAGGCTTGTCTTTGGGCCAAAGCAGCATGCGGACATATTCAACACAATGTTCAGGTAACCGTGGCATAGAGGCTATAGTGCACATTGGGAAGTTTATCTGTGTAGGACAAAAAAAAATGAGTATGACAAAAAAAGGCTTTTAAAAATTAAACTTAGCACAAAATCCCAGTATGCACCTGTGGGGGGTAAAGCTCCAGGGTGCAATCAATGCAAGCTGTCATGCCCGGAAGAATGACTCGGGCATTGCCTTTGAAGCCCTCTGTGCCACCATCTATTAGAGGAATAATGGAGCTGGGATCCAGGACACCATCTTCATAAATCAGCAGGGATAACTGAAAAAGAGAAAGCCAAATGAACAAAAACATTTCTCACAGTATAGAAACACTTTATTTACATGACATAAAGAATAAATGTCTATAAATTTGTGTGAACAGATTGTTGAATGTTTCGGAAAATAAATACATACCAGCATGCCATTCATCCATCTTCTGGCAACAACAGAGTCCAGGCCACATACTACTATGTGAAATTCTATGCAGTAATAGAGACACAGTAACATTAACATAATAATTAATCTCACACTGTAGAACAACAGCATCACATTTTGTATAGTGCTAGAAAGGTTACGACATTTTAGATGAATGTAAAACAGGTAATTACGCTTGTAAAATGTCTCATCCAAGTCCTGGATTTTCTTAAAATGTCTGCATTACTGATTAAGGAAAATGGAAATATTTTGACATACATCGATATAACATATACCCTGCCAAGTTTGGGCTCTTGAAAAGTTTGGGCTCAATAAGATTTTTTAAATGTTTTTAAAGTCTCTTATGCTCACCACAGGCTACAGCTGCATTTATTTGATCCAAAATTGAAATATTATTACAGTCTAAAATAACTGTTTTCTATTTTAGAATGTAATTTATTCCTGTGACGGCAGAACTGAATTTTTTTAGCATCATTACTCCAGTCTTCAGTGTCATACAATTTCTTTCAGGATTCTTTGACAAATAGAACGTTCAAAAGAGCAGCATTTATTTGTAATATAAATCTTTTGTAACATTTTAAATGTGTTTTTCGATCAATTTAATGCATCCTTCCTGAATTAAAGTTTATTTTATAAATTATAATAATAATCTTACTGACCCCAAACTTTTGATTAGTAATGTTTCAAACAATAATTATATCAGGACAAGGATACGGGACAACATTGCACCCAGGGATCCTGTCATTTACAAAGTCTGCTGCAACCTCTGCCTTTGGTCGGCCCACATCTTTTGGTCTATAGATACAACAGAAAACAGTTTACATTACAGAAAAAAAAATAAGAAATGTTTCAAAAAGATATCTATCAGCTGACTAAGATTAACCTGAAGAGGAACTGTCTGTTGAGGTTGGAAACATCAATGGTGTCCATGTCCACCACATGAATGTGTCGAAAACCTGACAAAGCCTGGGTGATGAAATTGTATATGAGCATAAGAGAAAAAAAAAAAAAAAAAACACATTAGCAAGTAGCCTCTTTGCAATTAGAGTATTGTAGCTGTCATTCAAGAATAGGAACAAACAAGAATCTGTCTAAACAAATGCAGCACAACAAGGACCGTACCAGATCTTTGAGCAGCTCACATCCAAGTCCGCCAGCTCCAATAACCAGAATTTTGCATGTGTCTAACAGAAACTGGAGAGACTGGAAGAAGATGTGCACATTTTATGGAAAGAGAAGAGAGTAGAGTAACATTCAACAAACTGACTGATCTTGGATCAGACGCTCATGAAGCTAAATGGCTCAAAAACTATAGTCACATTGGTTCTAAACCTTTTTGACTCAACTCTCCACAGCAATGTTTGATAAATAATGGCCCCATGACTCTTCCAGTTGTTTGAAATTTACTGGATAAACTTTTTTAATTCAAAATTTGGATTTGGATTTCTTATGTCTGTCCGAAACCTGGCTTCATGAGAATTCACCTTTTGCAGCTATCACCATACCAGGTTATCACATTTATAGAAATGATAGAGTGAGATCTAAAGGTGGTGGTGTTTTGGTGTATTTAAAAAATAACATTCAATGTGAGGAAATTAACTTGTCAAATAGTGAATTGGAATGTATTGGATTGAAAATTATATTATCGCCACAAATGTTTTTTAGTTTGATTGTAATCTATCGCCCTCCCTCTGCCAAAGTTGATTTTTATGAAAATTTTTGTAGTATGCTTCTAAGATGCAACTTTGAAAAAGAGGTATTAATAATTGGGGATTTTAATGTTAATTGGGAAGACAGAGTAGCCAGGAAAAATCTTAAACAAATATGTGATAATTTTGATTTAACACAGGTAGTCAAGGGTCCTACAAGAAAAACTCAAAATACTGAAACACAGATTGACTTAATCTTTTGCAATAAACCAGAAAGAATTACAAAAATCCTTTAATATGATCACAGGACTATCGGACCATAATCTAGTTCTGGTGACAAGAAAGTTAACTAGCAGAAGGTTTAGTATTTCAACTGTTAAGGAGAAAGAAGTATCTAGAATACCCAACAAAGTACGGGATCATTTTATAGATACAATAAAAAGATTTAACTGGAGTAATTTGCTAGCTGGGAAAGATATACATGATGGAAGTACAGTGCTTACAAGTAGACTGCAGTATTTTATTAAGGAGTTTACCCAAAAATTTAGAAACAGAAATGATAAGAATAGTCTCCCATGGATTAATGCTGAAATTTTTAATATGATGAAAGAGCGTGCCGTGATCTTGCAAAAAAAAAAAGGCTAATAATTCAAAATTAAGTACTGATAAACACAGTTTTGCAATGTTGAGAAATAAAGTTACATCTCAGTTAAGAAAGTCAAGGGCTGATTTTTTTCTGACTATTATAAACAATGCAGGGGGCAATTCAAAATTGATTTGGGATCAATTAAACAAATTGCTGGGGCAGGAACATAAAGACAGAAAGACAGAAAACCTGTTGATCTTATATTGGATGGGAAAAGTATTTCTGATCCAACTGTGGTTTCACAGCTTTTAACAACTATTTTGTAGACTCTGTTGCATCTATTGCACAGCGTTTCTCACACATAGATATTAGTAAGTGCCCTATCTTGTCGTCAGAGCACAGCCTTGAGTTTTCCAGCGCTTCTGAAAATAATATAGAATCCTTAATCAGTTCACTTAATACTTCTAAAGCGAAAGATGTCTTTGGCATGGATAATACAATGTTGAAAGAATTAGGTTCGTCATTGATTATCCCCATCACAAAAATTATAAATCAATCGATCTCTGTGGGGGAATTCCCAAATGCTTGGAAATTAGCTATTGTTTCCCCTTTATTTAAATCAGGAGACAGACAAATTATTTCCAATTATAGACCTATTAGCATTTTGTCAGTAATATCTAAGGTTTTAGAAAAATGGGTGTCTCAACAGATTAGGGATCACTTAAATAACTCAGTATATTCCCTTCATCCATTACAATTTGGATTTAGATCAAATCACTCCACTGAGACAGCGAACTGTTTTTTTATCGAAAATATTAAATCATTGCTTGATAGGCACAAGGTTGTTGGAGCTATTTTTTTAGATCTTAGGAAAGCATTTGACACTGTTAATCTCACTATTTTACTGTCTAAACTATCTTATTTTAATTTTTCAAATAATGCTCTTAAGTGGGTAGCATCTTATCTTTTTCAACGATCTCAAACTGTACGTATTGGCAGCTATCAATCTGAACCTCTTCAGTTGTCCACTGGAGTGCCTCAAGGGTCTATATTGGGCCCCCTTTTGTTTTGCATGTATATTAATGACTTGCCGCGTGCGTGCCCAGAAGTGAGAGTTCAAATGTATGCAGACGACACTGTTTTATATGTACATGGAACATCAAAAGCAGCAGTGGCAGCCAAACTTACAAATACTATGGCTAAAATCAGTGAATGGTTAAACCACTGTAGCCTTCAGTTAAATCTTTCCAAAACGGTTGGTATGTTTTTTAGTAAAACCACCAACTCTGCAGTTGATCCGGACATTTTTATTACTGGTGAAAAAATTCTAATTGTTTCAGAATTTAAATATCTTGGTATTATCATTGATTCCAAACTTAAGTTTAATTCCCAGATTTCAAAAACTGTTAAGGAAATAAAATTAAATCTATCTAATTTTCGATATATCAGGAATTCAATGTCTACCCAAGCTGCCAAAATGTTTATGCACTCTATGATATTTTCACATATGAATTATTGTCTCACTACTTGGTCTCAGGCCAACCACTCCGCCTTGCTACCAATACAGACTATATATAAACAAACGCTAAAATGTTTTGATAAGAAACCACGTCATTTTCATCATTGTAAAATTTTATCAAAATATCATTTGTTGAGTTGGGAAAACTTTAAGTTTTCAAATGGCTGTTTAGCTTATAAAATTCTTAATGGCCTGGCCCCACCACCTCTTAGTGAGTTTCTGAGTTTAAGATCGGATAACAGTCGTCTCACTAGAGGTACACTTAGAAGGGACTGTGTTATTAATTTCAGGAAAACTGCTTTTAGTCAGTCTGCCTTCTTTATTAAAGCCTCAAAAGAATGGAATGACATCCCAACGTCAGTTAGAGAATTAAATAGTTATAATGAATTTCGTTCTTCTTTAAAAACTTGGCTTTTTAGCATGCAAATATGTCAACATTGATTTTTTTTTTTTTTTTTGTATTGTATGGTTTGTGGTATTATGTTATGTTTTGATTAAATTGTTGTATTTATATTGTATTTTTAGGTTGCCTATTGTAGATCTGGCCTAGGACTGCAGATGAAAACTACCAACTCTGGCATATTTTGACTTATGTTAATATGCATTGTCCTTGTAATAAAAAGAGAAATCAAAAAGAGAAATCAAAATTATGCTCTCATAATCTTTTAAAGGTGCAACGTGTGATATTTCTGATGATCTATTGACAGAAATACAATATAAGATCCATAACTATGTGTTCAGTGGTGTATAAAGACCTTAGTCAATAAACCGTTATGTTTTTATTACCTTAGAATGAGACATTTATATCTGCATAACCGCGGCCACCCCCTACTATGAAGGTCGACATATCGTGACGTCATGTTTCTACCGTAGCCGACAGCGAACAAACAGCGCTACAGAGCGCGTTTCGTTCATACCTTGAAAGAGAAGCCCAAGAAAGCTAGAAGCTAGCCATAGACACCGTGAGTAGTGACTTATCCCTTATCCGTGGTGTAAAATATGTAGTTGGATTGTTTCATGTAACTTAGTTCGTCTCCCTCGCTGTGTTATGGCTTTGACAATCAGCTGATTAGTACTATATTGACCGTAAAACAGTAATGTTACAGGAGTCACCAACCTGTCGATCGTGGTCGACAAGTCGATCTTGGAAGCATTTTAAGTCAATCGCGAAGAGTTTCCAAAACCAGAGAAAAAAACTATATTTTTATTCATTATTATTTATTAATTTGTGTGTAGTAAATGGTTTCTAGGGGATGCGGAGGCGCGCGGGCTGTTACGATCACGTCATTTTTGCCGCGCACACCTTTGCGCTTATGCGGACGCGTCGAGTATAAGCAATGCTTTATGCTTTAACCAGCTCAGCCACAGTAACAGCTCATATTAGCCAGCTAAACTTTTACTACCCTGTTAGAAAAAACATGTAGTTGGATAGTTTCATGTGGTTCTTCTCCCTCGCTGTATTATGGGTTTGCTATGTGGGGAGAAATGTGCTGGTTACGTTCGTGAGACAATCAGCTGATTACTATTATTATATTATATATTAAGACCCTTGATCCTCACCTGACTATGGCTTTGTAAACTGTATCCATGATGTGATAAAGGAACAGAAACAGTGACAATGTTACACACTCTTGGCTTACTCTGGCTATTCTCTGCTGTCTCAGACGACGATATGTTTGTCCCGTTTTAGCCACCGTAGCTTCTTCGAAAGGGAGGGGTGAGCAGTGGGCTGAGCCATTAGTGCAACTCGCAACCGAACCGCTAGGTGCCGCTAAAAATCACACACTGCACCTTTATTCAAAATAAATTCCATTCCCTCTTGAAGTGACATATCTCTTTTCTGATGACATATTTTTAGATGACATAGACCACGGTGTGCATAATCAGTGTAGTAATTATGAACCATAATAAGTAACCAGCAGTCATTATGTACTCCAGGCAGAGAAAAACATTATTAATTGTTCCGATAATATGCATTTACAGCTGTGCTTCTCTCCCTAAAAGTGGGGCATAGATTTATACATTTATAAAAGGGGTGTGGAATATATATATGTTATGATTTACATCTTACCTCAGTGCTGGGTTCAAAATCCGGATGAGTGAAGGGTCCAGCTCTCTCTAAGAACTTATTGACATGGTCCCATCTTCCCTGCCACCCACTGCTATCCCCACTCCCTCCATCCACAACCATTCTGTGAAAAAAATATAAAGATTTAACTACATAGCACACACATCACCAGCATTATTAAATAATTATAAAACGCATTCACACATAACATAATCTACAATACATTATATATACAACAATTAATTGAGTTGGTTTGGATGGCACTGACTTTATGTACGTTTCATAATTAATACAAAGAAGGTGTCTTATAAATTATATATTAAGAAAGAACATTATGGCACGTGTGCAAACAGCAGTGTTTGGAGGTTTTCCAAGCTTTCACCTAGTTTTCAGACAGATTATATTTATTTAGAGTATATGGGGAGAGCTCTTCAAAATAATTTCTGAACAGTATCTGGATTATAGATAAAGCTAACTTTAAGAATTAACACCTCCCAAACCTGCTGGCTGCCACATCTAAATTCTCATCTTTCATTTCACTAACTTCTCATTCAGCTCCTCTATTCTCCTTCTTTTCTTCTCCCTAAAAAGAGAGAATAAAAGAAGGTTCATTCATGCTCTGCTACCCGCAAGTTAACGTTCTTGCGTCCTGTTGATTGAACTACAAGCACTGTTACGAGGGATTTATGAGCAGTTGTGTGTAAAATGTCACTTACGGCTCCTCTCCTTCCGCCATATTGTCATACAGATTCAAGTGAAATGCACAACCAGAAAAAATTGACGCACATTGTTATTTTCAACATAAAAGTCTCGAGTCTTTCATTCCAGCCTTTTGTCAGATAATTCAAATAATCTAGTAACACGTATTTTAATGTGAAAAAAAAAATTACGGCACAAATGAGGCAGTTTTTTTAAACAGTTCAAAAAGACGCATTACCGGTTTGAATCTGGTTTGAATCACTCTGACGAATCCTGAACTGAATCCATCATCAAGCGATCAACATCCGCTCTGGAAGGAAGCCTATTCCACCATATAAGAAAAAAATTTGCTTTGGTGAATTAAAATATGGCATAATTATGTGATAAAACGTCCGAAATTATGACATACTAAGTCATAATTATGACACTTGTCCCGGTTTTACAGACAAGAATAGTCCCAGACTAAAATGCATGAGCTTTAACTGAAAGCAACTTGCACTGGCATATAGGCTATCTTAAAATATGTCTGTGCCATTGTTTTGTCTCAAGATGCATAATGTTTTTTTTTTTTCAAAGGTACGTTTATAAAAGCTACTTAGTTCTGTTAATTACTTATCCTCATGCCGTTCCAAACCCTTAAGAATTTTGTTCATTTTCGGAACACAAATGAAGATATTTTTTATGAAATCTGAGAGCTTTCTGTCCCTCCATTGACAGCTACACAACTACCACTTTGACACTTCAAAAAGTTCATAAAGAGATCATAAAACTAATCCATAGTTTAAACTAAAACTAATCCATAAAACATAGATCATAAAACTATGAATTGAGCGGTACAGTCCTCGCTTTAAATGACAAACAGATTGAATTTTGCCTTTTATTCACATATAAACATTGTTCAGCGAGCATAAACAAGCTCAACCAAACATGCCTGACGCACGAGAACAATCCTCATTGCAAACCTCTTGCGGAAGCTCAAACGTGCTGCGTAACATGAGAATGAACCTTATTGGTTCTCACACGTCAAGCAAACATGCTTGAGCTTCCGTTTACCACATGTCTGAGTTGATGAATGTTTGTATGTGAAAAAAAGCCTAAATTCAATCTGTTCATTATATAAACCGGTCGAGTCTCTTCTGAAAATTTGGACTACGCTCAATTCATATGGATTAGTTTTACGATCTCTTTATGAACTTTTTGAAGTAGTTGCTGTTGCGTACTTGCGTAGCTGTCAATGGAGGGACAGAAAGCTCTCAGATTTCATAAAAAATATCTTCATTTGTGTTCCAAAGATGAACGAAAGTCTTACGGCTTTGGAACGACATGAGGGTGAGTAATAATGACAGAATTTTCATTTTTGGATGAACTATTCCTTTAAGTGTCCTAATTGAACTAAGGCCAAATCATCTAAGCCCTGACTATGAAACTGGGCCATTAAGTCATAATTATGAGATTTAAAAGTCAAATTTATGACGTACTAAGTTAATTTTGACATTTTATGTTATAATTATGACTAGTGTTTGGAAAAGTTATACTTTTAAAAGTAGTGCGTTACAATATTGCATTATTCCCCCAAAAAGTAACTAATTTCACTATAGTTACTTTTTATGGAAAGTAATGTGCTAAATTACTTTTGCATTGCTTTTTCCCACCAGGGCTGAGCTTGCTTGATTGTTTTTAATAATAAAAAGAACAAGTTCTATTTTAGCCAAATTTAAAAGGCCCTTTCACACCAAAAGTGAAATAAATAAACTTCAGGCTGAAGGAAATGCAAATTCACGTATGTACAGTAAAAAGACTACAAAACTCAAACAGAACGTTCAGCTGTGCTGCCATTCTGGATCGCAGAAGAATAAGATTAAAAAGAAAGTTCAACACTTTCTTCAACAATAAAAAAGAAACACAAATGTGGTTTAACAAAAGATCATCGAAAGTCAACAGCAAAGACATTGGTTAATAAAGTTAGATTAAATACATAAAGCATATTTGTATTGTTTAACATGTTTAATTATTGCAGGTTTGCATAATAGTTTACATTTTAGTGTTTTTATTCATTTTGTGCAAGTGAGATGAGTAAAAGCATGCGGACATTTAGTCTCGAACTACAATAACCATCATGTTTACACAGTGCACACAATGTCTCTGCACTCACTCCCAATTTATCTTAACATGAGGATGGGAGAGCTGTCAGTCAAAAAATGGAAAAACAAAGTAACTTGCATTACTTATTTGAAAAAACTAACTCAGATATTTAGTAGGAAATTTGTAATACGTTACTTTAGTAGTTACTTGTAAAAAAGTAATCTGGTTACATAACTTGCCTTACTCGTAATGCATTACCCCCAAAACGGATTAAAACATAAAAAGTCGAAATTATGCTACGTCATAATTATGATGAAGTACCATAATTATGTAATAATTATGACGTACCAAGTTATAATTAGGAGATAAAAAGTGAGGTGCTTGTATTTCAATTTTTATTGTATTATTTTTATCATTAAAAATGTATAATTAAAAAATGACGGTGATCCTGTTTTGGAGTATGAGGACAACTGTAATTCTCTAGTCATATAATTGGCCTATAGGCAGAAACTGTGTATATAATAGTGTGTGACATTAAAATGTATTTTTACAACTGACGTGTCAGTAAGCAAAAAAGAAAAGTTATTATGTCTCAAACTTATTTTAGCATTTCCTTTAGTCAGGTGGAGACTTTTTAAACACATACATAGCTGCAGACAAGCACACAACATAACATGTGGTGCAAAGAAATTCTGTGTTTCTTGTTTTATTATAAAGAACCCAAGAGTGTCCCTAATTTTCCTCTGTTGAAGTTGGCAAGACTATTGAAAAGAAGAAAGTTACATTATAAGATGATATGCCTATCAAATGTCATCATATGGATCAAAATATAACATGCTTGTAAATTTACTAGTATGAAAAATGAGGGGTGTTTGAAAATTTTAAATTGAAGTTCATTGTCCTGCACACATTCAAAGACTTTATTTTTAATTAATTTATTCATTTATTTTTGTTATGTTATATCCTAAATTGTATTAGTGTGTTTGGTGTGTGGAAAAAAGCCCTTAGGTTTTCCTGGAATAATGTTGTCTGATTAAATGTATTCTGTGTCAAATAAAGGCCTAAGGACTGACAGTATTGCCAGGACATCTGTGATGGTTTCTGACAAATATGTAACTGAAATATAGTTCCTTTATCAGCTTGTTTCTAAATAAATATATACACAGATGCTTTCTGAAGAAAATTACACTTTTATGGACACAGTATTACTCAGAATACTGGTTTTGATATTTTCTTTTTTTTCAATGTTGTGGTGATATTAGTATGTGAAGTTGGAGCTCCATGAAAACTTGGAAGCACAGAAAGATATAGAAACAATTTGGTTTACTAAAAAGAGATATATTTACAGATATTTCAAAATAAAAATGTACAAAAAGTAGTCCTTGTTTATTTGCACAAATGCGCATCTCTTCATATGACAATAACAAAAGCAGAAAGGAAGCAGGAAGATTTGCGACTTCATGGCTAATTCATCCACGACTTTGCAAAAACGAACCCCCTAAAATGCACCGGTGTCCTCCCAAAGTGTCCTCACACCTGAAAGGGATATTCTTGCAAGTAAAGCAACAATGGCCGTGGCAGCGGCAGCTGTGTACGGCAATCAGTGTGTCTGTTTAAAGTGAGGCGTGTGAGGTGCTGTAATGTTGGAAAATCCTGAGGCCTGTGGAGAGGCTTCCTGAGCTTCAGCAGAATGCCTTTGTCCTTTGACACCATGTAATGTTCTTCTGCTATCCTATCCTTCTCTTGACTCGTGGATGCATAGTGCTGCACAAGACTAGGAAGAGCAGAAAAGGACAACAGGCAAGATCGTGCAGGAAAACTGGAATCGAGACGGAATCGGCCACTGTCGTATTCTACGCGGACATTAGTAGGGCCTATCTGGGTCTTCACGGAGAGGGTAAAGAGGTAGAGTGGATGGCTGCTGTCACGCACAAGGAAAGTACCGTCTGGAGCTCCAATGAGGGCATCCCTTGCCTCACTGGCTGTCATACCACCCCAGTACCATCCTAAAACATAAAGAAACTATTTATTAATATGACACACACTACTGTTTGGGGTCAGTAAGATGGATGGGGCCCCAAAGCCAAGGGGACATGGTGTGAGATGGGAGGATAAATAAATGATTTGTTTTATTAATATTTTATCAGAACAGAGATAAACTGTTGCCGTATACACGTATATAATATAAAATATAAAAAGATCATGATCTTTTGAGACTCTGTAAATTGTTTTGTTTTGTCATGTTTGTTCTAAATCAGAATCTGATTAGGTTTTAATTGGCCAGTTAAGATGGAAGGAATCTGACCTGACAGTTGCTAACACTGGACAGATGCAATAAGAATTATAATATATATATATATATATATATATATATATATATATATATATAAAATATAAATCAAATTGATTGATTGTTCTCTTTATATATATTTTTTGTGCCTTGTCTTTGATATATTTTATATTTTGTAAAATATTAGCTAGTGTCTGCTGGTCTCTTTTTTAAGACTATAGCCGTACCTGAAGTGTGTAGGTGCTGAAAGGTGGTAGTGATGAAACGCAGGTCCTCAGCCGGGGCCCATGGGTAGAGAGCTGCTTGGGACTGCTGGATGTGTTTAACTTCTGATTCCTCCCTCTCATGTTGAGCTCTTGTACCCCTTGCAACCATTCCTGAAGGTTTCTTCATATGGAAGAAAAAACACATCTTGACATCTTTTTTTTTCTACATGTCAAAATGACGTGAGGTGAGATAGCAGAGCTAAAAGTTCAAAGGTTAAAAATTGCTGTGCTTCTCTTTCTGTATCAGTCTTTTGTCATTTAAAATTTCAACAGAACTCAAAGAATGAATAAAAAAAGGAATTACAACTTCAATGAGTCAGAATCTGCATGTCCTTTCTTGAGAAAATAAATATCATGACATAAGTCAGCATTTAAAACAGATCTCTTTTCTGAGAAAACCGTTGACATTTAGAAAAAGAGGTAAATGTGGCTTTCCATGTAAATGAGAGCAACAGAATTTACAAGCTTTTATAAGAGCTTTTATAACTGGTTATTTCTCAAAATATTCAATTGTTTTCTTTTATAGACACTAGTTGTGATATCTGATATACAAAATGTAAAATACAAATCACAGGCATGTTATTAAATCTTTCAAATATTATAAATCAGGTTAAAATTCTAGAATACTGGTGTTAGAAATAAAATAAAAGCTGAATGTGCTTGTATAGTTCAGAGACATTTATAGGCTACGTTTAAAATGCACATGTGTTTAAATTTGTTTAATTTACTGCTAAAGTGTTAACTAAACAAAATGCTGTTCCATAAAACGACAGATTAATAGATTTTATGTTAATAATAAAATATAATCACCGACATGTTATTAAGTCTATAAAATGTTAAAAATAAAATATAAAAATAAAATCAAAATTCTAGAATGCTGGTGTTAGAAAATAGCAGAACCACAATTTAAAGCATTTTAAAAAATACATTTAAAATTTTTTTGTCATTAATAACAAAATAAAAACTGTTTTTTTTTTTCATGACATTTAAATGTATACAGTAGGCCTATGTATTTAAATTTATGTTTAAAAAAAACACTTAGATGAGAGCAAATTGTTTAATTTCGAAAATTTTAACAGGATGTGTTCAAGATCGAAACAAATTAATTATTGCGTAGCTATGTAGCCTAACAACTCCTCAGTTCATCAAAAACTAATGAACCCATCAAACAGGTCTGGCCGCTTCACAGTATAAGACACTAAAAAGATTTTCAACAAGACAAATAGACAGATTTCTTACCTTTTTCTGCATAAAATCGTCACCTTCGGTAGACTACGTCACGAACAGACTGGAAAATGACAGTTTGAAGATTATAATGGGCTGTAAAATTTACGCGAATATAAGTCTGGTCCTGTGCCAAAGCTGCTGACATTGTTCCAGGCCAATGCGCCGACAAAGCGCCGAAACCCGAGTGAATCTCGTTAAAACATTTTACAAAAAGAATATTGTTGTCTAACTTAACCCGAACGAGCCTTCTTTGCCAACTATTTTCCAGGGAATCGAAATGAGGGCGAAATTGACGAAAAATAACAAAACAGCTTTATAGCAGTAATCTAAATAAAGGTCGTTTGGCTTGGTGGATTATTATTTTCCTGAAATAAGAGCAGTATGAAACGCCTTTGGTCGTTTTATGAGTGTTCACGCGCGTTCTAGGAATCTCATTCCAAGAACTGCGCTGCATCTCAGCGCTCGCGGCCTCATCGTGCGCTGCGTTTCAATTGGCTGCAGCGTGCCGTTGACGAAGCGCCCGGGCCGGTTTCAGCTACGGATGACTTTCCCAGTAGCCTACAGACTTTCCATGAATGCTGAAACTGACCTCTGCGCCAGCAGCATGGACTGAGAGATCTGTGAGCTATAGATCTCTGGGGCTGTGATGGGAGGTGACTGCAAGGTACGCATAGTAAGTCTAATTCCTGAAAATGTGTTTTGCCAGAATGTTAGTCATATAGTAATAACATCTAACATCCTGGTAACTGGCCAGGCCCTGGATCAGCGCTAGCATTAACCCTTTAATAGACATACCCAGAAAACAAAAACAATGGGAAAAGGTTTATAATAAATAATAAATGAAATTAATATTAATAAAATAAATAATAATTTCAAAGGTTCCAAAAAATGTTTTATGTGCTTACTAAACATTTAAACCAATAAGTATCTATATCTAGGGCTACTAGAATTTATTCTTTTATTTATTCCATTATATCAGGTGAAAATGGCATTGTTTTAAACTGCAGTTATAACTAATGATTTTTGATTACCTGAAAGGTAGGCTACAGATATCTTAATAAGGTTTAGTTAAATAAATAAATTAAAATCCAACAGTCAAAATGTGCTTTACCAAATGGCTGAGAGGCCTGCTAAAGTGTTAACTAAACAAAATGATGTTCCAACGTAAAACAAAAACTGAGATTTAATAAGACAGATTTATAGATTTTATTTCAATTATAACATAAAAATCATCACCTAAACAACACATTTACGTGGCCTTGAAAACCGTGTGAGAATGAGTTTCAGAGTGAAAGAAGACTTGTTAAAATCTAACATAAAAAAATGATTTTTAGAAACAGGCTACAGATCATTGAGGGTGAAATTAAACATGTGTATCTGGTGTCATTTTACATTTGTTGACTGTAAAAATCTAGCTCTCATCTCCATTCTCTCCCGCTCCTCTGATTAGACGCTTGTTCCCTCGTTTCCCTGTAGGGCCCTTTGGCTTGGTGAAGGCTTGTTTCAGAGCATGCTGCATCGGGTACACCTCTTCATATAGGAAATCCTCCGTCAGCCCCTCTCCACTATCAATCTCCATCTACACACATGACACATAAATATATTAACTGAAATGTGCACGAATATATGCATTTGATAAGATTTGATTTGATTAATACTTCTATTCAGCAAGCATGCATTCAATTGAGTGCACAAAAGGGACAGTAAAGACATTTTTAATGTTACAAAAGATATCTATTACAAATAAAGGCTGTTCTTTTGAACTTTATTGATCAAACAATCCTGAAAATTATGTATCATGGTTTAAAATATTAAGGAGCAAAACCGTATTTAACATTGAAAATAATAACAAATGTTTCTTGAGCACCAAATCAAAATAGAATGATTTTGAACAATAGTATGTATTTTTATAGCATATATTCACTAATGTAGGTTTTGCTTTTAAAATGTAATGTATGTAGCCAACAACATAAACATAAGTGGTCACATTAACTGTTCTTAATAATTTAAAAGTAACATTTTCTAAGCTTTTAAAAATTTACTGATGAAAGGATAAAGTGGGGTGTTTGTCATTAAAGAAATCTCAAGCACAAACTGTGCAAAGTAACCTGTCAACCACAGGCACATCATGTTCTCACTTCGAAAGTCATACCATGTTCACTTGAAACTAATATCCTGAAACGTGGTAACGGATATTGTTAAACTGTAAATTCAGCCACTATTCAGCTCATTATATTCTTAGTTGATTATAGACGGATCATTGAATATGGATGAATAACCACAGTTGTGGCCAATTGCAATTTCTTAATAAAAGTTAAGTTCAAGGGACTGTGATTTTAGTTATATATTTTTAATAGATGGATGGATGGATGGATGGATGGATGGATAGATGGATAGATGGATAGATGGATAGATGGATAGATAGATAGATAGATAGATAGATAGATAGATAGATAGATAGATAGATAGATTAATAGATAGATGACAGACGGATGGACGGACGGACGGACAGACATGATGACCAGTCCAGTAAAATATGTACTTTGTACTTTAGAGACCTACTCTTCTACTCGGTTCAAAGCTTCTACTCAGCTAACTTGAAAAATATACTGTACAGTTTTAGGACCAGTTGTTGTTGTCAGTGTACCTTTTTGGCGATCTCTATGTGATAGTCTCTCTCTACCTCATCCAGCAGTCGATTCTTACAGCTGGAGTAAAGCATCCTTTCTTTGATGCTACAACTATACCCAGGCATGGAGTAGATGAAAACTGGTCCACATATTCAAGCACAAACATGACATTAGCTTTGTAGAAACATTACTACTCATAAGAAGCCAACTCAGCTTATTGTGAAATTATCAGGAAGAAAAGTTGAATTAATATCTTGACACTAACCTACAGCTTCCAGTGCCTGTCCTTGATGGGTGTGTTTGTACAGGAAGAAGTGGTATCGTGGGGCATCAGTGGGGATTCTGCTTGGGAGCTCTTTGGTCTCTGTAGGACTAGTGTGGACCAGCTCAATTGTCTCTCGTTCGGTGTCCAGTCTCTTAAAGATGAGACGGTAAAAAAAGTGCTTTGTGAGTGGGCTTATGAAGATGATATAAAGTGCAGGCTTAATATTCTTTGTAGTAAAGTAAATATGAACACAACTATTCAAAAGTTTGGGATCAGTATGTTTTATTTTTATTTTTTATTTTTTTAAAGAAATGAATTTTACTTATCAAGGATGCATTAAATTGATCAAATGTTGCAGTTAAAATATTTATAATGTTACACAATTTTCTCTGTTCTTTTGTTCCAAAGGATCATGAAACAAATTTATTGCAGTTTCCACCAAAATATTAAACTGTTTTCAATATGATAAGAAATGTTTCTTGAACTCCAAATCAGCATATTAAAATGAAAGACTGATGAAATAGCTGCTGAAAATTCAGCTTTGACAACACAGGAATAAATTACATTTTAAAATACTGTATATTAAAACAGAAAACCGCTATTTTAGATTGTAATAATATTTCAAAATATTACTGTATTTTTGCTCAAATAAATGCGGCCTCGTTGAGCATAAGAGACTTTTATTTAAAAACATTTAAAAAATCTTACCGACCCCAAACTTTTGAATGCAGTATACGCTAACTGCATTATGCATCTTTTGAATTTAGGTGTATTGTTTCCTAATTTATTCCAAAATGTAATATTATGCAGAGAATCCTGTTTTTAAAATCCGCAAAATAAACAGCCTATTCAATGCCAGCATTATGAAAAGCAATCCATTGCATAATGCATATGTTATGTGCTTATTCAGTGTAACCTCTACTGTTAGAGGTATAAGTGGCAGTCTGAACATTTTGCTTTTGAACCTACA
The DNA here is from genome assembly GCA_030578255.1 of Tiaroga cobitis. Classification (NCBI taxonomy): domain Eukaryota; kingdom Metazoa; phylum Chordata; class Actinopteri; order Cypriniformes; family Leuciscidae; genus Tiaroga; species Tiaroga cobitis. The sequence continues at coordinate 33,155,351 of CM060601.1, read as the reverse complement.
TATAATATATGTGTAATAAATACATGTGTTTATAGTGTATGTGTGGGGGACTTACTAGTTGAATGTAATTGATGCGTTTGTGTTTAAGTTGCTGTAAAGCATGTTTAGCCTCCTCTTGCAATGGGAACGCCAAACCCTGTAAAGTCGGATTTTTACTCTCCACGCTGATCTCTGTCTGTATCAGAAGGACACACACACACACGCATATGTTTTATATATATATATATATATATATATATATATATATATATATATATATATATATGTTTATTTATTTATAAAAAATATGATATATTTTTACTCTGTAACACCAATATTTCTAATAATATTTTAATGCGAATAGAGAGCTGAGGCTACCTTTGCTTGTCCACTTACAGTGGCAACTCGTCTTCGCTCGTCCTAAATAGAAAAGTACAAAAGTTTAGTGTAAATCCACTAAGTAGTACACACTTGAAAACAAAATGAATCACAGGACACTTACCCGTGCCACTCTGTCCTGTTAGGTGCATTGTTAAGGAATACATTAATTTATTAGACATTTAAGTCAGACAAACTTTTACATGTGCAGTTTTGGTAATGCTGCGATTTACACATTTCGGGCCTTCCTCACCTCTGTTATTTTAATCTGATGGAGTTGTTGCTCAGCAGTGGTGAGGGGGGCCGGGATGGAGGAGGAGGACAGATGTCGTAGATAACCTTGGAAACAGATGTCTTCCTGCAGGTCACAACAGTAAACAGTAAACAGTTCCACTGTAAAGAACCATTTGTGTGATGTTAAAGGTTCTTTATGGAACCATACCAAAAAAGAATCTTATTTTTAAGTATCTAAAGCAGAAAACAAATAGACAAAGGTAATATGTCAGGAAAACACATTATTAGATCATATTAAATCATTCGTTTTACATAACTCTCTGCAAGTTCTATTCTGATTTGTCAGTCGTGACATTCAGGCATCACATAATGATGAACTCTCTGGTTTACTTGATTCTGATTTGTCAATTGCGGAATTTTAGTAATCAGATTCTCAGAAGATATGATTTTTGCATTCCCAAAGGAAATGTTCGCCATGATAGCATTTCAATGACTTTCCAAAAAGGGAAAACAGAGAGATTGATTGGAATGGAATTCAAAAATTAGAAGGATTCAGTCAATATACGTCACTCCCTCCGCTGTTGTAGTAGAAGCACCCTTGATAACTAGTTTATAATATACAGGTAAAATTATCAAATAAAATCATGCCAAGCAAACCCGTCTACACACCTGGACTGTTCCGAACAGTTCATCATTTATGTGACTTCCCCCGAATTCTTTCTTCAGTGTGGCTCTGGTAGCAGCATACACCATCTTTAACCTCACCTGTGTGGTGTAGAATGAACGTTGTCACTCAGAAGGGTAATTCACAGTATTTTAAACCCAAGGGGCTAAAGGGAACATTATTTATAGAGTGAGATGGTGAGAGCTTGTGCACACATTTCACTTTATCATGTGTTTTCTACTTACTGGTGACTGGTCCGGCGACCAGGAGATAAACAGCCACTCATATCCCAGCTGGTTCTGTGAGTCGAGGCGGAAAAGGATATAGCAGGGTTCTAGGCCGTCCAGCATGGGCAGGACACATGCGTCATAGTCTTGATCCCAGCTCTGAGAAACCTCTCTGTACCCTCCCAACACCAGCTGCTCTGAAACACACACAGACAGATACACACACATACACACCTCATAACACACACCTTGACTACTTGCAGTAGCCCCAGATAAATGCACTGACTATCAGTCTGGATCCAAAAACAGCATGGTGCCACTGTTATCACACACTGCATGTATAACATTCCACAGTCCAATTTATCTTCACCTTTTACTTGATATTATTTAGGGTCAGCAAGTGACTAAAATATATTTGTTAAGCTATAAGTTGTTACTCTTAAAAATGTGTGTGTGTGTGTGTGTGTATATAGATACACACAGACAGACACACACATATATATATATATATATATATATATATATATATATATATATATATATATATATATATATATATATATATGTGTTTATACAGACATATATATATATATATATATATATATATATATATATATATATATATATATATATATATATATATATATATATATATATATGTGTTTATACAGACATATATATATATATTTATATTTGTTTTTTGCAATATATGACAAAACATCAAACCTAGTGCCATTTATTATAAAAGAAAGATATGAAAGCACGTTTTAAACAAAACTTCTCACAAATGTAAATTGTTTGATTTTAAATGAAAAAACAATCTAAATGATGAACACATGTTTGTGTGAACATAAGTTGTGAAAAAGAATTACACTTAAGTGTGATTTTTAAAAAGAGTACTTATTACTGAAATAATATGCTTTAAAAGAATTAACTGAATGTATGTTTCCGGACACTTAATTGCATGTTAAAGTGACAATGAAATTAAAACTGAAAACTTTCTATCTGAAATGAAAATTCTTGTTTTGTTTTATTATGGAATATTGCAGTATTTATTATAAATGATTTATCATTCACATCATTATTTTTTAAATTCAGGTGCCTCCATAATATTAAATCAAAATAACATGCACTCTTCTCTAATGATGTGTTTACTGGTGCGAAGGCACTGTCACTCACATGAGATCGACCAATAGCAAACCACAACCATCCAAAGATCCAATCAATTCCCGATTAACACAATAAAGTCCCGCCCTACATTTTTTTCTTGTTTGAGAAGCCGTTTCACTAAGATAAACGTCACAATAGGAAAGAAAAGACTAGTGCAACTTCTGTTTCTTGCCAACTTTCACTGCATTTAAATAAATAAAAAATGCAATTATCTGAACTTCAGACTTTTTGACCATCTTAAGTAGGACTAAGTACATCTTTATTGGTCTGGTTTCACAGACAGGGCTTAAATTAAGCCAGGATTAGGCCATAGCTCAATTAGGACATAAGAAGTTTTAATAAATGTGCCTCAGAAAAAAACATTACTGGTGTTCATCTTAAGACAAAACAATGGCACTGACATGTTTTAAGATATGCCAGTGCAAGTCACTTTCAGTTAAAACAGCTCAAACATGCATTTTAGTCTGGGACTTATCTGTATAACCTGGGGTTAATGCAATTTCCTAATGACTTCTATTGTCTGATTAAGTTGCAATGTAGAACATGTAAAATATATTAACTTTAAAGAGTAATTTCAACATTTCAACATCTTTTTCACAAGGGTATTCACAAGGGTATTAACATTCATCCACTAAAATGACCTTGAAAAAAAGATTGAAAAATGTAAATCAAAGGTCTAGCATGCTTTGTTGCTTGTAGATGGTTTTGATATTTTAACTAATGCAATGACGTTCATAAATTAAAAATAAAAGCTCGACCCAAAACCATCCTCAGTGTATTTAAATAGAAGTTCTCACAAACAAATGCTCCTACTCACCGCTCCTTATCACAATCTTCATCACTCTGACAGCTCCTCTTCTCGCCTTCATGAGGAACTCTCTCAAGTCTGGAGATGCTGGTTTCAGCAGAGAGGTATGACAATATAGCAGGGAAAATACAAAGTGGTTAAAACTGAGAATTTTTTAATGTCATATATTATAATACTGACAATGAAAATGACAATCCCATCATATTTCATATTATAAATTCTTCCAAACGACTAGAGGACTTAGTTAAAAAAAAAGAAAATTGACTGAGACAAAGGAAATGTTACACTGCTTCCACACTGTGTGGCCTGTGCCTCATTCTTGGCCTCACCATGGCAACAGGGCATCAGGACTCATAAATGATGTAGGTGCAGGTGAGATGGATGAGGAGCGGCGCTTCCGCCCGTAAGCTTAAATTACCTCCCATCATCATTCACATAAAACAGTCTAATATGATCACTCCTATATAATTATATACCACTAAATGACTACCTCTGTAACCAAATGTCTGTTTGCTAAAACGAAGAGTTAGGTAATTTAAAGTTTTCTTTTTTAATAGATAATTCAATTCCCTTTGCCTTCAAATGTGTACATTTGCACATAGACTCCAAGGAAATCTGAAAAAGGTTAACGCAAGGTTTTGATGCACTAGTAGACTAATGTTTTATCTGGAGCTTTTACAGGTGTCATTCCAAGCATCTTTTATTTTGCCATTATTGTGTATCTTCATAGTTTATATTGCACTTCTAACTAAAGATTAATGCTTCCCATTCACTAAAAGGAGAAGAGTAAAAATATAAAGTGGTTTTACTCGAATATTATAAATCCATATGGGCGGTGGGGCATTGAAATAAAGATTTGCTTGTGCTTACCATGGATACCAGTCTGATGCGACATCCCAAGTCCCGGTGATGCTCCAGCTCAGTCCGAATTCCTGTTGAAACTCCCACGTTGTCCTCCTATTGTCTTCAGTGGCACTGCTATCTGTGCCCAGCAGTGTGGTCCAACTCACTTCCGTACAATGACATCAACGCCCCTTAAGCATCTTACCTGGGGAATCCTGTTTGAAACTCGATCTGCGGAACTGAGGAAGATGTGTAGCCTAATATTACACCTGTCAGGGGATGGGTTCCAGCACACCACCTATCTAGTATTATTCACCCATCACCGGTGGCCCTAATGGGGTATAAAGTGGATGACAACATCTGTTACCTGTGATGAGCTGCATTATAATGCTGTAGGTTAGCTCTGGTGTCAAATAAAAGACTGTATTGTAAGTGAGAGTCTGAACATTATCTATCTGTCTCGCTCTTCTACAAACAGTTATGCAACGCTCCATTTGTGAAAAGAAATGGCACATTATCACTCACACACATCGAGGACCTGATAGGAGCATATAAACCAGCGGCCTGTGGAAGCTCAAATTCCACAGGGCTGACATGAGATACCGTGCAGGCGGCTGCTGACCCCCAACCAGCAGGACAGGCTGTTCATTTAGACGACCTAACCAGCTACCCAAAAGCCATTTCAAATAGTAAACCACCTCTACCTATCTTTGTGATTTTACATGAGGTTTATGAGATTTGATTGAAGGAAAAAGTGCAGTATTGTGTCTTTAAAAAGTTTTTCAGGGGGGTTCTTTTGTCAGGGCATCTAACGGACAAAAAGGTTTAAATCTGATAATACGTATGTGTATAAAGACAGAAAGAGAGAGAACATACCTGTGAGTTTGTTGGCTTCATGTTTAATTCACTCAGCTGTGAGCACAAACCCAGCCATTATTCATTATTCAATGCAGCCCTCCCTCCAAAGATGCTCTGCACACATAGATTCTATTTCTTCTTTACACACCACACACTTTTTATTTCAAAATTAACTATAGACTTGTCCGTATGCGTTGCTGAATAATATTTAGAAAGAATTCGTCCTGTTTTTCATATCAGCCCTTATAAAGCACGCATAATGACAAACTAAACAATAGCCAATAGGCTACTGTTCATATTATGCTACATTTTGCAAGTTTTTACTGACAAATAGTGCTGAAAACACATTCAGAACCAGTTCCATGTTTTTATTACTCTTATGAGTGTTTCTTTTTGGTGAATCAGAAACACAGCGGGTGTCTACACACAGTGTAGTCTGATTCTTGAAACGAATGACTCGATCCAATTTTTGGGAATCAAAACATTTTGTGAGTAAAATATAGCATTAGCAAACTATAACATTAGTAGCCTACAGTATAAAATAAAAGTTATTGGGCAAAATAAATTATATTACATAAAAATACCAAACTAACAAAGCTATAGACTTATAGCTTTGTTAGTTTGGCATTTTTATGTAATATAATTTATTTTGCCCAATAACTTTTATTTTATACTGTACTACTGTTATATCCACTACTCTAATGCTTTTTTTTTTTTTTTTTTGGTGAATCGAAATTGCACAAATGGCTCAGAAGCATAATTTTTCGTTTGCAGAGGGTTTAAATATTTATTTAATGCAATTACAAATTGATCTGAGGCAAGATTCATGAATTGAAAATAGCAAATAGCACCGACCTATATTCTTTTTTTAATGAATCAATACAGAACAAATGGCTCTTTTGAGGCCCTTATTTATAATGGATCAACCAGTTTAATTAGATTCCGCAACGAATTACTGAGCAGATGTCAGTGAAACATCTTCTTCTTCTTCTTATTGGCGGTTGGCATACCAATTTAGTGCATTACCGCCACCAACTGTTTGGGATGTGGAGCAGTGAAACATCTCTGCCTATAGCGACTTTTATTTTGAACTGTTGTGCATTGCTTCTTCTTGCTCATGTGTTCTTATTTATGTGTTTAGTGTTCACTTGATTACGCGGCTTTAGCTGTCATACTCGCATTTTTAACCGGATATATACAGCAATGAATTATGTAAGATCTCGGGGCGCAGGTTTTTAGAAAGAGAGTTACTTTTGAACTGCTGATCTGTGAAAATGCGACACGCACGTGAGGTGACATATACGATGCTCTTGAGAGCGTACGCCACAGCTTCAAAGACCGAGACCCTCGCTTCTAACCGGAAAACGGGACTGAAAGCAGCAGATATCGCGAACAGACTACGGAGTGAACAAGAAAAACGGATAGATGACAAAAATGAGGTTGGCTTCGTTGTTTATGCATGTATTTTCCGTTTAGACTAAAGTGAGTTTGTGTGCAACCATTTAGGTTCCGTCTTTTTTTCGTTCCACTCCAAAGGTTCCGGTGTCCCCTCTACAGAATAGAGTGAATGAACTCAAACAGTTCTCTCAACAACTGCAGTCTATTCACCCTAGTGTGCTCGCAAAAGCTCTGTACAGGAGCATGCTTTATGAAGACCAAAACATAATCGCCATAAATAAACCATATGGTGTGCCTTTGCATAGTGAGTATTTGACATAATTTTTTTAATGAATGTACTATATTATGTTTCATTATTATTTATTGAAAACATTTTTAATAGTTATTTTGTAATATTTATTATTTTGTATATCGATGGGATTTTATGGCACTAGATAATATTCAATTTTAAATTATGCCCTATTTATTTCTATATAAAAATACAAATATTTAAAAAAAAACTTTCATATCAGCTAATGCAGTGTTGAAGACATATACTAAAATAATACTTAATTTGCCTGCTTCATTCTTATAGATGTAAATAGCATCAGAAACAGCATTTCAGAGTGTCTGCCTTTGCTGGCCAAGATAACTGATGGCATGCAGGCAGGATCACAGTTGCATTTTTGCCACAGTCTGGAAAAGGAATATACTGGAGTTTTGATCCTGGCTAAAACAGAGGAAGCAGCAGAACATGTACAAACGCTCATCAGATCACACAAAGTGGAAAGGACATTCTTGTAAGTTAAACTTCAAAACTTTTTTTGTTGTTGCTTGTCTTAGTTGAATGCAATTTAGAATAATTGTTTTCTGACAGGCTAATTTGATAGTAAGGCAGTGTAGCATCTCATATACTTCAAGTGCTTGTCTAGTGCAACATTTTTTCCTTATTTTCAATTGATTCCCATGTTCCAGTAGCCTGGGTTTCCCCATGCTGCCTTTGCCCAGCGCGATTTTATTCACGCTGCTAGGCAGCCTGGATACCATGGACCAGATTTTTGCCTCAGTGAGGGGACCAATCACAGAACGGGGAGGGAGCAGCAAGACGATGACAACGGCTGTGTCCGAAATCTCCACTCAAACCACTACTCCCTAACCCCTATCTAGGGGGTAGGGAGTAGAGCACTATATAGTGAGCTCACCAGCATAATAGAAACACCACTTTCGGACACTACTCGATCGTCTCTCGGCGCCGTTGATTACGTCATTACTGTCGCACTATTAAAACGCGCCATCATCTGTCAGCTGGTGCCGAGCCAGCTCTGGGCTAAATAGATTTTTTTTTTTTATAAATACATTACATTATATTGAGCTTATTTCTCCAAAATTGTAAAATCAAAAGTCATTTCTGGCCGTTTCTGTTATAATGCGTTACTCCACACATGATTATAACTTATAAACATAAATAAAAGAACATAACTTACATTTGTATGACAAATTCATATTGTCGCGCTGCTCTCCTTGACGTCCATCCGCCATTTTTATGATCAGCGCAATGCATGATGGTATGTAGGGCTTGGGTTAGTGACCATCAGTTACTTTTGCTGTGTCCGAAATCTCCCATTACTCACTATATAGTGGACTATATAGTGAGCTCGCCATTTTGTAGTGCTGTCCGAATGTATAGTGATGATTATTATACCCTATATAGTCCACTCAATGCATCCCAGAATGCATTTTGAAAAGTAGTGTACAACCGATGGTCACTAACCCAAGCCCTACATACCATCATGCATTGCGCTAATCGCAAAAATGGCGGATGGACGTCAAGGAGAGCAGCGCGACAATACGAATTTGTCATACAAATGTAAGTTATGTTCGTTTTCTGTCTAGAAATCCTGTTTCTTTTGCTAATCCGCGAAATCTTCTGAATCACGAGAACAAAAACAAAACAAAAAAGAGAAATATTGAGTGGGATCTCCACAGAGTCTAAAAGCTGTTTTATTAAGAGTATTATGAGCAAGATATTTGATAATGTAGATCTGTTTTTTTTTTCTAATGTCGACAGGCAAGAGAAAACGGTGTGATGCGAAAATGAAAATATATGAAAATGTGTATTAATTTTATTTATGTTTATAAGTTATAATCATGTGTGGAGTGACGCATTATAACAGAAACGGCCAGAAATGACTTTTAATTTTACAATTATGGAGAAATAAGCTCAATATAATGTAATGTATTTATAAAAAAAAAAATCTATTAGCCCAGAGCTGGCTCAGCACCAGCTGACAGATGATGGAGCGTTTAAATAGTGCGACAGTAATGCCGTAATCAACGGCGCCGAGAGACGATCGAGTAGTGTCCGAAAGTGGTGCTTCTATTATGCTGGTGAGCTCACTATATAGTGCTCTACTCCCTACCCCCTACATAGGGGTTAGGGAGTAGTGGTTTGAGTGGAGATTTCGGACACAGCCGTACACTACTTTTCAAAATGCATTCTGGGATACATTAAGTGTACTATATAGGGTATAATAATCATCACTATACATTCGGACAGCACTACAAAATGGCGAGCTCACTATATAGCCCATAATATAGTGAGTAGTGGGAGATTTCGGACACAGCCACTGTCTATGCGACACACCGAAGCAGTTTGTTTATACCTATGGATCAAACATGGCAGCAGACGCGAAGTTACCTTTCGATGCAGCCTTAGATACATATGCCACCGTGTACACATAAATCTCTGACCCATCGTCTAATTTCTGTTGCTCTACATACGTCATCTGGTATAATTGAAACGATTGGCTATGAGCTACGTACAGGAGCATTTGATAGACATTCGTAGCACCCAATAAACGCCTCTGGGCATTCGTAAATCACGCCTCAAATACGAGAAAATGAACATGTGGTACCCAGACCACGTCTCAATCTCAATGAGACGTGGTCTGACGTTAGCCAGGCTAATGTTCCACCATAACGTACACAAACTTAAACATGTTATTTTGTTCAGGGCAATCACTGTAGGTGTGCCTGTTCCATCCGAGGGAGTGATTGACATTCCCATTATAGAGAAGGAGGTCATGGGACCACAGCCGCATTTTAAGGTAATAACAATTTCCTATTCTAACCTGTTTTTAAAGACTGCTTAAAAAGACCAATTTGATTTATTACAGTCGAGAAGTAATATAAGATTTAAGAAAATTCTGTATTGACACATCTGAGTAAAACGGAGTATTGAAAAAATAATAAAATGTAGGGTGGGGCTTGGTTCTATCCATTGGATGATGATTGGATGGAGGCAGATGTGAATGTGAGCTTGCAGCCAATCGAGTGCTTTTGCAGCGCTGGTTCCGGGAGCATTTTTTCTATTATTTTTTTCCATAGGCATTAATAAAAAAAAAAAAGGATTTGTTAAAGTGTTATAAGCTATGAACCAAGCCAACCAGTTACGAGGTGAATCACAAAATTACAACGTTTTCTATGAAGCAAAAAAGTATTTGAAAACCAGACAAAGGTACAAGACTTCAGTAGGGAAAGAACTAAAATCCCAAGCATTGCAAACAACATAATCAAATTGAAAACAACGGAGAAATAAAAAACTATTGGTTATATCTATAGAAATAATGTTTTAAATGCATTGCAAAATATTCCAAACAATTATTTTGAGAGCAGATTGACTCTTACATAATTGGTAGCGCTTCACGAGAGTGGGTGGAGCTAAAGAGCTCTTTTGGCGAGCTCTGATTGGTGTAATTTTCTGTACAGCATCATGGGTAATGCAGTTTTTCTCCACAAATTGTTAAACTTTTTTTTTTAATAAGTTGAAAATGCATACAGATGGCTACAACAAAAGCATATACCATCGATTAACAACTTCTGAACTTACAGTAGATCTGTCTTTAAATGTTTAAAGGCCAATTCACACTGGACAGGCAAACGGCAACAAACACGTTTGTTGGGTTTTGGATCAGTGTTACCCTGTTGCCTTCTGTTGACGTTGGTTGGGGTTTGTTTTCACCCGACTGAACATGTTCAATTAGCATTGAGCATTGAGTCAGTGTCTTTTGGGGCAGTGTGAACATGACAGTTAGTTTTCAAAATTCTGAATCCAATGGCCAACTTGTTTGTTGGTGTTTGTCTATGTGGTGTGAATTAAGTTATCGTTAAAAATCAATTTCTCTATGGAGAAAATGACTGCAGTTGGAACCTGACTGTTGGACTCTATTGTAAGAAAGGGACAGGGTTTAAGCGGACTAAATGATTAGAGAAGTCCAACATACAACACCAGAGAAAAGTCTGACATTTTTACGTTTTGATTTAACATTATAAGGTAAAAAAAAAAGAAACATGCATAAATTCTTCACAATTAAATCATACGATGCTGCGTTTAGAAAATAGTTGACTTGTCAACTTTAAGAATAGGATCTTAATTAATGTGTAATGTTTAAGTATAATGTTTATTCTGCTCAGATGGGTCTGAGCCCATTGTTTAAAGTGAATGAGGAGGGAGATGGAGTGACCAGGGTGAGAGCTCATCGGCAGGCAGAAAGTGCAGTCACACGGTATCGGGTTCTGGACAGCACCAGTGGCTGCAGCTTGGTGGAACTGCAGCCTGTCACAGGTATTGACTGACCATGACGTGTGAAAGCATACCCGACTCGGAACGTTATTCCTAATTGTGCCTTATACTCCCGAATTATTATAAATGTAGCAAGGTTTGCCCAAAAATAATATACCATCTTATATATTTTATTTATTTAAATGAAGAAATGTAAGCATATGATGACTAGAACCTCTTATAATGTTTGTTTTAGGTGTAAAAAACCAGCTTCGAGTGCACATGGCTCTTGCTTTGACCTGCCCCATTCTCGGAGACCATAAATATGCTCACTGGAACAAACTAGCACCCCAGGTATGATAAATATAACAATGTTAGAGCAAGTGTTGTTTCACTGGTTCCTTGAATGATAATCAAATCTGCTCTACCATTCAAAAGTTTGTGGTCGGTAAGATTTCTTAATGTTTTTGAAAGAAGTCTGTTATGCTCATCAAGGCTGCATTTATTTGATCAAAAAACAGTGAAAACTATAGTATTGTGGAATATTATTACATTTTAAATAACGGTATATATATTTAAAATGTAATTTCTTCCTGTCATTGCAAATCTGAATTTTCATCACCCATTACTCCAGTCTTCAATGTCACATGATCTATCAGAAATCATTCTGATATACCGATTTGCTGCTCAAGAAATATTTCTTATTATTTTCAATGTTGACAATAGTTGTGCTTCCTAATATTTTTGTGGAAACCGCGATACATTTTTTCAGGATTCTTTGATGAATAAAAACAGTTTCTGATTCCCATTGACTTCCGTAGTATTTTTTTCATAGTATGGAAGTCAATGGTGTCTAGCAACTGTATTCTTCAAAAGATTTTAAACTCATACAGGTTTAGAACAACTTGAGGGTGAGTAAATGATGACAGTGACAGAATATACATTAAGTGAACTATCCCTTACAAAAAAATCTTACTGACCCCAAACTTTTGAACTGTAGTGTATTTCCAGATTAAAAAGGATTTAAACCACATATATTTTAATAAACAATTGCGTAATCCAAGCTTGTTGGCACACAACCACAGTGAGCCACTAGTCAAATCGTGGGCCAGCTTTTACAAGAGTATTATGAACATAGTAAGTGTTGTGTTAATAATGAATACTCAAGAGGTGGTGTAGTGTTTTCTTGAGACATGACTCATTGTTAAATTTGAAGACTGACCACATGTGGGTCTCATATTTCGGATTACAGAAGCTGCCAGAGGGCATACTGCGACGGCTGGGCCTGGTCCAGAGTAAAACACGATATCTCCCACTTCACCTGCACTCTCGAAGGATCGTTCTGCCACGGGTCAAAGGTCACGGTGACATTACAGTGTCCTGCCCCCTTCCTAAATACTTCACCAATGCCTTGAAGAGATTACAGATCCCACTACCAGGAAAAGAATGAAGTGAATCACATGGCTGTAAACTACTTTTGAAAAGTTGCATTGGATTTGACTTTGACTTGTAGAAAAGGTCATGTACAAACCGGATATTTTGTTGTTGTACGTTCTGAAGGTTTTGGTTTCAGACTTTGTAATAAAAGATAATTGGAATAATTGGATAATTGTTTTATGGAGAAAAATTACATCTTTGCCCAACCTGTAACTTAAGACTTGAGTAAATAATGACTGCACAAACTAGAGGTCTATTTATATGTACCATCTGCCAATATTAGATTAATTACTCCATATTAGTCAATATTGTAAACTTACATTTGTATCACCTTCACTATCATCTGATGCTGACAAAAATACTGTTAAATTTAATCTTAAAGGGTTAGTTCACCCAAAAATGAAAATTAAGTCATTAATTACTCACCCCCATGCTGTACCAACCCCGTAAGACCTTCGTTCGTCTTCGGAACACACATGAAGATATTTTTGATTAAATGTGACAGCTGGATCACTCCTCCATAGGCTCCCTAAGGGAATGAATCCTGACGGCCCAGAAAGTCAATGAAGAAAATGTTTAAATATTCCATGTCGCAACAGTGGCTCAACTATAAGTTTATCAAGCGACGAGAATACTTTTTGTGCGGAAATAAAACAAAAATAATGACTTTATTCGACTATTCCTTTTCTTCCTTGTAGGCCTGAAACGAGACTTCAAGAGATTTCCACGACGCATGCGCGAGAATTGCGATCTCCTTCAACTACTTCAGTTAAGTTCTCGCTCGTGCGCGTCGTGGAAATCTCTTGGAGTCTCGTTTCAGGCCCTTAATTTTCATTTTTGGGTAAACTAACCCTTTAAGCAAATTTTGACTATCCAATTTTCATAATGTTCATTGTATTGATGAGATGCATGAATTCATGTGTAGGATTTAAAACATTGGTTCTCAACCTTTTTGACTCCCATTCTCCACCACAATACTTGAAGGCCACAGGACTTTTCCGTTTGTGATTTTTCACAAGAAGATTAAGGATAAGAATTTGAAAAAAAGAAAGTGCTCAATTTCTATACGATAAAATGTTTTAGAAATAGACAAATGTATCAATTCTAAAATTCCTTCCTCTATCCAAGGTTTAAGACTTCAAAGAAAAACAAACTGTTGAGGGGGTGAATTAAAATAAGAAATATCTTTAGTTTTAGATGTTTTAGTTTATTTTAATTCCATTTTGGCTCGATTATAAATTATTAATTTGGAAGTTAACTGAAGCCCGCTGGTTAAGAAACAGTTTAAAAAATATATTATAGTTTTGTGAACTAGTGTAGAAATGTGTTCTGCTTCTGTATCATGAATGTGTGACCGAATGGGTCAAAGACGACACATACAGGTAATTCACTGTACAAAAAAGCATGTTTGAAAAGACAGGCTTCAATTCTCCAGCACCACTATAATATCAATACATATCAGGTTACCATAGATGCATGTATATATATAAAAAAAATAAAAACAGAACCAAAAAGTCTTCATGTATAATACACTCCTCAGGTACGTGAACTCTGCTACTGCAAGCTCCTGAGGGTGAGCGGGGGTTGTGTTAGGTGTTACAGATTGATGAGCCCATGTTTTTAAATGTGAATTCACCTGACAATCACATGGTATATTCCAGTCCACTGCCAAAAATGACTTCAGTCTAGCCTGTGGTCTCAAAAAAACACCAGATCCTTACAATTCAGAAAATAAACAGAGAGGACAGTGGGAAGAGGTATGGAGCGTAACATACATGGCAGAAAGAGAAAATGCACACATCAAGGGATCTGGGAAAATACGTTTCAATGGTCATTAGGCGAACAAACAGAAATAGGTTCCTGTATCTAAAACAAAAAAAAGGCCCGTACGCATGTCCAGTTCATTGAAACCCCTTTTGAACCTCTCCTTTTCCTTTTAATCATGAATGAATATAAGGAGAGGCTGCAGAGGCAACTTGATTCAGTGTCTTTGAGAAAGGACTCAAGGAGAGGATGATGGCAGGATGGAGAGCTGGAGAAAGCTGCTTTCTCTCATTCCATCTTGATTTCTTTCATTGACCCTCATCTTCTCTCAGTGTGCATTGGCCTGCGCAATGGAGATTATTTCCTGGATTTCCCGCACCATCATGATGCGAGTTAGCATGTGCTCCAGTTGCTCGCTCGTGATTGGCTGAGTGGAGTACCAAATAGGGCTGTTTGGTGCCACAACCGGCTCTGGTGTCAGGTAATACGTGTCATTACGACCCTTGGCAGTCTGAGGGCTGATGACAGACAAAAGAAAAATTAGGGAGAGACAGAAAAGGAAAGTTATCTTATAATAAACATATGATTAAATCAATGGCTCACCATTTGAAGAGGTAAAAGTCATAGAGCTTGATAGGACAACGCAGCGGGTTCTCTGGGTCCTCAGCCTGTTCTGCATACATGTCATCTGTCACTAGGGGGAAAAAAAGAAAGATTTATAACTTCCCACAGCTTTTGACCAATCAATTTGTGACAATGACTTTCTATAACTTTTCCAGTTGTTCACAGTAAAATTACACATCACACAAACAAAAGTATTTCTAACCAATATTTTCAATTATATTATATGCATTATCATCTCATCAAAGGCATCAGAGATATCTCTGACTATTGTAGATACACTATACTATCATCTATCGACACACCCCTAGTTTCCACAAGGCTTGCCGCGATAGACGGTGTTGACGGTGTTACCGGTTTTAAGCCCCATCACCGGTGACATCACTTTCCCACCGTGACACCGCGATGTCTTGACTTTTTTAAAGTATTCGTTTTTGCTAAAATATTTATTTGAATTAATTAAAAATAATAATGATCAATTATTTAGTTCAGAAGAGAGCATATAATATAATTAAAAACTGAGTAACTTGCAGTGCGTGCCAAGAGCCAGTCACGTCACAGATCAGCAAGCATCAGGATTCCATTTAGCACGTGTGGAGATGAGAACGAGTCAAATTACAGAAAAGCTTATTTCGAAAGTGAAAGTATAACGCGCACGCATTTAAAAGCCAGAGCTGCCAACTTTTGAGTTTAGCTTGGAGTGAGACTTTTCCGACGGGTGTGCTTGCACACGCAAGGTCTCTCGCTCGCTTTCCCTCGCACGCTACGCGGTTTGAAGCACAATCTCTGTCTCGCGTGCGCGCTCGCTCTAGATTCCAGGAGATTTTAACTATTTTGCGGCATAACTAGTCGATCACGAGTGGCTCAACATTTAGATATATAGATAAACTCATCTTCCAGGCATTTGACCGACCAGGTTGACACTTCATGCGTGAGAAATCGGGGGTGTGGCGTGAGATGCGTGAGAGTTGGCAGCTCTGTAAAAGCTATTTAACCCCCCCGCCCCGCCCCCCACGGTGACACCGGGATTACCGGTGTTGTCACACGTCGATTAACCGGTGGGAAATTTTCCTCACCGCCGCAACCCTAGTTTCCACAAACACATTAAGCAGCACAACTGTTTTCAACATTGATAATAAAAAATGTTGCTTGAGCAGCATATCAGAATGATTTCTGAAAGATAACGTGATACTGAAAACTGGAGTAATAAATTACAATTTAACATATATTGTTAATCATAAGAATGTCAGCATGCAGAAAGCTGCAGTCCGTAGTTTTTCCTCTTTGCCGCTATCTCTGTATGAAATCTGCAATTGCAGTTATTCACGGAATTATCCATTTTACGTGGGTTATGCCTCGGCACGGTAGCCTAGAAATCTAGATGCACCCTAGCAGCAGCAAATTTTGTTTTGCAGCCAGGGTGGTCTAGCAACTCCATTGGCTTTCGAGCTGGAAAAACCTAACTCTAGTCAGGCCAATCACATCGGCGGGCGGGCTTAACAATGACGACAGAGTTGCTACTTAAAAATAAAGAATGGCTGCTGCTGGCGAACAGCGGTCTTTCAAATCGGCTTTGGCCACGACTCTGGAGGACTTGAAGTTAAGCTTTTCTTTGAGAAAAGAACGGCACTTAAGTCATTCTAAAAAAAGGAAGGTGTTCGTAGTTTTGCCGACTAGATACGGCAAAAGTTTAATCTATCAACTAGCTCCGCCGGTGGGAAAATGCTCTGGTTGGTTGTAGCGCTATCCTTTTGCGTGCAGAGGGAATTTGAAAGACAACCATTTATCCCACCCCTCGGATTGAGCTCTGCCAATGGCGAGTTCTCAGACCCAACATCTTGATGTGGGTCTGGCTTGCCAGGCTATCGGCACGGCGCGGATGAATCAAATGTTTCATTCAGAATCACAGATTCTAGTTTTTGGAAGTATGACCAACATAACACAAGTAACTAACATCCACTTTTATTCTGACCAAAAGGGGAAAAAAAGCATTGCAGTAAATCGCGCTGATTAAATCTAACGATCGCTTATCATATCACGTCAAAATATACTTTGTTCTCAAATTGTTAATGTTAACAACATCAGCATTAACCCTCTGAGGTCTGAGGTGTTTTTGGGGTCCTTGAGATGTTTTGACATGCCCTGACATTTGTACTTTTTTTCAGTTGCTTAGAAACATATTAATGGCACTGGTGTAATTACACTCTATTTAGCACAAACAGGGCTACCATAATATGTTAGCAACATGTTTGTACATGTTTGTATTTTTGAGAGAATATTGTTTATGCATGGTTATTGAAAAAACAAAAAAATAAAGTTTCTGAAATAAGGCCACAAAACACACACTAAATATGTGTCCACAAGACTTTTGACTAATGGATGTTGTCGGATGTAGAGTTTAGGCTTCAAAATGATCTGAAAATCATCCTGTCTAATCATTCACATAAAACAATAGATTGTTTTAAATTGTGAAAAACATTTTTTTGTTTGCAAAGGCAATATGCGGATGGGCGTGAACGGCCCAACCCCTATCATGAATAATTAAGTGGTTCTCACCTGAGCAGACAATGACCCTGCATAATGAGCCTTTCATTCAGGGGTGTCACACAAGAAAGAATGCAAGGACAATAAATACATAAATAAATATATATATATATATATATATATATATATATATATATATATATATATATATATATATATATATATATACAAACAATCAAAATATAAATGAAAGCCAAAAGCACATTTTTAGTCATACCTGGAAACAAATCCTGGTCAAATAGGTTGTATGGGCAATTCTGCAGAATTGGTTCAAAGTTTGAGTTGGAAACATCTTGAAAATAAAATTGTCTTTTTCCATAAATGTCTTATAAAGTATTATTTTTTAAAGTAGGCAATAGATTTTATCATACATATTTCAAAGTTAAGGATTCATTATTTTGATATAGCTTGCATTGGAACAAACACTATAACAGTTGATTAGTTTATTTGTGACAAAACATCCTATATATTTTACATATGAGCAGAAACTGTCTAATTAAAGCTTATTTGATGTCTATTTTATAGTAAAAACTTTATAATCTATCCAAAATTAGTCAACGAAATGTTGTCATTACAGACACTAGTATATCGCGATTAGAAGAAATCTCAGTGGGCTATAGCAATATAGTTTGTATGTGTAGGCTACATGTAAAAATAACGTTTACTAAAGTACAGTAGGTAGTCAACCAGAATGCCTATTACCGCCGCGGCAAATCCACCGCCGTAAAAATAAACCAGTCGCATTTCAAAGTAGTTCGCGAAATGACCGCCAGGTGGCGCAAAGGGACATTTAGCAAAACGTAAGTGGGGCAATTAACAGTAAGGATGAAATACTACAAGTTTCCAAATAAGCCTACAACAAACATTTATTTTTAACAAATATTTTTAAATATGCAACATGCACGTTTAAACAACAAACAATACAATCTGAACCAGCGCTTCTGCTCCTGTATTGAGACATGCAGCGCGTTTCAGTTACAATCCTGGTTCCAGTGGCCTTAATACATTCACGGCTTTTTAAAATGTCACAAAGCGTTTTGAGATGGTTTTGAATGAAATATTGAAGTTTATAATTAGGATATTTTGGCACACCACGCCGAGTGGCGCTATCCATTATTCTAAAATCTGGTTTTATTCTGGCATGTTGAATTAGAGTTTGACAAACGCGGTGGCGCGTTCATTTGAATTTATTTTTCTCATAACAGCTAAGAACTTAATAGGCTAAAGCTTACTCCGTAATTGTTGGTCATACAGATAAGATATCATCTTTTAAAACTGTAAAAGGTCTACTTTTATTCATGCAGTAGGCTATAGGCCTACACTCACAGGCTAACGACAAAACGTTTTCTCGCTCATGTGAGAAAGTTTGGGAAATTCTCAGTGAGTAAATTCATAGCCGAGCGGTAGAACTTACGGTTCGACCGTCAAGATGACACGGGTTCGAATCCCGATCAAACATGGTCTACTGTAAATTTTATATTCATTAATGCAGAGAGATTTGTCTAGCTCTAAAACTCTGTTACACCATACAGTTTTTTGCTTATATTTATCAAATAAAATTACCATGCATTTCCATTTTACACTAAGGAACAAATCCAACAGAACGACTTTGCATCTGTATAATAATAGGCTACCAATCGTAATTTCAAAAGTAGTTCTGTTAAAAAAAATAATTTTATATATAGGCTATATATATATATATATATATATATATATATATTTTTTTTTTTTTTTTTTTTTTTTTTTTTTGATTCCCTACAACCTAGAGTTTAAAAAAAAATGGTTTTAAGTAAAGTGTGATTTGCCAGGGGGGACGGGGATTTCCTTCTGGTCTAAACATCCCTGCTTCTGCTGAATTATTTTAATCCCCACACCCCTCCCTCCACAGTAGCTAATCAATGCTAGGCTACTTCACCAATAGACCATATCAAATATATAAAATAGAGATATGCAACAGGCACGTTTAAACGACAAACAAAATCAAAACCAGCGTTTCAGTTGTTCATTAGTTCCAGTGGCCTAATGCATGCACGGTTTTTCAAATTTCACAAAGCGTTTTGAGATTATTTTGAATAAAATATTGAAGTTTATAAGTGTTTTGGCACACCACGCCGAGTGGCCCTATGCATTTTTCTAAAGTCGGGTTTCATTCTGGCAATTTATTTTTCACATTACAGCTAAAATAACTTAATAGGCGACTCCGTACTTTTTTGGTCATACAGATAAGAGTAGAGTAGCTTACATCGTTCAAAACTGTAAACTTGTATTCATATTATTAGGCTAACGACAACAGTTTATCTGTCGTCTCTGTCTCCGGGAACTGCGCGTCACAAAAATGAACCAAAAGCCGATTCAGCTCAGTCACGATAAGAAATCGGCTATGTCTAAAGTCTTTAAATGTCTAAATATTTAGGCTAATAAATGTTATCTGATTATGTAATCCATATGAAAACGAGAGGTACAGAGGATCTATACTCAATGTAAGCGCTTCCCAATGAGAAAATGACAAGACAAGGGTGAAAATCTCGCTCCATTTTGTAGGCTAAATCGCCCTGAATTAAAATGTAAAAACAGATCAAATAATTTATTTGTCGAAATGTTGCGATACTGTTTCATTTAAGTTCATAATTATTCTATAAATGTTATTTAATTTAGCAGCATTACCACGAAGCACCGTGGTTCGATATTTATTTGAATAATAGCTACAAAAAAAAAACTTAATTAATTGCATGCCTGGTTAAGGATCCAAAGATCCCTGTAGAATAATATCAGTGTTTCCCCTAAGATTTTTTTCAGGGGGGGGGACTGCTAGTGTTGCGGAGCGGGCGTGTTACGGATACGTGGTGTAATTTTTTTAGTAATCAAAAAGCATGTCTAATTAATTGAAATCATGTATTATGAATCATTAAACTTATACAACATTTTTTCTTTTAAATCTATGAAAAAAGTCACTATTTCTGTGTTGTGTTTTTTCTGGTAATAAAATGAAGACATAAAACACAAATTGTATCATTTATCATCAATTTTAATCATATGCAATTAAAGAAACTTTTTGTCAAATAACGTGCTGCACAATGAGCTTTAGGCTACTGTTAAAATTCAAACATGGAAGAAAAATATATTATTTTGTAAAAAATGTAGTTTTGATCATTTATTTGGATTAGTGTTAGTACATTGGGACATATCTAAATTCTACAGTACAACGGTAATATATTTCTGTAAAGTTAAACTGAACTTTTATTTTGACGGGTTGCCGTGAAGACCTTTTGAGTTTCTGTGTGTTTGTCATGATGTTAGTTTTTCTCAAATGAAGCGGTTAAATGATCACGAAGTGACATTCAGAGTGGATCTAGAGCCTGGAGAGGAAGTTCATGCATTTGTGTCTTCAAATAGGCAAAAAAACAGCGCAAGCGTCACACGTACTTCAGTGTGTGTGTGTGTGTGGTAAATGAAACTGCACGTAAAGTTGTCTGCACCATTCATTCACACAGAACATGCAGGATGCGTATTTAAATAGTCTTTGTGGTTTAATATTCACACACACTAGTCTATATCTCGTTTTGATTTCAAGTGTAATGAACTGCTTTCTATTAATCAGGCATGAAAACGGGTCAGGGGTGAAAAAGGTGAGAAGGAAATAACCCCTCTAGGGGGGTCCGGGGGCATGCTCCCCCGTAAGAAAATTTAAAATATTCCATATTTTAAAGCATCAATCTGATGCATTTTGAGATGCATTTTTTGCCAACCTGGGGAGAGCTGGAGAAACTTAACTTCAGCCATTAGTCAAAAATATTATGGCCTCCGTAGCGTTAGCTAATAATAATAATTTTTTTTTTAAAAGACCGATACCGATCCGTTACCAACGCAGTTTAAAAAAAAAAAAAAGTAGAATTTCTATAACTGTGTGTTGAACTGATAATCACTCTTTTGTGTGTTAAACACAATCTACTTAATACAGACAACTTCCTTATAAAGAAAAACAACAACAACAAAAAATATGATCATAAACTGACAAAAATTATATTATAAACTAGATTAGTGGGTAACTCAGTAAAATTTAGTCTAGAAAAACAATAATTTTATAAAATCAGAACATTTAGTGAAAAAAATATATTTAGTGGGGAACAAATAAGAGACAATAAGTGTAGCACTAAATCTGGTAAAACGTTACACATTGCTCTTTGTATTGTTGTAAAATACATTCATGAAAAACAAGATAAAAATCAAAAAAGATCAATTATTTTATAGTCTACTATAAAATTAAGAAAATATATATAGCACAAATGTATAGCACAGCTGTTTAATGAGGCAGCAACATATGATAGGATAGGGCAGAACAGAACAAAAAATACTATTAATAATCTTTCATTGCGCAAAAGTATTATGATATGATTATGAAAGACTCCAATAGAGTGCTGCACACAGCGCTTATGCGCATCCCGGACGCTGATGCGCTTGAGGCAACACGAGTCACAGCGCGCAGCTCTTCGAGTACGCAGTGAAAAGTTCAAAGCACAAAGGAAATACATATCGATGCATAGTGTATTATACAGTATCTATCTATGCAATAGTTTATTGAGCCTTTTCTTTTAACAGTTTTAAATTTCAGTTACTGTGCGCGTGAAGAACAATGATAGTGCTCTCCAGTGTTGTGATCTAGACACGCGGTAAAGGAACATGATTGAGGTACTACAGCAAGATAGTCAATTTATGCGAAACCACAGAGCTTTATCTACAGATCAAGTATAATAATATTAACATTTAATTATCTTGGAGAGAGAGTTCATCGTTGCCGAACGCGACGCGCTGTGCTGTTTGAATGCTGAATGACTGACGACGCACTGTTTGAACACTGAATGTAGAATTACTGACAGCCGCAGCTGAGGGAAAAGTTTACGTGAACTTGAATTTAATGACTTAAATATTCATTTCTATCTCACATTATACTATAGTATGGCTTCATATATATTATACACCCGGCGAATTTCGCCAAAAGGTGAGTGATTTTCATGTCTGAAATTTATTCCTCAAATTTTTTTTACAAATTCTGTGAAATTCTGCGTTATACAGTAAATTCCGTGGATTTCGTCAGCATTTTAGGGGGGACTGGATTTCGTCAGCATTTTTACGAAAAATGCGGGCCGCCCCCCCAAAACAATGGTAGGGGAAACACTGAATATTGCTTTTTGTTCATGACAACACATTAACATGCGTTTTTTTCAGATTATATTTAGTTTTGCTTGGAAAAGATAGGCCCAAACCAGTTTTATTTCATCAATTATTGAAATAATGAAATATTTAGTAATAAACTTTTATGACAGAAATATCACTAGTCTACATGTAACTTAAATCATTTAATTCCTTCATTATCAACACTGTCTAGAACAGCGATTTAAGTGTGAATTGCGACTTCTCTTTGTGTTAAGTCAGCCTCAGACTCCGATAGCCTGTGGGGGGTTGGAGGGACAGTTGCTGGACAAAGGTGTTAATGTTCCTCTTTCATATGGAGAGTGTCGGATAGCCAGCCTGATGAGCAGGCAAAATTATTGTAAGGATAAATCTGTGTCCAAATGTAGGCCCCATATCTTATTAAATTATAAATATTGTAGTTTATTTATTGTAGCCTATTTAAAGTTTTTTTTTCACACAAAATTTCAATTGAAGTTATTGTAAGGTGAATTCAACAAGCCATGCTGTGTTTTTGAAGCAACAATTAAAGGCTAAATATTTTTTTCGTGATTTGTATGGCTGACACGCAGCGACATATACAGTATTATCAGCTGTATGATGTGTTTTTACATGTTTTTAAATGTTTAATTTCGAGAGAGACCCGGCGGGTGCAGCGAGGGAGACTAAATAAACTTGCTAAAAAGAGATCCAGCGCGAGAGAGGCAAAGAAAAACGCATGTTTTTAATTTAATTAGGCTATGTTGCTTTGGACAATTTTCGTTTTGTACTGTTTTAATTGTTTAATTTAGCTGTAATTTCTTTGGCAATACAAATTTAAAATGTCGCAAGAATAAGATTAGCCTAGTGTTTCTTATTTTGCATCGCAAAATAAATAAACTCTAAACTCGATGCAATCCTGTTTAAAAAAAAAAAAAACTGTCCCGACAGTTTATTTAAACCTTGAAATGTTCGAACTTGGTTTCAAACTTAAGTAATTTAAGTGTTCTTTTACATTACACAATAATTTAGCAGACTAAAGACGAGCTTCTTCATTTTCATTTTCTGATGCAATCGGCTGACAATCTTCCTTCATCAGTTTTTGTCGTTTGTGCAGCGGCTGCAGTTCTACGGGAATGTAGCAAATGTTGTAATGATAATTAAACAAAACTCTTGACTTTAAATAAGTAAACAGTTACCTATTTAAGCATCAAGAAGGTAACATATAAACGCTGTTGGCCAACATCGGTTAACATCATGTATGCTACATTGAGATACGATCTCGGGTCGATTGAAGCTCTTTGAATCTCGAGTTGTTGCGTTAACCACTGAGCTACCGTCTGTATTCTGTTCGAAAGCCTCATTGATGTAGCCTAAATGTTTTTATTGCAATGTTTTATGTTGAATTGTTTTCATTATTTATTCAATTTAATTTTAGTAGCCTAATTTCAGCATTGTGATTATTAATTATTTTAACTACGTTTCACTTGAATTCATATGCTACCAGCTTTCAATCGCTCTGAATGCGCGGCAGCAGATTACGCAATAGAGAGAATAAACGAACACTTTTCAGAGTCTATGATTGTAGCGCCTCTTAGCGGTAAAAGGCAGCAAATACACCACACATTTTACCGCCGCGGTGGAACGGCTGATGTGGGCGTTGTCATGGCTTGCCTCAACATTTGCGTTTGAATACCGCGCGTCCTCCGTGGGCGTGTCAGATTAACGCGTAATGAAGTGTAATGAGCTGGGGAAAAAAATACTGAAATCACTCTCTTTTCATACAGATTACATAAACAGAGAATATTTGTTTTTTATATAAATTACTTCATTGAAAAGAAGAGAATTCAAGCTTCATAAAGAAAAATCTCTCGTGCCTGTATGACAAGTATTTGCGGAGTTATAGTTAATCTTAGGACGCGTTTCAGAATGGACTTCACCGACAGAGAGAAGGCAGAACTTGCATCATGTTTATTTTTCTTTATTTGTCGAAAAGCACAAGACTTTGTTTTTATTGTGAGTATACAGAAAAATAATAGACACTTAACATGATCGATTGATGTATACCACTTATATTTAAGATCAAAATCAACAGAGTATTTTGAGTCTCTTTTGCACTGATAAGAAAAAAAGCAAGACAATCGCGCCGGCGCGATAGCCGACCTCAGAGGGTTAAGTGACTACATTTAACGCCCTTCCGATATTATCCTTGTTTTCGCATGGGCCCGGTTGCAGTCTCTTCTTTTCTGTAGCCACTCCGAAGTCCGAACGAAGTCTTTTGTATTTTAAAACGGGTGAGTCTCCAGTTGTCACTGGTGATTGTCGTTTGAACCTTTCTGGATCCGCCATCAAATTGATAAGTTTAATTATATCAAGTGCTGTGAGAAAAGGCTATAAATCTCCACCTCCAACATCCTCACAATATAGCCTACTAGCAGAGACACCTTTATGTGTACAGATGTGACGTAATGACGCAAAGACATGCTTGAATTTCCCGTGGAAATCCACCAGTACCACTGGAATTAAAAACATTACAAGCTTACCGTTTTGAATCAAGCTAAGGCAAGCAGATAGTTTTGAACACTGGCTGGTTATGTACTTGCTCAAATTTATTTTGGATAATTTTTAACCCAAAAAAGTTATGGAATGCATCTTTCAGTTTAAAATGTATATTTATCTTGTAACATGTGACAACATCCAGCCTAATTTAATGGCTAACCTTTCTGTCCAACATGATGGGGCCCGACTCCTTTCAGGTAGCGGATGCTGGTGCTCTTGTCTTTAGGGTTGGTCGGGTTCTTCTTGGTGTGTCTGAGCACTTTGGAGAAGGCCACTTTCAGATGCTGCTCAACTGTGGTCAAGTGGAAATACCTATGCAGAGACAACATTTAGCCCTGAACACTCACTGCCACCATGCTTAAAGAATTGAGTATGGAAGGAGACACACTTGGTGTTGAAGTACATCAGTGTAGTAAGGAGAGTGGATGGAGAATGAGCTCCCAGCTGCTTACACTCCCATAGCATCTCCTCTGTCACATGACTTGGGATAATATAGCCTGGCAAATACAACGAAAATTAACATACACTCCACAAGACTCCAAAGCAGATGATTTCAAATCACACACACTTCTTACCAAGAGGGTGAACACTGGGCCTCCACTCCTCGAGAATTTTGTGTAAACACTGACAAAACCGGCTGTAGTACTGATCAGAGAAGATGTCGTCTACCCTACCGTTCTCAAACATGTACTAAACGTAAACAAGAAAAGGAAATCGGCTTATTAAAACTAAAGATCCAACAGAATCAGTAGAAACAAAAAGGCAGGCATTACATAAGGAGAAATACGACATACTTTCTGTATACATAAAAATACATAGTATAGTGAATCAGGCTCAAACGGCTCCCCCTCCAGCCCACGAGACTCTTGGGTCATCAGAGACAGAGCCAAGTTCAACTCGCCCACTGAACTTGAGACAAGATCGTCCTGGAAGCGCAGTGGCTGTCGACCTGCAGAGAGATATTAATAAACATCACTAGAGGCTTGACAAAAATAGTTCCGTTTTGGCTATGGACATGTTTCAGGGAATGAAATTTAAGACTTAAATAGATATGGAAAAAAAATGTAAAGCAATTTTGCAACAAAAAATATTTTATATGCACTACTGTTCAAAAGTTTGGGGTCAGTAAGATTTATTTTTATTTTGTTGAAAAGTTTCTTATCTTGTGAAATATTACAATTTAAAATTAGATTTGGAAATATATTAAAATAAAATAAAAGTAATTTATTCATTTGGCACTCAAACAATGTTTGATTTTTTTTTATCAATGTTGAAAACAGCTGTGCTGCTTAAAGGGTTAGTTCACCCAAAAATGAAAATTAAGTCATTAATTACTCACCCCCATGCTGTACTAACCCCGTAAGACCTTCGTTCGTCTTCGGAACACAAATGAAGATATTTTTGATTAAATGTGACAGCTGGATCACTCCTCCATAGGCTCCCTAAGGGAATGAATCCTGACGGCCCAGAAAGTGAATGAAGAAAATGTTTAAATATTCCATGTCACAACAGTGGCTCAACTATAAGTTTATCAAGCGACGAGAATACTTTTTGTGCGGAAATAAAACAAAAATAACGACTTTATTCGACTATTCCTTTTCTTGCTTGTAGGCCTGAAACGAGACTTCAAGAGATTTCCACGACGCATGCGCGAGAATTGCGATCTCCTTCAACTACTTCAGTTAAGTTCTCGCGCGTGCGTCGTGGAAATCTCTTGAAGTCTCGTTTCAGGCCTACAAGGAAGAAAAGGAATAGTCGAATAAAGTCGTTATTTTTGTTTGTTTTTTCGCACAAAAAGTATTCTCGTCGCTTGATAAACTTATAGTTGAGCCACTGTTGTGACATGGAATATTTAAACATTTTGTTCATTGACTTTCTGGGACGTCAGGATTCATTCCCTTAGGCAGCCTATGGAGGAGTGATCCAGCTGTCACATTTAATCAAAAATATCTTCATTTGTGTTCCGAAGACGAACGAAGGTCTTACGGGGTTGGTACAGCATGGGGGTGAGTAATTAATGACTTAATTTTCATTTTTGGGTGAACTAACCCTTTAATATTTTTGTGTCACATTTTTTTCAGGAAACTGTGATGACTAGAAAGAACAAAAGAAAAATAACAGCATTTATTTGAAATCTTTTGTAACATTATAAATGTCTTTACTGTCAGCTTTGGTCAATTTATTGCATCCTTGCAGAATAAAAGTAGTTCATTTCTCTTCATGTTTTCTAGTTACAGTTCTTAGCTGGATTAATTCATGAATTACACTATTCATGTTTATACATGAAAACAGCAAACAACATTTTTTACAAGTTTACTTTTTCTATACTTTTCAAGTTAGGTATTTAAGAAATTAAATAGTGACTATAAAAAATTTAATACATTTTAAACGGATGCGTAAACACTCTAGTGACCATGAGAACTAAAACAAATCAATAAGAAAGAACTACTAATAGAGGGTATATGCACATTATGTCACCGTCGGCTGGAGTGACTGCGGTTACGCCCACTGAGTGGCAAAAAGACTGAAAGACATCTATAACAGGAAAGAGCTTTGTGATTGACTGTACAAAACAGATTTGACAAGAAATCTGAGGTATATTTTTACAGACTGCCAAAGGCTACAGAAAAGCAAACATATTGCTGCAATTCACAGAAACGACTGGACTCGTGGAAACGTGGATTTGCAGTTATCATTTTGAGTCAATATTCTGAATTTAGGGGTAAAATCATTCCCTTTATATTGTATTGTTATATATTGTATGGACAACTTAATATAATTAAATATTTAAAATGTATTTATTTAATATTTAAATAAACACTGACGAAAACTATACACGTTTTAGAGCTGGACGATAAATAAAACATTTATACAAGTTAAGGCTGCACGATTAATCGCAATTTCTATGTAATCGCACTAAAACCAATTTGGCTTATCGTGATTTTGAAATCGAAAAAGGCTGTGATTATTTTTTATGCGCAGCTTGTCATTGATGTATGGCTCTGTAAACGCTGTTCCATCTGAAAGCACTGAGGGTTTGAGTCACTTATAACGTGCATTTTAAAAAGCAACACACATCAAACATCTTTCCAAACATGAGAAGCATTTATGAACCTCTTGTCCAACAAAAGACAACA
Source organism: Tiaroga cobitis (assembly GCA_030578255.1). Classification (NCBI taxonomy): domain Eukaryota; kingdom Metazoa; phylum Chordata; class Actinopteri; order Cypriniformes; family Leuciscidae; genus Tiaroga; species Tiaroga cobitis. The sequence goes on along the minus strand of CM060601.1, from coordinate 33,127,024 downwards.
TTTAATAACATGCTTTTACTCCAAACTCACTTCATAACGACAGTTGAGCATCCTTCTGTGAGATGTGGCTTCTTACACAGAAATGTTTATTAGTCATGTTTAATCAATCAAAACGTTTCAATCTTCTGTTTATTCAGTTACAGCGATGATGCCCGATAGGGATTTCCTGGAATGATGAGCGTAGTAATTGTTCGGCAGGGCATATTTGGCGTGTCTGCGCGAGAGCGCCTTCTGGCGTTCAGATGGAACAACATTTACTAACAATCAGCCATGCTGCACTGACAAGCTGCGCATAAGATAAATCGCAGCCTTTGCCAAATCGCGTGCGGTTTCATTGCGATTAATTGTGCGGCCCTAATACAAATGATCACCCAGATTTACCCACGATTCGCTCACAAGAAAGAAACAAACTCACGTCCAATAGGAGCCAGCTTATTTTGTTCATTCTTGTCCAGTTCAGCATTTTTGCGCTGAACCCAAAGCCTCCACACCTCCAGTCCTTCCTCAGGCTTCAGGGTGTTGGGGAGGATCAGCTCAGCAGGAGGTTCCACTTGTGGCTCCGACTCTGTCTGTGCCTGATAAACACAGTACATCATCATTGACATTACTTTGCCAAAGAAGTTATACACATTTTTCACCACGGTTAAATGCACATCACCAAAAACTGCTAAATTATTTGAGATAGCCTGGGAGCTATGAATACTTAAGCATGCAGGATTCCTCCTAGAATGTGTTTACCTGTAGGTGGAGCTGTTGTTCCTGAGCCTCTCCATCCTGCATGTGCTGATGCTGTTGCTGCGGATCCCATATATGAAGGGCCTGCGTTGTCCCAGAGTAAGTGCCCCCTACAGTCTGCACTGCTACAGGGATGTGAATGTTTCCATTCATAAACTGTGCTGGGAACAGCGAATGTACAACTTCCTCCTGAGTGGTCAATCCCGAGCCAGACACTGGAACGGCCACTGCTCCGCCAGCCTGAGACGCACCAATTATCATCTTGTCTTTGTCTTTATCAGTATGCGAGGCCTGTACCTGCACGGTGCTGTAGGCCTCCTGAGGTATGGCAATGTGGGCCACGCCTTGCTGCTGTGGGCTCGAGTACACAGGTATGGTCCAGGTCTCACCGGCTGGGCCTGTGATGGTACCAGTGGTACTGTAGAGATGAGTGCTGTCAACGGTCAGCAGATCTGGTCGAAGTGACAAGTAGCCCTGCTGTTGGCCCTGTGGGATGGCCAGTACAGTAGCCAGCTGCTGCCCTTGAGGAAGCGAGTAGGACACAACTGTCGGAACGTCCACCTTGCGTTTCTTCGCAGGCTGGAGGACAGCAGGTGAGGCTCCAGGTCGTCTATCTACCTCCCTGGGAGAGCCCTGCTGCTGAGGGGGGGACAGAGCCTCCACAGTCTGAATTTGAATCTGCTGGCCTCCGGCAACCGCTGCCACTAGCTGGGCCTGGATCTGAGAAACACACCCATGTTACAATATGAATCTAAAATGCATAAACTGTAAAAGGTGATCCTGTTTTGGTGTGCATTACCTGTTGGTGTTGTTCCTCTGTAAGTTCTCCCTGTTGTACCAGCTGTGTTGTGGTAATTCCTTGTAACTGCTGATGGGTGGGAGACGCCACCTGAAGCACCTGACCCTGCTCACCCTGGATCTGCACCTGCCAATGAGGAGATGGAGAGGCATTTACAGCAGGGAACAACAAGAAGGATGGCCCGCTGGCCTGGAGTAAGGTGGTTTGCCGTGTATGTCATTGTTTTTCGGAAAAATGTGCACGTTGGTGTGTATTTTTATTTTTTGTAAAAGAAAGAATATATATTTTTAATGAACAAAAAACTGATTTAGTGTTCAAAAAAACATTTCTTATCAATGTTTAAAACTGTTGTTGTGCTTAATTTTTATATATATATATATATATATATATATATATATATATATATATATATATATATATATATATATATATATATATTTTTTTTTTTTTTTTTTTTTTTGTGGAAACCGCAAAACAAGTTTTTCTGGATTTTTTTTTTAGGAATATATATTTCAAAAGAATAGCACAAAACGGCAAATATTTATTTGAAATAGAATTTGTGTAACATTTTAAATGCCTTTACTGTCACTTTTGATATACTTAATGCATACTTGATGAATAAAAGTAACTATTTATCTAATACATTTTTTTTAAAAGGAGTCATGAAGTGCATTTTTTAAGGTCCACTTATAACGCCAGCAAGATTTTTACATCAAAAACTATAATTTAGAATATTCTCTATTTTCTATCCTGTTTTTGACCCTCTCTTTGAAACACTTTGATGGGCGTGCCACATTCAAGACTTGGAAGTAAACACCTACCAGTAGTATTGTATTTTACTACATTAGGGTTGAAACGAAGATGCTACAGAAAGGTGTTTATATAGTAACAGTTGAAACACTTGCCAACTGTGAAACATTTAAGGATATTACACATGCTTTATAAGTAATGGTTGTGGCAAATAAAGTTTAAGTCATTTTTATATTCATCGTTCATGATTTTCAGTAAAATGAGTTCATATCAAACAAACTGTATCAGACAAAGCAACAGTGGCACACAGTAAAAACACTGTTACATTACTGTCGGATCCAATGTAGTAGGCACAGCGTCTTTTTTCCCCAATCTTTTAGAAAACCCTGCAACGAACTGTGTCTTGCTTAAAAATGAATCCCCGCAGTAAAATGAAGCAAACAAATGAACAGTCTTACTGACGCAATCATTGACATTGTTAAAAAAAAGTTCATCCGCGCTTTCCTAATGTTAGGATCACAAGGATGGCAATGCAAAGACTATTTTTCCACAACTTGGCACTTCAAAACAGCTTGTAATCCTCTGAGGCATATCTATGGGTTTGTTGCTGGAGTAATCTAATGTTTGGATCTCTCTACAACATGTCAAGCGCAAATTGGTAGGCGGGGCTAAAGAGGTGATGATGTAGAAGTGGTTGTTGATCTTCTACTGCAGAGGCGGTCTTTCATCAAACCATGATGTCATACTGACTGAGACAATACATTTTCCAAAACGAGTCATTTTGGGAGCTTGGTTTCAATAAAAGCTGTTTTTGGACTAACAAGGACGTTTTGAGTTCTGAAACTTGCAGGATATTTTCATAGTATTTTGAATACCCTTTATATGTAAAAAAAAAAAAAAAAAAAAATCAAGGAAAATTTGACTTCTCAATTCATGACCCCTTAAAATGTAATCTCTTTACTTCTAAAACAATACATGGCCAACATCTTTCTGTAAAAGGTGGTAAGTTCACACTGCACTTGAGATGCCCACAAATTATAACATTATCCTTAAAATACAAGCAGCTCCAAAGCAACCATAAGGGCAACCAAAATGTTATAGTCCCAGGACAGAAAAATCTGATAAAAATCAGTTACAGATTTTTCTGTGGTTAAAAAATATATATTCACTGCTAAATTACACAACACAAAGCAGACATTCTATCAACAAAGGAAGGATAATCAGCACGATTGGCAGCACCGTCCGTCATGCCTGAAACTCATGATCTAGCCTACACTGTAGCAAAATAAATAAAAAGAATTACACTCCATTCAGAGGGGAAAAAATGCCCTGTAGGAAACTTACAAAAATGCACTTCTTCATAGTTCATCCAAAAGTGAAAATCCAGTCAGCACTTACTCATTGTTTTAAACCTGTATGACTTTCTTCTGCGAAACACAACAGAAGATATTTCAAGAAATGTCTGTGTTCTTTCGTTCATACATTCCATGTCAACTCTCACCAAAACTGTTTGGTAACCAGCATTCTTCAAAATATCTTATTTTGTGTTCCTAAAAAGAAAAGTCATACTGGTTTGGAACGACATGATGGTAAGTAAATGCCAGAATTTTGGTGAACTATCTCTTTTTTATTTTGCAGTATTTATTATAAATGCTTTATCCATGCACATTGTTGTTATTTTTTTCCAAATTCCTGTGCCCTCGTGATTTTTTAAATCAAAATAACTTCCACTTCCTCTTGCAGTGACATCTTTTCTCTTCTCTGTTGATGTGTTTTCTGTCGGGAGGGTGGAACAACCTGTCACTTACGTGAGATCACAGTAATAGCAAACCACAATGATCCAATCAATTCCCAAAATACATGATCCAACCCTAAATTTGTTCTTGTTCAAGGAGCCGTTTCACTCGGTACATACGTCACAATTAGGGGTGTCACGATTCCCCAAATCCTCGATTCGATAAAATTTTCAATTCTAAGGTCACGGTTTGATTCGATTCTCGATTTTTACATTTATTTTTTTTAAAGCACAGGTTGCTCTGTCATTTTTAAACTAGACTTTTATGCAATATAATATCTGACCTTTGTTCGCAATGTACCACACTACATTGTCAAATTTAAAACAATTATTAACAACATAAATGTAACAATAACTTATATCTTCAGTCAAATGGAACTTAAGCAAAATTATCTGCCATCTAGTTTCTCTTTTGTAACTGCAGTCTTCTTCACAGAAGATTGTAACGACCGTGACTGTGTATTTACATGCATTACATTATTGTGCGGTGCGAGAGAATGAGAATGATCACATCATTAATGATGTGCGCTATGCATGATGACATTGTTGAGTTGTGTGAGATTTGAGATGAGAACCACAGTAGATGCTAAGCGTGCTCTACCTTTTTGTTATACGCTGTTTATTAATTTATTTTATGACGCTAAGAAAGAGTAATCTCTCATGTATGGGAGGATCGTGTTGCCTGTGTACTTGCCATTAAATGTGCGTAATACAGCCTTTCCGTCTTTAAGCTTCCATCGATTTCACCAGAGTTGTCCTGGTCAAGCGTTACAAGATGACATTCAAGTTCACAACAAAACAAACAAAAAGTTGTTGGTTTAACAGATAAATCTATGTATTTGTGGTGCCTGCGGAGATGCCCTGCCATGATAGTCGTGCTGCCAGGGGAAGAATATGGTACACGCATATAGCAGAGCTTGCAAACTGTGGCTTTATTGAAGTGCGAACGTTGTCAACATAACTCACTGGAAATCCCAAAAACGTCCACACCGGCGACTTCAATGAAAGAGTAGGGGGTTCAAGTTCTGTCGATGGGTCTCCTGCATCTGCAGTTCCCATGCTATCTTTGACAGGCTGTAGATAAGTTAGAGGAGGTTGACTCGCAGGACTTCAACACGCATGTATTTCCGCTTGGCACGCCGACCGGACGTGACATGGGGGCGTGGCAGCATCGACGATTCCATTCCAAGTTCGAGATTGTGACTTCATTTCGGTCGAATTCGATTTAAAATTGAAATCGTGACACCCTTAGTCACAATAGAGAAGAAAAGACTATCGCAACATGCATTTCATGCAGACTTTTGTCCAACAACCACAGTTTGCTTGGTAATCGTTGTATAATTGCCCTGTAGATAAGATGCAGAAAAACAGAAAACAGAATGACAGAGTCATACCTGTACTTGGATCTGCTGTTCAGATGCTTGATGCACAGCTGCAGCCAGCTGGGGGGAGATCTGTGTAGAAGTCACCTGCACCTGCGCAAAGATAAAACAGAAATGTGACTACTAGTTTTTAACTTCTTAAATCACAACTAAAACAACAAGGAAAAGTGATTCTATTCATACCGGACATGCCAGCTCCAACAATGACCCTGCCACCTCTGTGCTGTCCGTGTAGATGCAGTTGGCACCCTGCTGGTACACCATAGTGGTGGTGGTGCCGGTGGTCTGCTGACTGAACTCCTGCAGCACCTCTGGGCCTTTGGAGGCCAGCGACTCCAGAAACTCTTTCATGCGGTGCTGAGGTATAGTGCGCGCCTTTTGCCGCACATACTCGTCGAACGAGATTGCACCGCCTTCAATGGGCTCATTCATGACAGGTCAATCCACCCTGCACAGGAGCCTGGAACACAAGGAAGGGGTTTAAATGATAACACACTACCAGTCAAAATTTGACAAAAAAAATAATTTATGTTTCTCATGATCTTTGAAGCACTACAAATTAAAAGCATTATTATTCTTTGGGATAATACAGTTCTAATTATTCATGAATTTTGGCATTTATGTTTATATAGATTATTATTGAACTCTCATTTAGTCACAGCTCAAAACCATCCATACATATAAACATGAAACAAGTCAATACAGGTAAATAATATTAAGCATTTTAAGTGAACCTGGAAAATAGTAATAAGATATTTTGTATCACTGCTAGTTCTACATTGATTCAGTACAATCTCTCCACATGATGTAGATCTAATTTAATTCTGAATAATGCACCAGCACCCAATCATAAACATGAAATCTGGATGCCTCCTTGTGCAGTTTAAATAGAACTGTATTGTGATTTAGTAGTATGAAGAGCTATGTGTATTAAGCTGGAAATTAATTCAGATGGAAATAACGTTAGCCTTTAACCTTGCTGGACTTTGGACCCCCTCGAGCAAAATAAATTAGTTGCACTGAGTTTGTTCTCAACTCACAAAGTAAATTCTGAACGATCAAATATTACCTTTTTAAATCAGTTGACATGAGCAATAATTAAGATTGTAACGTTACGTGACTGTAAACTAGCTCTGTTTATGGTCAATCGCATTCTGGACCATTCAGTGCTTTTGCCTAGAACATATGCTAGCATAAATGCTAACTCGCTACCCTTTGTCAAATGAAACTTTGAAACTACAAAAAAATGTGAAAGGACTTGGATTACGGCATCAAATATATGTATGATATGCTGCTATGTGATATTAGCCGTTATTCCCAGGGTAAATGCGGCAACGCGCGCGCAGTTGAATGGCTAGCGTGAGCTTGCGTGCTAATCCTCCCATGCTACCTTAAATAAAAGCCAAAGCAATTTCCGCCAAAACACGCCGTTCAAAAAACAAAAACCCCACTAAAGCTGAACTAAATCTGACCGTGCACATGTGAAGTCCGTTTGCTTTGCTATATCTCGTTATTTTTTCACTCAAACACATTTGTCTTTATTTAAGTGCGATTTATGTCGTGACGTGTGCTTATTCTGCTACACACATAAATGAAACGGTTAAAACCCCGCTGCGGCCAAGTGCAAATATGTCCTACCGTATTGAAAAATACACAAACGCGCTGCTTGGACGGCTTGGAAGGCTGTAAATGTTTTTTTTTAATAATGATGTTTGCGATAGAGCTGACGGAAGTAGGCCTGCTGTGACAGCGCAAGACCCCGGGCTGTCCTGTAGCGTGAAGGCGGGGACGAAATCGCAGCTCCCCCTTCCGGCTCCACTGCTGCCGCACGCACATTCACAATGCCATGAACGCGGAGCACAGTGTTGCCAGATCATGCCAGATCGCGAAATTTTAATTTATATACAATTTTCTTTATGAGTAATAAAAAACATCCAAGTTTGTAGTGAAGAAAATCAGGGAGTACATTGATCGGGAACCCATGTATTCAGCTCAATAATCAACAGAGAAACGATTCAATTTGTAACACTTTTTATATAGAAAAACAGAATGAACAATTTGATAATCAAAAAGCATAAAAATAACAATACAACCATTATGTAGACAACTTAAAAATACAATATTTAGCAAAAAAAATTTATATAGAAATTCTAAAGTAGGCCTAATACTAAAGTAATAAAGTGATTGATAAATGCATTTTAATACCCATTTTCTAACAATGATGAATATTAAAAATGTGGCTGTTGTTAGTAGTAGGAGTAGTATTAAAGGGATACTCCACCCAAAAATGAAAATTCTGTCATCATTAACTCACCCTCAAGTTGTTGCAAACCTGTATGATTTTCTTTCTTCTGCTGAAAGGAGAAGATATTTTCAAAGGAAGATATTTTGAAGAACGATTGGAACTTTGGCACCATTGACTTCCTTAGTATTTTTTTTCTACTATGGAAGTCAATGGTGCCAAACAACTGTTTGGTTCCAACCGTTCTTCAAAATATCTTCCTTTGTGTTCAGCAGATGAAAGAAACTCATACAGGTTTGCAACAACTTGAGGGTGAGTAAATGATGATACAATTTTCATTTTTGGGTGGAGTATCCCTTTAATATGAATTGTATGAACTGAACAGGTAGCGACTGATCATTATAATGAATAATAATAATATGATCATTCTAATATTTTCTCGTATTATTATTATTATTTTAACAGTCCACAATCGCTTATAATGTAGCGGACGTGGCAACACTAGTTTCAGCTCGTCAGCAACCTGCACGGGTGCGCGCATTCGCTCTGTATGGCACTTTATGTTAACGGCTTCACTGTAGAATAAAATACAGACCTACTACGCTGCCATTGCTATGATTTTGGGATAACTTATGTTACACTAATATGATGAAACGCATTATAAAGGCTGTAAATTAGACGCCAGTCCCCCAGCCGCCCCATTGGTTTGTTTTCCATACTTTCTGTGGAACAACTGCTTATGATTGCATTGTAAAATACTTTGCCTTTATTAATGAGAGTAATTTTAAAGAAATATATAGAAAAGACTGACTTAAAAATCAATTGAAAAAAATATTTTATGTAGCCTATTATAAATACGTTGCGTGTCATAATGTAGGCCTAGGCTACATAACAGAGCGAGATGAAGTTGTAAAAAAGTCATTCAGTAGGCTACAGGCTATGTCATTTCAGCGTGCTTGTGCCTTTAAGCGAAGCTTTATTCGCTCCAGTCCGCCTTAAAGTGCTAAGCATGTGTCTGTGAGGGCCTCCCCCTGGTTGCCCTGCAAAAGCCTGCCTGACTGAGCTCTTAAGGTGGACCGGGTGAGATATGCTGTTTGTCGTATGTAATATGACTGTTATGAGTTCAGAAAGAGTTAATTCCCACGGTCTCTCTCTTAACCCCACAATGACCTTGTCCAATAATTTGAATAAATGTATAACTCTTCACAAGCCATTTAATAATATACATATTATTTCTCAGCAGAGCACATTTATAAATATCAGAAAATCAGTTGCCTATCATGTGAAATCAAATATCTAATTCTATATCCTCGTTTTTGCAAAGAGCTGCACATTAAACTATTTATGACAGTATCCAATAAATGTTTAAAATCAAGAATTAAATTTAACAAACACATGCCAAACAAACTATAGAAACCATTTTTTATACTGCAGTTGCCATAACTGGATAAAACGAGAAAAAAACTGCTTGGAATATTGTGACATTTTTACATAATAGAACTATATAGATATTATATATAGATAAAACTATATTTTGTAAAAAAAAATATAATAATATAATAATTATATATATATATATTATTTTATTATTATTATTATTCAGATTATTCAAGCTCATCTATTCAAGCTGCCCCAATATATGTATGCCTTAAAATGATGAAAAGACCTCAAGCCAATAACTTATACCAGTATGGTTATATAAATGCATTTTAAATATATATTTTTTTGTGTGTGTGTTTTTATTTGCATACAATTTGCGTAGAACCTCTTTGAACACCTACAAAAGAATAATATACTCATAGCATTATTGGTTTTACTTCAATATTATTTTTGCCATACAGTATTATGTAAAATAATGTACATTGATTAAAAACCATTTTTACTTTGAACGTTTTAAGAAGGTAAAATCCCTCTTCTCTGTGTAGTTTTATGTGTGAGTGTTTGGCATTCAAAGAAGATCTGGTTAAATCCACCATGTTTTCTCTGCTAACACGTTAAGCCTCACATGGCAGGTAGCATCAAAAACCTAGTGACGGGTATTAGCCTAACATGGTCGAACTGGCAAAGGGGTCGGCACTAGTGATTTAAATAAAAATAAAAAACAATTAGGTGTGACAGAATAATATTTCATGGTAAATATATTATGTCAGCTGTGTGCTGGGATTTTTCTTGTTGTGTTTGCCTTCAGTATGCTTTGTCATAGGAACAGACTGGTTTAGTGAACTAATGGTCTTACTGAAATCCCTTATATTGAAGAGATTACCTTTACACATCTGTGATACCAGAAAGGAACAGAGACACACAATTGAAAGAGTAAGGTGTCTGTATTTTTAAAGACAGATATATATTTTATGACCTTGACTTGACATAATTTAATTTAAATTTTACACTGACATTTCAGAGCTCCTGAGGTTTGTAGCTTTTGTTGTTAGGATTGGGGATCAGAACCCTGTTCAAAGGTGTAAGTTCAGCAGGACATCAACCAGATGGCAGCAAGATTACAGTGAAACGTCAGGCAGGGCAGGCTGCACTATAAGCATCAGCACACAGATGCAGCAGTTTTAAGAAGACAACATTCAATGACGACAGCACCAGTAATACCTCAAAGTGATTCACATCTGAGAAATACTGAAAAGAAGCGTGATATTCACTTTACGGCTGACCTCAGGAACTTCAGGTAAGTGCTCAAAGGCTTCTGTGAGATGTATTTGGAGTTTCTGTTTTGATTCTAACAAATCTTTGTAGTCAATTTTGCATACAAGGTAGTCCATCAACAGTAAGCTGGAAAGGTAGACATTTACACAAACATTTAAACAAATATTTACTGTATCAAAACAATAGGAATAAATAAATATGAATGGTTGAATCTAGTTTTGATGATGTTACCTTTTCTATTTTGTATATATAATGTTGTATATTGCTGTTTGTTGCACACTTAAGTCATCATTACAGTTATAGCCTATATTTGATATTTTTAACATATTAACGATATATAGGATGGCACTATATTTTTAAAGGTAATTTGTCAATTTCAGTAACAGCCTTCACACCTAAACCTATTTAATTTAAGTAAACCTTTTAAATTATTGGCTCATCAACTCTTAGCAGGTCATATATGTTCACTTGAGAATGCTGTTCACTCAAGAATGCTATAAAGTTGTTTTTGCAAATGTTGTATATAAACAAATCAAAAGTTATTGTAAAATAAAGTTATTTACATACATTGTAATATTGGATATAAATTGACAAATGGCACAATGCAGAAGCTGTAAGAAGCACCTGTTTGGTAAAAAAAAAAATAAAAAAATTAAAAAGTGATAGCCAAATATGATTGTAACTGACTGTATAGTCCCTGGTTGGGACCTAAATTTGGACCAAACTTTCAACCTTTACATTATTTTTCACTTTTTTCATATGCCGTATGTACATCCTATATTAATATCCTGTACATTTATCCGGGTTTGATTTGGGGAATGTTATTCACTTTCACTTTGAAAAGCATATAGCTTCTAAAAGTCTTTTTAATTCATGTATCCTGTCCTGTCACCATTCAGCTCTTGGCACCGTTTTTGCTCGACAGCCTTTGGAAATGGCTTGGCTCCTCACTCTGATTTTTGGACTGCCTTTTCTCCAGAAACCTGTCACTTCCCTTGGCTCTAACTCAACACAACCTTTAAACCATAACAACCTGAGTATTCAGGCAATTGATGGCTTTCCAAAAACTCTACCTGCGACACATCACTCAAGCTGGAATGAGGAAAGAGTTGACAATAGGTTGTCCAAAGACTTGCTTTTACCTCTTTGGCCCAACTTTAGCAGAAATGATGGCTCTGGGGAAGGAAGTGGACTTCAGCAGAGCCTCGAGGTTATGATGCCCTCTAGTGGTCCACTGGAGATGGACATGTTCGTTCCAGACAGAGTCGAGAAACAAGATTTTGAGGTGGAAGAGTTAGGTGCTCCACATTCCCCTCCAATTTCACAAAAACGAACCCAGTATATTGATGATGATGATGATGATAATGAGGGTGAAGATGAAGATGTCATTTTAGCAAACAATAGCAGTGCACCTGATCAGTTGACTACACACACCCACATAAATAAACAAAGACATTATGAACAGAATGACAGAATGAACAAAGACCACACTTTGTTGACAACCATCAAACCAATTACAGAGAAAAACACTACTGAAAACTCTCCAGGCAATATGTATTTAGAGACATTTAATAAAAATGTAGAGGTGAACAACAAAGAAAACGTGAAGACTTCTCAAGATACAAAGTATATTGCATTCAGACAGATTTTCAGTTCAATCACAAAGCCTGAAACATCAGGGCACAATGGCACGCTTATGACGCAGTCTGGCTCAATCCAAGGGTCCTTTGAGAATCTCATGGTGGTAGAGGAACGTTATGTCACCAGCCATCTGCCTGCAGCCACACCTCCATTAAAGACTGGTGAGTATTTTCTTCTGTTTTTTTTTTTTAAAACTACTGCAATATCAGTTCTGAATAAAACAAAACAGAGCAAGAATGTAAGGAAAATCAAGGAAAGAAACAGTGATTATTTGTATGAATTTTAGGTATGGAGAGTCATGAAGGGACTACCTCTGATTTACCTGTGGGGTCATCGTCCACAACTACATCTGTTTTGCAGGCAAAAAACAGAGCCACAAACTCAAAAAACAAAGGTAGTCATAAATATTGCCATTTTCACTAAAACTGTAGACAACGTTTACACTCTTTTATTAGAGAAAAACAACTTGTTGAGTGGTCTAACTAAAATGTTCTCCATTTTCATTATAGATTACAAAAAGCCAGAATGGTTTGGACGTTTGTTTGGACCATTAACAGAGAGTGATCTATCTAGTGTCATAAGTACATGCATACTAGGCCCATGCGTGGTCTCCACCGGTGGCAATGTGACCCGGCTACAGTGGGAGGATTTGAAACGGACATTAACCTTTGCTTGGGAGGTCCATGTGTTTGGCTCAGCTGCACTGTTTCTGTTGGTAGTGGTTGCTGCAACTTTTGGAGTGATCGGGGGGACTAATATGCTCCACCCCTTTTGCAAGACATTCACTCTTGCGAACATTCTGCTTCTGCTAACAGGTCTGCTTCGATTTGTACAGCTCATAATTGACCCGTATGGTACCAGAAACATTCTGCCTCGCCCTGCCCTCACTGCTTTGTATAACTTACCAATTCCCTTACTGCTCTGGGCCCAAGCCACCTTGGCACTTTTTGCTCTGAGGGAAGAAACATCTCCTCAACGGCTTTCAGTGACTGGGGGACTTGCAGCACTGCACTGTATCTCCCTCCTGATGGCTGACCTTCTATCCAAAACTTTGTTGCCAGCACTGCCATTAATGTTACAGACATTTACTATTTGCTGGGGATTACTGCTTTGTTTAGGAATCTTTTTCCAGTGTCTAAAGCATCTCTGCATCTCCCACAGGTCCGCTCTACCAAGGTGGAGTGCTCCGAAAAACTTAGAAAACAGTGTCAGGCGCGTACTGTTGCTGTGCTCCCTCCTTGGGATGTTCTCATGCACTCTGCAAATCTATAGTTTCCTCTGGCTTTATGGGTTACTTGGTGACTGGCGCAGATTTGGGTGGGGCTGGTGGTTCGGGCAACTCTCAGCAAGACTGCTTGAGCTGGCCTGGAGTTTCTCTCTTCTACTACTGGGATCTAGGGTGTTCTGGAGACCACAAGGAAGTAAGCAGACAGCTAAGAGAGGAGGGAAGTGGAAACACAGGAACAGGCTGTTGGACAGTTTCCAAATGGGGCATTGGTGGAGCCTGGATAAGAACTGGGCTGAACTGTTGCCAAATAACTGGAAAGGTCACAGGCAGTCCCGTACAAATGTCAGCCAGTCTGTCAGCCAGTCGGTGATCCGAAACCATGTAACTCCAGCGACCTCAATCATGACAGTGCATGACAATGTGGGAGTTATTGGCGGAGGTGTCCTGTATAACAACAGTTACAACCACCGTGCCTCTCCTTTGTGGACTAGCGGTGTGGAATGGCAAGAACATGAGTGCATTCTCTCACTTATTGAGTTTGACCTTCATCCCCCTTCACCCATCAACCTCCATCATAGCATTGACAGTGCCCTCCATCATGCCCACTTGCTTGGTGTTGGTAACCTTTTCTCCCCTTCTTCACCCTCCTGGACCCAAAATGAGGGGTCAGGTGGACCACTCTTCGAAAATGTTGTGTCACCGACCAACACAGCTAGCAAAGCCTATAGGTGGGCTTTAGATACTGGCTCAAGTTCTAACTCCCCTGAGCATCTTGGGACTGCAGTACAACATACTGAAGTGTCTGTGATTGAGCCCCTGGCTTACTTGACTCCAGAGACCATTAGGAAAGTGTGGGAGAGAGATACGGTCATCCCAAGAGTCAGTGTGGAAGATGACAGCACCAGTATAGCGAGTGGAGATGACGTCACTAGTCTTTGAACTACTAAGAAGAAGTTTAGCACTTTAGCACTTTCCACATGCAAAATAGCAGATTTATAGGTTTTTAAATAAACAATGGAAACAATAATTGAGTAATGTTATTCTTATATTATCATTGACTGGAGTTTAATGGATAAAATACATTAAAAATTAATTATTCATTTTTAGAAACTCACTCTGTTTGTATGTGTATGAATATGCTGTCTTCAAGGGCCTTGCCCCAAGTGTCTTAGTTGTTCAAAAAGTTTAGTCTGGATCAGAATGATCTGGATTTTGAAATCCTAAGTTTTTCTATCCAGGATCTGGTAATCCGTCTTACTTTTGTCCTAGTTGTTCAAAGCAAAATTGTATCAAATCACCTCTAGATACTCAACTTTTCAGATTTCCAAATCTTTATTATCATTGACCAACAGGTATTTCTGTCACTGCTGTTAACTGCCACCTCACAGAATATGATGGGAGTCAGCTCTCCACAACAGGCTTGAACCTGCAGTCTCAGAAAATATTTTCTAAATAACTTTATCGACAAAATCCCAGAAAATATCGAGATATAATTTTTTTTGTCAACATCGGGATCAGATGGACCCCTCTGTGATAATGTTGTGTGACCCATCACCCCAGCTAACAAAGCCTATACTGTATCTGGTGCTTCAGATACTGGCTCGAGTACTAACTCCCAGAACTAAAGAGCACATTCAGGGCTTTTCAGAGAAGTTTCACCAACTTCCCCATGGTCTTTAAAAATGACTTACATTAATTTATACATTAACTTAAATATCATTAAATTGGATAATATTTTGTAATTATCATTTAAATTGGACTTCAAACAACTAAATCAACTTCTCAGGAAAATGTTATGGGGTTTCTAATCAAAATAAGACTTTGGTAAAAAACAGGGCATTGATTTCATACATGTCCACTGTAGTTTGTATGTTTATCAGGCATTCTGGGAGACACAGCAAGTAAATAGGGAAAGAAATTATTGATCAATATTCCTATGATATATAAGATATTATCATGAAAATGTTGTTTATTTATTTCCATGATAATATCTAACAATAATAGCTCACATTTTTACACTTCTTTTTTATGACATGCTGCCCCAAGTACACATTAATCTGCAAATTAGAAACAGTGTATAGATACATTGTATTGAACACATTGTCAAAACATTGTTTTTGCCTATACATGTAATTTGATGTCATTTTATTTGTTAAACAACTGAGTCCTGGTGTCTACTATAGTGGACATAGCATAACATATGAATATCACATTTTTTTGTTTCTTATAAAAATTTAATGGCATGAAAAAAATGATCAATTCAAAAAACTGGTTTTTAGGAGGTTATATATCTACAGCTGAATTTATTATCATATCAACAGAGAACATATCACAGTTTTGATGTTAATATATTAATAAAAATATAAATGTGTGGATATATTACATGATACAAATGTTTGACGAGTTTTAAAGTTTTATTATTATTATTGTTCCTGAAATCATCCTTCTACTGGGATCAGGATAATCCTGATTTTTAAAAGCTATCCCAATCTTACTAAAACAAAAGTAATAACACAAACTCACGATTTGATCCAGATCAAAACCAAGATTGGATTTTAATCTTATCTGATCTCAGAACCTCCTTTTTTCTTTTGAACAACCCATTTTCAAGATTTGAACCAATACGATAACCGAAATCGGATCAGGTTACTTTTGAATAACTGGGTGCAGGGACCATTAGAAAAGTGTAGGAGAGAGATACGGCCATCCCAAGGGTCACTGCATTACTGCACCAGCATAGCGAGTGGAGGTGAAGTCAGTCTTTTAGTT
The DNA here is from genome assembly GCA_030578255.1 of Tiaroga cobitis. Taxonomy (NCBI): domain Eukaryota; kingdom Metazoa; phylum Chordata; class Actinopteri; order Cypriniformes; family Leuciscidae; genus Tiaroga; species Tiaroga cobitis. Next base: position 33,111,028 of record CM060601.1, on the reverse strand, counting down.
TAGCACTTTCCAAATGCAAAATAGCAGATTCATATTTTTTTAAATGGAAACAATAGTATTCAAGTAATGTGATTCTTATGTTATTTTTGACTGCAGATTTATTTTAAAATGTATACTATTTAACTAAAGTGTAATGGATAAAGTACATTTTTGAATAATTTTTAAAAGCTCTCTCTCTGTTTGACCGACACATGACTAAAATGTGTATGTTATTTTTTATCATACAATAAAATTCGTATTGTTGCCTATGTACTGTGACACCTCTGAATCTTGCATTATAATACAGTGATTATTGTAGGCTACCTTATTGTAACTTATTGAGTCCTATCAACAAAGACACCACATGTTCTGAATTTTTCCATTACTTGACTGAATTGTCAATAGCATACACTCTGCAATATTTGCTAGTATGCTGTTCCAAATTCAGCCCTTGTGTTACCTGTCATCTTAATGAGGCACCGGTGAAAACAACAAGCTGATTGAGGAATAGAAATGTAGACATGTTAAGAAATATAGGAAGTGTTTCTGTTTCAAGCTACCTGATGATGGCAGTAGGCCTAATCAAAGTCCTTTTAGGCAAGTCATGCCACTCGGCCGCCATCTTGGCAACGCCTCCGGGCAGCTATTTCTGACTAACAAGACCAGGCTCCTATCTAAATGAATGGGCAGAGAGTCAGAACTGCAATTTCACTGGTCACCAGGACATAAAAACTTCCCTCTAGTTGAGCCGCGCAAGAAGAAGCGCCGCTCACAGAGGCCGCCAGAGCACGCGGACTGTAGTGACGTCACGCCGGGCCAATCCCCGCGTGCTTCACCGCCACCCGAGGACTCCCCGCCGCCAGTTCAGTTCACGCAGGCGGACCAGCACCCCTCCAGCAGAGCGATGGGTCTCGTCTCGTTTGGCGCGTCAGGGGATGACGACGAAAAGGATGACAGCCTTTCCTTTGATGCTGCATCCGACGGCTGGCCGGCTCGTCCTTCGATCCCGCGCCATCGACGCTAGCGGGCACGAGTGCGGGCTCCAACATGGACTCGGAGATCGTCCGCATCCTGTCCAAGGCCGTGGAAGACCTCGGGCTCGATTGGTCTTCCCCGGAAGAACCCGCCCGCAGCCGACTGGACGAGTGGTTCCTGCAGGGGCGCCGGCAGGCCCCTCGACAAAGGCCCTCCCCTTTCTTCCCGGAAGTTCACGATGAACTCACGAAGTCGTGGAAAGCCCCTCACTCCGCTCGCCTGAAGCCTTCTTTCATTCGGCCCATCACTGGCACCCCGTACATTCACGAAATGTATGGATGCAGCACTTTCCCCCCTGAGACAACGGGGAGTGCGAATACTGAATTATCTCGACGATTGGCTAGTCCTAGCACAATCAGAGAGTCAGTTAATGACGCACAGGTCTTGGATTACCAGCCATCTAGAATGCCTGGGTCTAAGAATCAATTTTGCAAAGAGCACGCTATCTCCCAGCCAGAATATTTCTTTTCTGGGAATAGTGCTAGACTCAGTGCAGATGATGGCGCGCCTCTCATCAGAACGCGCCCTCACTATTCGGCGCCTTGCAACATCGTTCAGAGCGCGCGCGCCCCCGTCAAGCGATTTCAAAGGATGCTCGGTCTCATGGCCTCGGGATCAGCTGTACTCCAGCTAGGATTGTTGCACATGCGTCCTCTCCAACACTGGCTCAAAAGCTGTGTTCCCACTCACGCGTGGCGCTCGGGCCACTTTTTAATCAGAGCGAATCACGGCTGCATAAAAGCCCTGATGCCCTGCAAAGCGTTCGACTGGTATCAGTCCGGTGTGAGTTTGGGCGTGAACACAAGGAGAAAAATGATCACGACAGATGCCTCCAAAATAGGTTGGGGGGCCCTTTACGAGGGCAGGCCTGTCTCCGGCTTGTGGTCAAACCCGGAGAAGCGCCTACATATAAACTGTCTGGAATTGAAAGCGGTCGCTTTGGCTCTCAGAGCCCTGCTTCCGTAACTGAAAGACGAGCACGTCCTGGTCCGAACGGACAACATAACGGTAGTCTCATATATAAATCGCCAGGGTGGACTCAGGTCGAGCTCCCTGCACTCGATGGCCAGGGAACTCATCCTATGGTCCCAGTGCAACCTGCGCTCGCTGAGAGCAGCGCATGTGCCGGGGGTCCTGAACCAGGGAGCGGACATGCTGTCCAGAGACAAAGTTCTCCCAGGAGAATGGTCTCTCCACCCCCTGACGATTCAGTGGTTATGGCAAACCTTTGGCAGAGCAGAGGTCGACCTCTTTGCCTCCAAGGAAAATGCGCACTGCCCTCTCTTCTTTTCAAAGAGCACAGATGCGCTCGCCCAAGTCTGGCCGAGCCGCCCACTGTATGCTTTTCCCCCGATCGCGATGCTACCTCAGGTCATCAGTCGGGTCAAGGAAGAGAAATGTGCAGTGCTCCTGGTAGCCCCACTCTGGAAGAACCAGACGTGGTTTCCGGAACTGATGCAGATGATGCAATCTGCCCCATGGCCGATTCCGCTGAGGCTAGACCTCCTCAGGCAGGCCAACGGGATGATCCTCCATCCCCGCCCCGATCTGTGGGCCCTCCATGCATGGCCCCTCAACGGGTTCCCGCGAACCTCCCCAGTGGAGTGTTGAGAACCATCACTGAGGCACGAGCGCCCTCTACGAGGCGCTTATACGCCCAGAAATGGACGGTGTTCAGTGACTGGTGTAAAACCAGGAACCTGAATCCTGAGACATGCGAGGTACCGAGCGTGCTCGTTTTCTTACAAGAGCTGTTGGAGGCAGGCCGCTCCCCCTCCGCGCTCAAAGTATATGTGGCTGCCATAGCGGCGTCACACGATCCTGTGGAAGGACGCACACTAGGGAAAAACTACCTAGTTGTTTGTTTCCTGAGAGGCGCCAGGAGGATGAATCCCCCACGCCCCCCCTCAGTGCCGATCTGGGACCTGGCCACGGTCCTGGACGCACTCAAAAGTGCCCCGTTCGAACCTCTACGAACTGTGCACCTTAAACAGCTCTCGCTCAAAACCGCTCTCTTGCTGGCTCTCGCCTCAGTCAAAAGAGTGGGCAACCTGCATGCGCTGTCATCAAGCGCTACCTGCCTGGAATTTGGACCTAACGACAGCAGAGTTGTCCTTAGACCAAAACACGGGTATATTCCTAAGGTGCTCTCGACACCCTTCAGAGCACAGGTGATATCTCTGGCCGCGCTATCGTCTCCAGCAGACGAAAGCGACACTAATTTACTCTGCCCAGTCAGGGCGCTCAGAGTATATTTGGAACGTTCTGCTCTGTTCAGGCAGACAGAGCAATTATTTGTATGCTTTGGCGGCCGCACCAAAGGTCTCGCTGTTTCAAAGCAGAGAATATCGCGCTGGATAGTTGATGCTATAGCGCTGGCTTATGAAGCCAAGGGCCTTCAGTGCCCCTTGGGCATCAGAGCTCACTCTACGAGAGGCATGGCCTCCTCGTGGGCGTGGTCGAGTGGGATACCCATTCAGGATATTTGTGCGGCAGCAGGCTGAGCCTCACCGTCAACATTTATCAGGTTTTATAACCTACAGGTCCCCTCATTGCATTCCAACATACTGTCGGTCTAACTATGTATAGGCTGGAGTGTGTATATGCTGAGCATTATCTCCTCCCTTATAGGGTCCGTCTCTGACTGACTTAGAGGGTTTTTATGCATACCAGTACATAAAGGTGCTTGTGTGTTTTTCCACTGCACGCCCATTGGGCAGTTCTACATTGTCCCTTATAAAGCCCGCCTTCGGCCGGCTCGTTGGGTAATTACTTTGCTTAAAGGCTCAGGCATCCGCCTCCGGCTATAATAGAGCAAAGTCAGCACGCACGGCGTTTTACATGGTGTTCCCATAGCGTAAGCTACTTACGCAATAGGAGAGACCTCTCGAAAGGGAACGACTCGGTTACTAACGTAACCTCGGTTCCCTGAGAGGAGGGAACGAGTATTGCGTAAGCTGCCGTGCTTGTGCTTGGTCAGTTTGCTTCAGTCGATTGAACCTAAAGAACTCAGACAACGGGGCGCCCAATATATAGCCCTTAGCCACGCCCATCTTGGCGGGCTCTGACACGCGCGGGCCCGAAGCACGCTCATTGGAAGCGTGTTCAGAGTCGCCCCGTCATAGGTTCGGTTAGTGGAGTGAAGGAGGAGAGAAGGTTGTTGGCTGTGGGAGAGGTTAGTTTGGGTTCCTGTGTGTGTGAAGCTGAGAACTGACTGCTGATAGTTGTAGTTTTGTTAGTGAAGAAGTTAGCAAAATCATCAGCAGTTAGCGAGGAGGTGGGTGGTGGTGGAGGTGGACAGAGGAGAGAGTTGAATGTCTTGAACAGTGAACGTGTGTTAGAGGCGCTGTTGATCTTGTTGTGGAAATATGAAGATTTTGCGGTGTGAACATCAACAGAGAAGGCAGAGAGCAGAGATTGATACTTACTGAGGTCAGATGTGTCTTTTGATTTGCGCCATTTCCTCTCCGCTGCCCTGAGCTTGGTCCGGTGTTCACGAAGAACCTCAGATAACCAGGGGTTAGAGGGAGTAGTGCGTGCTGGCCTGGAGGAGAGAGGGCAGATGTTGTCTAAAGAGGAGGTTAGGATGGAGCATAAAGTATCCGTTGCAGTATTCACATCCAGAGATGAGAAATGTGAGGGTGAGGGAAGAGAAGATGACACAGCAGAGGAAAGATGGGACGGAGAAAGTGAGCGCAGGTTTCGTCTGAAAGTAAATGGTGGGGAGGTTGGTGGAGCATGGGTAGTGAGTTGTAGATTGAAAGTAATGAGGAAATGATCTGAAACTTGGAGAGGTTTCACCAAAATGTTGTCTGTGATACAGTTGCATGTGTAAACCAGGTCCAGTTGGTTGCCTGACTTGTGAGTACCGGTGGTGATGAGGCGTTTGAGATCGAAAGAGGCTAGGAGAGAGATGAAGTCTGTTGCATACAGTTTCGCTAGGTGGATGTTGAAATCGCCAAAGACTACAAGTGGGATGCCATCCTCAGGGAAAGAGGACAGCAACACATCCAGCTCCTCTACAAAACTTCCCAGTTGACCTGGGAAGACAATAAATTGATTAAATGTATACTTATCAATAACAGTAATAACAAAATAGTTTACATTTATTTAATTTGAACATTAACCTACATTCAATAGTAATACAAATTCAACAAAACTCCTTGAAAGTAGGGCTTGTTTTATATATTGCATACATTACTTATACTTTTGCTGCTATACAGTATATGCACTGTACAATCCTTCTGCTGGAGGGCCACTGTCCTGTAGAGTTTAGCTCCAACCCCAGTTAAACACACTTGAACCAGCCAATCAAGGTCTTACTAGACATACTAGACACTTCCAGGCAGGTGTGTGGAGTCAAGCTGGAGCTAAACTCTGCAGGACAGTGGCCCTCCAGGAGCGACTTTGGACACCCCTGCACTAGAGTAATAAAATAATAAAACATTTTATGCTAATTCTAATGCTCTATACTTCTTTCTCTTTGCAGATCCTTGGCATTGTCATCCCCATTTATATTCCCTGTGTACCATTTTTGCTATTTACTTTATATTATTTTTGTTTTGCTGTGTTAATTATTCTCTTACTCTAGTCCTCCATCTCTCTCCCCTATTTTTTGTTGTTTACTTTATAACCCAAAGGCTCTTTTAAGAGCCATTCCCCCCTGCAAAGATGCACACAACTGTGTTAAGCAAGGGGGAGTGTGAGCAGTATTTAAAAGACTGCAGTAGTAAGTGCCCATTCTGCTATTACACCAGCATGCCACAGCTGATGTATTACCACATCAAAAATCATTTTCAGTGGGCAGTGCAACATCATGGTGAGTTTAACAGTCTTTTGCTTATGTCACTTTATTTAGTTTAAGTATACTATAGTGCAGAACCAGCCAATAATGCACTGTGCATGCATGCTTCTGATTTCATTGCTTTTGAATTTGTAATATAATTTTAAATGATTTTTATTTAATTTTAAGGCTTAGGTAAACTTCATTTTCTGCATTCCGCACATTCACAGTTTGAGTGTGCAAACATCCAAAAGCATATTCCATTTACCATGGGTCTTTGTTGCTCAAATCACAAAAAACATGTGCTTGCATGGGGATGGTGCTAATGACAGAAAATCTGTCTTGGGACTGTCCACCGTCCAGAGCAAAATGCAAACAAGTGAAGTTTAATTTCATCAAACCTTTTTTCCCCCCTCTTTCAGATTTCACCATTATAAAATGCAGTTTAAAATGTCGGGCAAAGTCCCATTTTCACTGCTGCTATTGTTCAGCAACTGTGATAACTAGGGGAAATTTGCTGAAGCACATTGCCAGCCATCCTTCACCACCAACCCGGCCTCAGTGTTCCTCCTCTGTCCCTCAGCCTCAGTGCTCCTCCTCTGTCCCTCAGCCTCATTTACATTTACATTTATTCATTTAGCTGACACTTTTATCCAAAGCGACTTACAATTGCTAGAGGTCGCACGCCTCTGGAGCAACTAGGGGTTAGGTGTCTTTCTCAGGGACACATTGGTGTCTCACAGTGGATTCGAACCCGGGTCTCTCACACCAAAGGCATGTGTCTTATCCACTGCGCCATCACCACCAGCCTCAGTGCTCCTCCTCTGTCCCGCAGCCTCAGTGCTCCTCCTCTGTCCCGCAGCCTCAGTGCTCCTCCTCTGTCCCGCAGCCTCAGTGCTCCTCCTCTGTCCCGCAGCCTCAGTGCTCCTCCTCTGTCCCGCAGCCTCAGTGCTCCTCCTCTGTCCCGCAGCCTCAGTGCTCCTCCTCTGTCCCGTGGCCTCAGTGTTCCTCCTCTCTCCAGCAGCATCAGTCACCTGCCATCCTCCCAAAATGCTCAGTAAAGAGGACTGTAACTTGCAGCCAATGTGATTTGACCTTGCTTGCTAAAAATCTACGAACTCACATTAGAAGGCATCACACTGAAAAGGAAAATGCAATTACTCCTGAGAGGCACTTTCAATCTCAGTGCATTGATGAAAAAATTGGAATATTTGCCATTGAAAAGGCTTTTCATGGTCAAGCAACACCCATACATGTAATAAAAAAATACTTGGGGCCCAAACTATCGCTCAGCATGTGAACTTGACCAGTGTATTTTGAATTCAGAGTTTGCCCATAACACTGGGATACTGCCTTTTGAGTGTTGCCATGTCAAATCACTGTCTTTTTGTAAACAAGTTGCCAACCTCAATGATGCACTGACAGAGAACAGTCTCTCTCAGCTGGTGGAGCAGAAGTGGTTTGGTGAGGAAAGAAAAGCCCAGCTGTTAAAGTTGCAGCAAGAGGCAAATACTGCAGAGACACCTTTGTCTTTTCATGTCACTGTTGGAGGTCCGTCAACAAAGCATTTCATTTCTGTATTTGAACCAACAGTGTCCTATTACAGCAGGATGGGAAGAGTTATGGTGGCTTATGATAAAAAGAAAAATAACTGGCATTGTCCTTGTGCCCGACCTCGCCAATCATGCATTCACAAGGCTACAGCAAAGTGGCATCTTTTCCAGATGATACCACAACTCTTCAAGAGGGTCAAGAGTTCAGAGGAGGTTTTCAACACTGCTCATACATGTAATGATGATGCCAGCTGTCAAGATCTTTCATATCCCCCCAACTCTACTACTGTTAAAAGGATGATGAAATATATGCTGGAAAATAAGAAGATTCCAGTGGAAATTCCACAGACCATTATGCAAAAGTCAAAACATGGAAAGGCTTTTAATAATTTCCCAAAACATCTTGTGCCTGAGGAAGTTGAATGCAGAATATGCAAGGGAGTTTTGAGTGAGCCAATGATGATAACTTGCCGGGCGAAGATCGTTACATTCAATGGAGTGATTCAGGGTATGACATTTGTTTAATTCATATTGCTTTTATAAATATTTTTTATGTTGTTGCTTTGATAGATATTTATTTGTCAGTAAATAGTCTTTGCTTTCTCAGGTGTATCTACTTACTTCAAGCTGTGCCATAAATGCAACCTCACATACAGATACCAAGAATGGAGTGACGGTTTGCACAACTTCAACGATAATGTAATCCTCTCGTTGCATTTGTGTGTGGTTTTGCGAAACTCTCTACAGGTACAATATTAGAAAATAATACCTGCTATTTTACTTGTGACTAGCAGGACTCTTTAACTTTTTTTTTTTAAACACTTGTAGTATTATCATTGCTAATGACTCAGATAGGACATACATTTGATATTCACTTGGGCTTTAAATGACTAGAACGTCTTTTATAAGTTGAGGGCTCTTATTTTTATTTTATTTGAACCATTTCCCCTCCTTCTTTTTGTTGTCCTTCCAGAATCACACAGCTGTAGGCAGGGTTGTGCAGACAATTGAAGCCACAGAGGGAGAGTCCTTGCCCAAAGGTGACCTAATCATGCAGGCGTATCTTCACTTTGAAGCCTTATGTGATCTGGACTACATTTACTCCTGTGTGTCCTGTGGATACAATCCATCTACTGTGATTATGGACCTTCATAAAAAAGGAGTGTTCAGCATCCCAGGTAAGTAAAGTTATTGTAGTTGCATTGGTTCCCATTATAGATTTATGTTTCGGTTTAAATAAATAATTCACATATTTGGCTTTGAATTAAGTTTCTTTATATCAAAGTGAGTGAAATTCAGTCTCCACCTGCGACCTATGATGGTCATGTTGACATAGAAGAATTTTGGGATGCAGTGGCAATGGACATGATAAGCAGAGGGTTTTACCCAAGTAAGTTTCTTATTTGTCTCTCACATAGGGCTGCAGGATATTGTGATTGATATTGTGATATGGTTTAGTGTGATTAATTAATTACATTGAAATGAATAATTTGATACAATGGACTTATTGTGTACATACATGTTTTTACATTGTACTTATATTTTGAAAATACCAGCTTGTAATTACAGCTGTAATTAATTTATGTAATTACATTTGTAATTACATAGTTAACCCTTCCCTAACACCTTAACCTACCCTTAAACCTACCCATACCACCACACTTGTCCCTAACCTTACCAGTATCACACCTCAATAGCAGCAAAAGTGTTTTACAATACAACCTGAACACAATAAGTACATTGTACTTATTTTTCGATGTAAGTACATAGTACTTAAAGCCACTTAATATAAAGTGGGACCTATTATGGAAATTATTTCCATATAACAATGCAATATTTGCAACAATTTTCCAAATGTCCAAATATACAAAAATTTTCACATGAGGATGCATTTACTGGAGAAGCAAAATCACTTGTTTTCTCTTTGAAATAAGTTATTTTTTCTTATCCCACTGCCAAATATTTAGCTTGTTTTAATCGTAAACGCACTTAATTTTGGAATTAGTTTTAGAAAACAAGACTTGCTGTTTTGCTTTTCTACCAAATGCGTTTGAATGTGAGATTTATTTTAATATTTAAACTGGAAAACAAGATAAAAAAATACTATATATTATATATACAGAAAAACTAAATATTGCACTTTCGTTTTTTTCCAATATCATGCATTGCTAGTCTAATTTTGTATGGTTTGCGTGTTGCAATAAATAGCTGTGTTTTTCTCCTCAAGGTGGCAAAGAAAACCCATTTACAGTTTCACCTAGTTACCACAACTGGTCCCCATGGATAGGTCCAAAAACAAGGGAATCGGCCATGGTATTAAACACAGAGAGTGCAAAGGTTAAGTCCTCAAATGATGGAAGTGACATTGATGTGCCTTTTACTGAGGAAAGACTTGGTGATGAGCTGCTCCACCTCAAGGTAAATAGTTGTTTAAATTGTTAAGAAGGGTTTTACCACATAAAGCTATTATTACACTGTTGGCTGCATAGCACAGTGGTATGTATAGGGTCTCTTCATTAATATTATAATTTTATAGTAATTTATTTTTGCTGAACCTACTCACAAATTTGCATATTTGATCAGGTTTTTGATTTGAAAAAGCTGTGTCGACAGTGTGGGGTCGATGATGTTGGATCCAAAATGGATCTCATTCTCAGACTGCAGACATACAACAAGGTGTTTGAACAGGTGTGGGGTGCTTCTGGTGAGTGATGTTTTTTGTTACTCAATGAAGTTAACAATACAGTACTACAAAATAAACATTAATGAAATATGATATGACAAACTGCCTAAAGCAGCAATTACTCGTACCTATATCATTTCATATGTGTTATTGGAATGGTTTCACTGATCTTTCAGAAAATGTAGTTTTCATTCAATTGTTTTGTATGCTTTTAGGTGGCCTGGGTGTAATAATGTGTCCTTGTGGTGTTGTGTACTCTATTAAATTTAACTTGAGAGCAGAGAGTCCCCGTGACTTTGCAGACCTTCTCTTGTCTTGGAAACACTTTCCAAATATCACAATTTACGATTACCCTAGAGGATTAGTGGCACACACTAATAATCGAAAACCACTTCACCCACCTTTCCATCCCTTTGAGGGCAGAGTACAAGACCCCTCCTCTGAAAACATACAAAAAGCAAAAGAAGGAAAGCTAAAGGTTCATCTTCCCAGGTTGACTCACAAGAAAAAACCTATGGATCCTGACTGCCACCCATTGACCGGGTCCTCAGAGCACTATTGCCTGTGTGATGTTTTCCACCAAAGCAATAGTAAAGACAAGAGAGATGTGCTGCGCACTATTGGTCTTGTACCAGAGCTGGCTGGAAAGATCAATAGTCAGTGTGCCGAGCAGCTGTTTTCTGAAGTAAAGAGAAACAATTACTTCATGAATATGATAAGACCTTCTGCACACATTTTTCTTGCTCGAAACATCCTTCACCACCGGAATCTCACACGGAACAGGAAGAAGTTGGAACAATTCAAGAAATTGTTCAGTGGCAGTCCTAATTTGCAATTAGACTCCAATGGAAAGGTCATACTTGGTAAGGTATAAATATTCTATTAATGTGCTGCATGTGAATAGGTCATTCCATTCAATTAATTGTACGAACTATATCTTTATAACACCTGAGTAGGAGCATAACCAGAACCAAATGTGGGACCAAATTATTCAAAGACAACCCAAACTTTGAATACAACTCTGAATGAGAAGGAAATGCATACAGGTTGAGGTTGTTCTTTAACTCATTGAACATTTGCTAACATTTTAAGTGAATTATTATTTTTTTTAAATCTTTTACTTATGTACAGCTGTCCAGTCGCAGTGTGACCCTAAACTTTGTCGAAGTCCTGTGGTAACAAGCCTGAACATGATTAAATCAAGCAAAACCTTTTGGGGGACCATGCCAAATGAGGGGCAACAGCAGTTGGTAAGTGATTTTCAAGGATTTTATCTTTACAAAAACTGTTCATCAGCCTGAGCATTTATGTATTTCTATCTGAATGTTAGCTAAACAATGCTTTGGATGTCAGAAAGTGCAAAGATGAGCTATTGGCAACTGTATACAACACAACGCTAAACCGATCAGACCTGTGCTGCCTGGGACTGGAAAGAGACGTTGAGGGAATGGTACACAGTTCAAAGACATTATATTTTAATATAGAAATTAATGGTGAAAGTTGTTTATATTGAGTTTCTATATTTTATTTAAACGCAGATTCTCAACTGTTGCCTGAAAGTGGTAGAGACCATAGCAAAATCACAGGTGAAATAGTCATATAAATAGTCAAAATAATATTTTGTGCTCAATTTACTTTAGCCGCTTAAAGGGATAGTTTACCCAAAAATGAAAATTGTCATCATTTGAGTTTATTTCTTCTGTTGAACACAAAAGATGATGACGACTGTTAACCAAAGAGTTGCTGGTCCCAATTGTCTTCCATTGTATTGTAAAAAATATATATGGAAGTATGTACAGGTATAATCATACACCAAAATTTTAATTTATTGGTGAACTATACATTTAAGCAGCCCCTTAGCAGAAATATACATACTTTTGTTGATGTGCTTACAGCGGTCAGAATGTTAATACTCCCAGATGTTGTATTTAAAATTCTCAATTTTGCCTTAGGTTAAATTAAAGTATGTTCAATTTTCCATACAGAATGTGAATGTTTTTTCGGCCAGTTCACATCAAATTGAAACATGGCCAAACAGGACTCTTGAAGAGCAACTTCTACACCTGCCTGTATGTATTATAGTCAGTTCTGTTTAATATGAAACCCAGTCAAAGTTTCTAAATTTCGGTGATGACCAATATTATTTGTTTTCAAGCTGGATGAGAACATCGACTGGTTTATCTTCCCAACATGGATACCAGGACATTGGATGGTTTGTGTAAGTCATTCTGAATCTGTAGTGTTTACCTGGGATAACTTATGTCTGCATAATTTTTAGATACTATTTGATATATAAACTGCAATTGTCTTTCGTTATATATATTGTGACATATCAACAGATTATGAAGCCTGGAGAGCATGACATTTTTTTCCTTGATCCTCTGCACGGCAAAACATTCAATAAGGAAGAATACATGCTCATCTACAGGTTTTTTAGTGCACTATTAGGAGTTCAGACATTGTGGTCGTTCTTAACCACATTTTGATAAGATTGTGGTCGTTCTTAACCACTTTTTGAGAAGATTGTGGTCGTTCTTAACCACATTTGAATAAAATTGTGGCCATTAACATTAAAGGTTTTTATGTGACTTGTTCATCTGACTTAGGATCTAATTTTTTTACAGATCACTTTTTTTGTAAAGTGTCAATGAAAATGATCATATAATACTCATGCCAAGTTTGGGTTTTGCCTCACATTTCAGTTCTCTTGTATTGTTTTGTTTGATGCAGTGCAGTAACTGTTTTGTCCTTGTCATCACAGAAACATTGCACAAATCATGTCTCCTGGGCCTTGGCATGAATACTGCGTCGACGATATTACGGTACCAATATTCATTTAAATAAATAACTGTAAAAGCATTGGAAATTGTTTTATTTTTTCAAGGTGGATTGACTCTGTGCATGGGAACATTAACAGGGCCTTCCACGACAACATCAAAGCAACAGCTGTGGTGTCTTTGTCCTGATGGTAAGTTTATAAAGCTGATGTGTTGCTTACTATGTGTTTATCCAGTATATGTATCTGAGCAAATTTATTTGTAATGTTTACCATTTCAGTATTCACTGAGCTTTGTGACAGCAGGGGCCTTTGATTTTACAGAGGTAAGTGAAAAATGCAATGGAAACCCCCCATATTATTAAACTAACTGATTATTTATTTTTAACTTAGCCTGACATGCCTTGCATCAGGAGGTGGTGGTGTCTGCTGCTTTTGGAGAATTCCCCCTTGAGGTTTGTTTTCTTCCTTTTTTTGAAAACACATTTGAACTTGCACTCTAATTTTTGTTGTTCAGTCACACTATACGTACTGTTCATTGAAGTTTCAATTACCAAATGCTTAAATTTAGCAGTTTAAAATAAATAATTGTTTTTAACCAAGTGGATTTCAATTACGGTCCTGGGGATGTCATTAAGAATTGTTTAAAGAAGTCTAAAATTGTTTAAATTGAACAAAATTTGTAAAATTTTTAACTTTAAAAGGTCAGACGCTGAAAGAAAGCAACTCCGGAAAAAGAGGAGAGTAGAGAGAGCAGGTATTGGTTCCCACCTTAAATCTTGAACCGTAAATAACAGGGATTTGAAAATGGCGCTACTCTTGTTCTTACCCTCCAATTTAGAGGTGATGGAAACCCCCCTGCCCATTGATTCTTTGACCAAGGTAAGCGCAGTATAAACTCCTGTCAATCTATCAGTTACCCTTTTTAATAAGTCGTATTTAAATTTACATTTTGGACTGACTGTTGGCTACTTTGAACAGATGCCACCTGACATCCTTTGGCGGATCCTGATGGGAGTCATCACAGATGACGGCGATGTGGCTTTCTGGAGACTTTCACTGACATGTAAGGTTTTCAGGGACGTTGTCAGTGATCCCAAATTCAGAGAAGAGGCCCACTTTGTATGGCTGGACAGTAAGTTTTTTAAACCTAAGTTGTGAGTACTGTAAAAGGTACTTGAGAAAGTCTGTCTGTCCGTCCATCTATTTCTGTCTGCCTGTGCAATCTGTCTGTCTGTTCTTCCTATCTATCTATCTATCTATCTATCTATCTATCTATCTATCTATCTATCTATCTATCTATCTATCTATCTATCTATCTATCTATCTATCTATCTATCTGTTCTTCCTATCTGTCTGTCTGCCTGTTCTTCCTATCTGTCTGTCTGTCTGTCTGTTCTTCCTATCTATCTATCTGTCTGTCTGTCTGTTCTTCCTATCTATCTGTCTGTTCTTCCTATCTATCTATCTGTCTGTCTGTCTGTTCTTCCTATCTATCTGTCTGTTCTTCCTATCTATCTGTCTGTCTGTCTGTTCTTCCTATCTATCTGTCTGTTCTTCCTATCTATCTGTCTGTTCTTCATGTCTATCTGTCTGTCTGTTCTTCCTATCTATCTGTCTGTCTGTTCTTCCTATCTATCTATCTATCTATCTATCTGTCTGTTCTTCCTATCTATCTGTCTGTCTGTCGGTTCTTCCTATCTATCTATCTGTCTTTCATGTCTGTCTGATAAACTGTATTGCCTTCAAAACTTTCAGCTTAAACTATTTTGATCTTCAAACTGAAAACCTTCAAACTTCAAGCTTTCAAACTTTTAGGATAGGCTTTCTCAAGCCAAATTAAAGTTTGTTGACAAACCTTTTTTTTAACTAGTTTGTTGTTCATAAACAAAGTAAGTCTCTTAGGTACTTTACAGACAAAGCCAATAACACTCAAGCATATCTTGTCTAACATTTTCCTATAATATGTTTAAAATGTATAAAAAAGAAATTCCTTGTATGACTTTGTACTATGTTAATGCCTTTCTTCAAAATGATTCAATATTGTTTGTTCTGTATCTTATCTAAATTAGGTGTTGTGAACTGGAGTGCATTTTCCAGAGAATATAGGCAAGAGTTCCGGGTGCCGTACTCGTTGACTCTGTGCTTGCACTGCACTGAAGTATACACTCACCTAAAGGCTTATTAGGAACACCATACTAATACTGTGTTTGACCCCCTTTCGCCTTCAGAACTGCCTTTATTCTACGTGGCAGTGATTCAACAAGGTGCTGAAAGCATTCTTTAGAAATGTTGGCCCATATTGATAGGATAGCATCTTGCAGTTGATGGAGATTCGTGGGATGCACATCCAGGGCACGAAGCTCCCGTTCCACCAAATCCCAAAGATGCTCTATTGGGTTGAGATCTGGTGACTGTGGGGGCCATTTTAGTACAGTGAACTCATTGGCATGTTCAAGAAACCAATTTGAAATGATTCGAGCTTTGTGACATGGTGCATTATCCTGCTGGAAGTAGCCATCAGAGGATGGGTACATGGTGGCCATAAAGGGATGGACATGGTCAGAAACAATGCTCAGGTAGGCCGTGGCATTTAAACGATGCCCAATTGGCACTAAGGGGCCTAAAGTGTGCCAAGAAAACATCCCCCACACCATTACACCACCACCACCAGCCTGCACAGTGGTAACAAGGCATGATGGATCCATGTTCTCATTCCGTTTACGCCAAATTCTGACTCTACCATCTGAATGTCTCAACAGAAATCGAGACTCATCAGACCAGGCAACATTTTTCCAGTCTTCAACTGTCCAATTTTGGTGAGCTCTTGCAAATTGTAGCCTCTTTTTCCTATTTGTAGTGGAGATGAGTGGTACCCGGTGGGGTCTTCTGCTGTTGTAGCCCATCCGCCTCAAGGTTGTGCGTGTTGTGGCTTCACAAATGCTTTGCTGCATACCTCGGTTGTAACGAGTGGTTATTTCAGTCAAAGTTGCTCTTCTATCAGCTTGAATCAGTCGGCCCATTCTCCTCTGACCTCTAGCATCAACAAGGCATTTTCTCCCACAGGACTGCCGCATACTGGATGTTTTTCCCTTTTCACACCATTCTTTGTAAACCCTAGAAATGGTTGTGCGTGAAAATCCCAGTAACTGAGCAGATTGTGAAATACTCAGACCGGCTCGTCTGGCACCAACAACCATGCCACGCTCAAAATTGCTTAAATCACCTTTCTTTCCCATTCTGACATTCAATTTGGTGTTCAGGAGATTGTCTTGACCAGGACCACACCCCTAAATGCATTGAAGCAACTGCCATTTGATTGGTTGATTAGATAATTGCATTAATGAGAAATTGAACAGGCGTTCCTAATAATCCTTTAGGTGAGTGTACAAGGACTGCCCACCTGGATATGTTGGTGATGGCAGAAGAGGAGTCCTGCGTGCATTTTATTCTGAGAAGGAGGTTGAGGGCTATTGCTCGGTTGATTGTTTTTTCAATGATGGAGGGGAATTTCAGGCTGAGTAGATTGTGAGTGTACGTCTTAGTGTGCGTGTCTGAGTGTGTGTGTGAGTGTACGTGTGAGTACACGTGTGTGAGTGTGCGTGTATGAGTGTGCGTCTGCATGTGTGAGTGCGTGCGCGAGTGTACGTGTGTGTGAGTGTACGTGTGTGTGAGTGTACGTGTGAGAGTGTACATGTACCTGTGAGTGTGCGTAGGTGTGCGTGTACGTACGTGTGTGTGTGTGCGTACGTGTGTGTGTGCGTGCGTACGTGTGTGTGCGTGCGTACGTATGTGTGTATCTGTGAGAGTGTGTGCGTGTGTACCTGTGAGTGCACGTACGTGTCTGTGAGTGTACGTACGTGTGTGTGGTTGATGTACGTGATTATCTGTATGTGTGCATATCTCTTTACACAATTATTCTTGTTTTGAAATAAAAGTTATCCCTGGTATGAGTTTGGTTTTTTGAGTTGGCATGCATAATATGGGATACAGAGATTGACAACGTTTAAAGATTGTTTAACTACAAACTGCTTTACTGGCATAAATGCACAAAAAATAAACAAGAACTATTACAGAGGAATGATTAAAATAAGAAATATAAGGTGCCATTAATGTTTACAGTAATTTTGTAATTTACACAGTGAAGTGCAAAAGAATGTGAAAAACTTTTAAAATACTACACAGATATTACACAATATATACTCTGTGATTACTTATAAGTTTACCTTAGATCAGGCATTGTTATAACTATGGATATGTGCTCTACTCCTTTTTGCTACTTTCATTATTACTTTAGAGTTTAATACCTTAAACCAGTATCATTTTATTAAAGTATTATTTCAAATTTGCGCAAGCGTTTTGAAGACGCGTGACGTCAATCAGCGCGAAATAGCGATTGAGTTTTCAAAGACCGCATTGTTTTCAACAGTATTTCCTGTTTACCGTGGCGTCGACGTTATTACTGTGACACTAACCAATGGGAAGCGTTATGAGGGTGCAGCCCCGCCCCAGGTGCGGCCCCGCCTCGATCGACGTCATCACTTTGCCACTAACCAGTGAGAAGCGTTATGGGTGGGGCTGCACGTGCAGCCCCGCCCCAGATGCAGCCCCACCCCGATCTGCAGGCTGCAGCCAGGTGTACTTGGAGAAATTAGGCTTGTTCGACTTCATGCAGCTCTGCGCAGACCGATCGGCGGCTGACTTGAAGCAGTGCATGCCGGTTAGAAATGTTGTCCGACATGATACAGCGCCGACGCCACGTGACTGTGACGTATACCATCAAAATACCGCGAGAGCGATTCGAGAGCAGCCGGAGAACTCAGCCAGCGCAGCTTCTGAAGAGCGGCTTTTTTATTTTATTTTTTTTATTGCTTAAACAAGACAATACAAGATACACTTTAAAGCCAGGGGAGATACAAAAAAGGTCAAAGAAAATAAAGAAAATAAAGAAAAATAAAGAAAGAAAAAAGGACAAGACCTCGTATCAATCAAAGATTTTGAAGACAGTATTATCTTATTAGCTTTTGCATTAGTACTAGATTGAATAGTAGAAAAATATTTTTTGAATTCTATAAGAAATACAGAGAAAAGGGGCTTTTTGTTAGAAAACTTACACTTATGGATGTAAAATTTGACTAATACAATCATCAAATTAATTACAAAAGCCTCCTTAATCACACTGTTATCATACTTTAAATAACCAAAAATTACATTTTCAAAATGCAAAACAAAATTAAAAAGCACTTTAACCTTAATAAACATAGACACCTCAAACCATAATCTTTTCACATGACTACAATGCCAGAAAATATGGGGTACTGTTTCCAAGTGCAAAGAGCAGAAAGAGCAACTCACATCAATGTCTTTCCAAAACCTACTAAGGAAATGTTTGACAGGGTAGAATTTGTGCAATATTCTGAAGGAGATTTCTTTGACCTTATTTGTAACAAAAAATGTATGAGGTAACAACCAAACACGTTCCCAATCAACGTCATTAACAAATTTAGCCCAATAAGTAATAGAGCAACATTTGGTAACAACCTCCTTCAAAAATAAATTACGAATAGACTTGTTGCTGCTTTTGGAAGGTACAAAACAAATTTTACCACATACTGTGTCAGTTGGGTTAATTATGGGCACATCAACTAAAGACAAGACACCTCTACATAAAGATATTAATCCAGAACTGATTGCAGAAAATACAAGAGCAAACTCCTTGGGAGTCACAGGAAAATTAAAGTGCAAAAGAAACTCATCATA